>JAWNPR010000142.1:2767500-3082500 GCA_035047405.1 Drosophila stalkeri
ATGGCTCAGTGCACATACTTATAAGACATATAGCTAGAGAGACTTGAGTTGGGGTGGAGAGTCGGAATGGAGTCTATGGGGAATAAATCAACACGCTGTGTGGCTTCGTCAACGATCCATCTTTCTTTCTTTCTCTCACTCCTTCGTGCTATACTCTCAAATGACGACGTCGTACTACGAGCTGTTTGCGGATCTTGGATCGTGGCGTGGCATGGCGTGGCCTGCTGCCGTCGATCATTGCCTGTTTATCGGAAATTCTCGCCTACGAACGAGTGACAACGTACAGAAAAACAAACAATACAACAGCATACAAAGTGAACATGATAAATATATATATATATATATATATGAGATCATATATATATATGTGTATACATTATATAGATATGCTTATGGATAGATAGGTAGGCTAGCCTGTGTTGCTTTTGATCAATGGATGGCAAAACAACGCCCCAGCGCCCGATTATTAAGCTCTATACACATTGAATACTCTAACCATGAGTTGATAAGCTATTCTAGGTGGAAGTTGTGAATTGAAGGGCGAGCAAGCAAAGAGCTAAAATATCTAAATAATATTGCTTTGTTATATGATGTAAATATATATATATGTGTTTGATATATAAATTTTAATTAAATTTAAAAATGAAATATAATAAAAATAATAAATTTTTAGCATGCATTTTATAATAACGCTTTAGCAATACTAAATAGAGTATAATTCAATTTCATATACAACTCATGCTACTCATTCAGTACCTCTCGCTCTCTCTCTCTCTCTTTTTCTCTCTCTCTGTGTGTGCGTAGAGATTATCGCGGCTCGATCACAAAGTTCGATCAGTTAAGGGCAGCGCACTTTTTTTTTTTTTTTTCTTAGCTGGATAATAAGCCGAATAGGCGTATGACAATAAGCCATGTAATTAAGTGGATGGCATATCAAAAGCGGAGCAATTGGAATGGCTTGAACCTAGGAGGGGGATTACCGGGAAATGCGTGGGCTCACAAAACCTAAAGCGAAGCAATTCCAAATCTCTCATTTTTCTCATTTTTTTTTTTTTTGGGAATGTGCACGTAATTGTGGTTGACAAATTGCAGTCAAAATATGATAGATTGTTTAGCGAGCAAGCGAGATAGCACAACACCTGTTAACTGTCTATCTCGCTCGCGTCACTCCCGCTCCCAGTTGCTGTGTCGGCTGTTTGTGGTCTTTTAATTAGCATGTCATGTATGTCAGTCGGGCACTTCAGCCACAGTCACAGCCACAGTCTCAGCTGCAGCTACAGCTACAGCTCCTGCCTGCGCCTTGACGTTGTGCCACGCCCCAGTTTTTAGCTGGGAGTGGGCTGGGCGCGAAATGCATTTCGTTTCATGACTTGCACTAAATTCAATTTACTTTTTAAATATTTTTTTTTTTTTGTCCGTCTGTTGTTTTCATTTACGTATTTGCCCGACCTGGCTGCCTGGCTGCCTGGCTGCCACTCAAGCGGAGCCGCTCCTGCAATGATCGGCGATTTTATATTTTGTATATGTATATATTTTGGGCCTCAGCAGTTTACGCGGAATTGAGCTAATATCGATGACTCGTCCATTGAGTGGCCACTCGCCTGAGTGCAGACTGTTGCCTGACACGAACTTGGACCGCATTTATTAGCCCAAGCCACTTGAACCCGTCGACTTCAGTGTTGGCTTTTGCGTTTTTAATAAGCGGTTGTCGTCTGTCTGTACCTTTGGTTTCCTGGGCCACTTTTCAATTAGCCCGGGTTTTTTGGGCTATGCACTGCTCCCGGGGGCTAATCGCTCTGTCTCTCTCTCTCTCTCTTTCTCTCTCTATCTGTCTGTTTCTCTGCACTTTAATTAATCGCCGTGTCTAACAAAATATGACAAGCGCCATAAATTAAAAGAGGGCTACTGCTACTACGACTGCATGGCAGCAGCTTCCAGGGCAGCTCTCAGCTTTGGGCAGGTGTGCGCCAAGGAAATTTGCGTGTGCGGACAGCTAAACTGCTACTGTGTCCGCTTCTGGCAGTCGCATATAAATGAGAGATGTTTAACTAGGCGACAGTGGCTCCAAAGACAGTGCGCGCGCGTTGCATGCAACCAAAACATTTTGTGGCGAATGCCATGAAACGTGGGCAGAAGCTGGGCTGGCTGTCAGAGAGAGAGAGAGAGAGAGAGAGAGAGACAGATAGAGAGAGGTGGGCTCATTAGGGCAATCTAGGTTTCTTAATTTGTTTGCCTAGGTGTGTGTGTTGTATAAGAGTCTGCTGAATAGATTTCATTTGTGAGATCGATAAATCGATAACTATATTAGTATTATTATATATTACTATATTAGTATAAGTATATCATCGGTAAATATCCTAATATCTATATAATATAAAATATCGATTAGTAAATCACTTCTTGCGTGATTTTTGATTCTTTAGTTATGTATAACTGGAAACCTGTGTAGTATGGATAGGTTTAAGCTAATGGAAAAACAATTACATTTAATTTATAAACGATTTTCCTAACTTGAAAGAAGATAAGATATTATATAGACTATAATATACTATATTATTAACTTTCCAAGCCGATGGCCATAGTAGCCAATGCTTAACGCTAGATTAGTTTTAAGTTTAAATATAAAATAAAATAAAAATGATTAGTTTCTATTAATATACAGTGGAACCTTGGTTAACAAACTCCTCGAGCATTTCGCAAATCTAACGGTTTTTTTTTTTTTTTTTTTTTAGAAATTAAGTTTTGTCCTATGAACAATGTTTCGCATAACGACAAACAAAAAATTAAAAAAAAATTATTTTTCAAAAAAATGTATTTTATTAAAAATTGCTGTCTGTGTTAAACAAGCGGAAACTTGGAATACATATTGACCGTTTTAGTATTTATTGCACTATTTTGCATGCAATTTAGGCGCAAAATTTGTCGGTTTCTGTTAACGAACATTTCGCTTAAGGAACAAGATGCTGCAACGAATTGTGTTCGTTAACCGAGGATCCATTGTATCTATTAATAGGAACGTGGACAGTTTACCACAGATGCAATCTATAATAGTTTAATAAACATTTGCGTTTAATTTTAAGTTTATATATACTTATTTCTATACACTGAATCAAATGGAAACGAGGAATCGTTGTATTTATGTTTTGTTATTCATAAATTCAAATATTATTCTATACATTTAAGGAATGTAAATCATATTTATAAATATTAAAAAAAAAATAGATTAAGTAAAATCATGTATTCAAAACATATATTAAATATATTTTTCTTATTACATAATTCGATAAACATGTTAATTTAGATTAGTTAAATATTTTATAGAAAACAAAATAGAGCCTATGAAGGAATCCTTCTACTACATGCCCTTATACAAATTCATGAGCGCATTACATAATCTCTACTCTCTCTCTCTCTCTCCTTGCTAGCCTTGAGGAATAGCATTAATATAAACTTTAGTCCCTGGCCATATAAATATGCAACTCAATCTGTTCAATTGTAATGCAATTGTCTCTAATGGAACTGAGAGAGCGAGCGTTCATGCTGTTAGCCATTTCCGTAGTTTGGCTATTATTAAACTCGCATTCAATCCGTTTTTCGTTTTTCGTTTTTCGTGTGCTCCGTTTATTTTATACAATTATATAATATAGCAATAAATTCGTTCACAGCCGTATATAAATTAAAAAACAAAAGGGTTTGCCACCTACTCCTGCCCGCCGGGCAGTTGGCGCCACAGAAGCCACAGCCATGCACATAACTCAAGGAGTTTGTGACATTTTTATGGCATACTCGGGCTTATACTATATACACGAGGATATTTTATACGTAGATTTTGCGTTGCTGTTTTGGGGCATTACGCTTCTTCTTCTTCTGCTTTTTCTGCTGCTTCTTCTTGTGCAGCGCTTCAATACAATTAAAAACAAAAAGGGACACATTAATCCTTTTTCACACAATATCCTGTATGCAGCGTGCAATGTGGGCGGCGCCATGGATCAACAGCCAGAGTCGTGGGCACAGGACGTGGGCACAGCAGTGGCAGCTGTAGAGGGGGGGAGCAGAGCGCCGGCTGCAGGCACAGCAACCGCATTTGGAGCCTGGTCGGCCATTTTCTTTTGCCAGCTGCCATTTTTATGCTCATTTTTTTTGCGACTCTTTTTTTTTTTTTTTGTGCTCTGCTGGTTTTAACTGCTGTTGCTATTGTTGTTGCTGTTGTTGCCTGGCATTAAAAATATTTTATGTTGTGCGCGATTTTGCTCAACCTACTTTGCACATGCTTGAGCGCTGGCCCAAAGAGAGGCCGAGACGAATTTTAGCTTTGGTTTATTTTTGTTATATTATATATAAAAATACCACTTAGCTTAGACAAAATGGGTATAAACCATGCAATTGATAAGCAGCAACATATTTTATGAAAATAAATATAATTAAAAAAAAAAAGGGGAAAAATTGAAAAATAATAGAATTTTGAATACGCTTTTCAGTTCCTTTTTCACGCTTAATAGCCTAAAGAAAATTTATTTACTTTCATTAGTAAAATCTCTAATTTTGCGTTCACACAGTCCAACTAGTTAGGTTTCTAGGTACTGCAGTCTAGCGCACTAAGACTAGAAAAAGATTTAGCCCACATCAAACGTCGAGAGCTTATGGAATGAATATTGAAGATCTATGCTCTCAAGCTCTAGCACTAAAACTTATATCTATATATCTCTCAATTTTATCTATTTTATGCTCGTTCTCTTTCATCGACTTGCAGAATATATGTATATCATTTATCTGAGTTCAAATTAAGTTATCTTAGATGTAAAGGCTAACTGAAATTGTTAATATTTTGACAGCTAAAAGAAAGCAAGAAATTTTCTACAAAACAATTTTTTATTTGTTTAGCATATTTTTTGATTTAAACAAAAATTTTTAATAATAATATAATAACAATATTCATTATGTATAGATGAATTTTTAAATTTCACAGATACAAATACAATAATGTTGTTTTAACAGTGTTAAAATTTTATAAAATTTTTTAATTTTTGTATTTATATTTATATTTATATTTTTGTTTATTTATTTTTTTTTTTAGCCACAATTATGTTTAACAGAGATCAAATTATATGAATTAAACAATTTTTTTTTTATTTTAATTTTTTAAAATTTTATTTTATTTTACTATTTTTTTTTTTTTGTATTTTTGTTTTTTTAACCGTAGTCATGCTCGAATTATATACAATTTTTAAATTTATTATTTTTAAATTTTTTTTAGCCATAATACTTAAATTTTGTTTTTTAATTAGTCTGCATATTCAACTCAGAATTTTAATAGGTTTATTTTAAAATTCTCATATTTGTTAAGATTAAATAAAGCGGGACTAATCGGTATCTCTTGGGCTAAGCAAAACGTGAGAGCTCATTTTTACGGGTCTATAAATAAATGTAAAATGTCTATCTGTGCAGCTAGGATGTGAGCGCGTTTGTTTATGTAGAAAGGCTTAATTTGTACAGAGAGCACACACACACACACACACACACAGATGCTTCTCTGTATGTGTGTGGGTAGGTGTGCGTGTGTGTGTGTGTGTGTTACTTTTGTCTTGGCTTTAACTGTTTTTATGGCGCATTGCGACTTTTTATGGCCTTGTCTTGTTTTCGCTTTGCCTATTCTAATGTGTAGCATAGTCCTCTGGCCGCAAGGCAGCGCCACACAGCCACGCCCCCAACCCCGCTGGCCCTCCTTGTGTGTGTGTGTGTGTGTGTGTGTTGCCCACAAAGTAAAAAAGAAGGATAATAATAAAACTGGTCTTATCGCTGATGCCGATGTGAACGGCGCTCGCTGTGCGTTATAATAAAACAAATGGCAGGCCATTTAATTGCTGGCCATAAATGGGCGCCCTTTATCCTTTTGAAGGATGAAATGGATGGATGCTACCAAAAACGGGAGCTGTAGCTATAGATGGAGCTGTAGCTGTAGCTGTAGCTGTAGCTGAAGCATGCGTGAGGTTCTCCTCGCTGACATTTTTTTTTTTTGTTTTTTTTTTTGGCCAACTCGGCTTTTTATTATTATTAGTATTTAAATTTATTTGTTGCTTTATAGCGTGCACAGCAATGCGATAAATTTGAGTCGTTTCACATTTTTAATGGCCCCGGAACATAAAAAGGTAAGGCCCCAAACCAAAATATTACATATAATACAATATAATTTCGAGCACACATAATCAAAGCAACTTAAAATTCCATTTAACAAACGCGATACGACATAATTGAGTAAAGGCGATAACAGAAAGAGAGAGCGACAGAGAGAGAGAGGGGAAGAGGGAGAGTGTGTGAGTGTGAGGGTAGCAAAAATTAACTTTGAATTGCAGCATATGCAGAGTCCATTCCAGTGGCAGGACAACCCGTGGCTATTTATGCAATTGTACAATTGTTATTATCTAAACAAAACAAAAGCCACAAAACTGCAAGCCACAAGAAGCAGCAGAAGCAGAAGATTGAACAAGTTGTTGGAACAAGTTTCGTAACATTTGGCACATTTGCTTTTATGACTCAATTACGTAACTAATTCGTGGGGAGTTGTCAAGGATGCTGCAGCTCTTAATAGTTAGCGAAAGACACCCTTTGTGCCATGGCTCATTAATTGCGGCTGTTGCAACAATTGCATGTTGTTTATAATATCTCGAATTACTTTTGTTTGGTATTTGATTTGATTTTTTCAATTGTTGCCACAGCGACTGATTAATGCAGTTGCCCCCACCCCCAAGTCTCATGATAAATGAACAGTCGAGTCGACTGGGCTGGCTAGCTGGCGCTCAGCTCGTTGTATCTCTGCTCAGATGCTTATCCGTGGCATTCCTGCCGCCCAAAGTGTCATTGTTGTCGATCATTTTTATGCGACTGCGATCACATTTGATTGACATGCCAGAGAGTCAACAAGACGGACAGACAGACAGAGAGAGTCAACCAGTCAGCCAGCCAGTCAGTCAGCATATGTAGTCTCTGTGCATATCGTCGGCGATCATCTTTCTCCATGTTTGGCTGTCTGTTTATGGGCAAACAGCTTTTGGTGTCGCCTTTTATGATCGCTCTGCGAGTGATTTTTATGAGCCAGCAGCATCCGAAAAGTTATTAACATAAAATGCGCATTTATCATTTTATGAGCTCTGCACATAATGAACTTAGCTGGTGGGCTCACTTAGTTAGTTAGTTGGCACAGCCCCAAAACAAATTTTTAGCTTGCCAAAGGGCGCCAAAAAAAAAAAAAAATGAAGAGAAACGTACTCCATATATATATATATGTGTGTGTGTATGTATATGTAAGTTGGCAGCATAGATGGGTTTTCAGTTTTGGCAGTTGGCCTGGGACTGGGAATGGGACTGGGACTGGGACTGGGTCTGGCCTGAGTGGTTTTTAGCTCTTCTGGCTGACTAGCACTTAATCCTGGCGCACAACTATGCCGTTTGCATTGTTTCACGCACAATGGACACAAAGGACATGTTTGCACTGATTATCAGATTAGGCCATTGTACGTACAAATTGATATTGTCATGTTTCAAGTGCCCAGCCGCGGACGATGGCACACACACACACACAGAGTGAGAGACAGAGAGAGAGAGAGAGAGAGAGAGAGAGAGGGAGAGTGAATCGCATGCAGACACTGAAAACTCATTGAATGCTGTCGCCAGTGCCGATTAAGAGATTTTTTTTTCGCACTCCCAGCCAAACTGGAAAACAATGGTTAGCCTGCAGGCAGAGATTTGCAATATTTAGGCACACACACACACACACAGAGAGAGTGAGACAGAGAGAGAGAGCATGTGATTTTTTTTTGATGTAACAATCGGGCAGACAATGAGTATTTGAGTGGTTTTTGCATTGGTCTAGTTTCTGGTCGACACGATCATTAGCATAAAGCCACAACGGCGGCAGACACACACAAACTCTCAGCCAGTCCGTCTGTGCGGGGCGTTAGCCGAGCGTGAGCAGAAGGATTATGAGCACTCGGACAGAGACTCGATCTTCTGGAATGTGCATATCATTCTCGATCTCTGTACATTGGAGTGGGAGAACTGCTCGGGCTGGCAGATCTCTGAGCGCTGATAACACGATCTTTTAGATGGCCGATCAGACAAGTGCTTATCGCATGGATAGAGGCGTTATGCGCCTTCGATCATATCTGTGCCCGGCTATTCGCTCGAAATATCGCCCAAAATCATATCAGATTTACGTGTAAATCGTTCGGTTCTTAATCGCTGGGATTTGCCTATCAATTGCATTGAATCAGTGCGAGAATTCTATTGACCATTGGCATTAGAGCAATGCCAGACAAATAGTCGTTCCTCAAATCGCATGCAGATGTGCTGAGATCTAAGACGGGTCATATGAGACATATATACAAATTCCACTCCAGCTCTGATTGCTGCCGATAAAGTAACAGCTCACTAACTGTTTTCCGATCATGATTGTGTCTATTGATCTATGTGTAGTTTGATATATGAAACTCTTAAAAACTTGAGGAATTTTGAATTTGTAGCAAATAAAACAAAATTTATTTATTTATTTTTTTTTTTAAATATGAGAGGAGTAGGAATGGCATACTTTATACTATTCTTATACTCATCTTATATCCTATATGATATATACTTAGAAAAGTATAACATAAGAATTCATATTCATTTTCTTTTTATACTCAAATGTTGTTATGTATAAGATTGGATATTGTATGTGCATTTTTTTACTACTATCTCTTTCTCTTTCTCTCGCTCACTCTATCTATCTATATATCTATCTGTCTGTATATCTGTATCCCTCATTCGATCTCTCTATCTCTCACATTATCCTCTTTCTCACATAATCTCTCTCTCTTTCTCTCTCTCTCTCTCTTTCTTCCTCTATATTTCTCTCTCTCACTCTCTATCGATCTCTCTATTTGTATCGATCTATCTCTCTCTCTTTCTCTCCATCTCTCTCACTCTCTCTCTCTCTCTCTCTCTCTCTCTCTCTCTCTCTCTCTCTCTCTCTCTATCTCCATCTCTCTCTCTCTCTTGCTCTCTCTCTATCTCTGTTACTCTTTTATTTCTCACTTTCTCTCCTCTTTCTGTCTCTCTCTCTCTCTCTCTTTCCATACCACTCTTATACTTCTTCGAGCTTAGTAATTTCTATATTTGTCTATGATATGTCTTTGCCGAAATGTGATCAATGCGATATAGATTATTTAATGAAAATAATTAAAAATAATCTTTATAGCAACTTATTGTCATATCATTTGATTTGTTAGAAAATCTTATCTATATAATTATAAGCAAGACAACTCAAATTCTATAAGTCTTCATAGTTTATTTCCTCTACACGCACTGCAAGACCCATCGATCGATCACTTTAATGTCTACTAAGCATGATAAGTATATAACATATTTAAAAGATATATATTTTATGTCTATAATATAACTTTATTCTGCACAACAATTCGAGTTTACACAATTATACGTCTTTAATGATATGCATAACTGTCTTATAAAAGAGTCTGTAAGCAAATCTATCTATATGATATATAAGAAATACTTGTGTAGACTATTTGTACAGCTTATCCCTTTGAAATCCTGGCGCCAGTGGGCTCTACTATTGTTGGATGGCTAAGCCTCAGCACGATCACTGCATGAAATCGTCCATTCGAAATGCACTTGCCAAATGCCTTTCACAGCCGACCGAATGCAGTGCAATGCAGTGCCTAGCAGTGTCCTAGCGCCGGGTCATAACTCTTAACGGCCGCTATTTGTATTTCATAAATTTCTGCTAGAAGCGGCAATAAAAATATTGGCCTGCCTTTCGGCAAGTGCAAGAGCACAAAAGAATTGCACCATAAAATGCATACACAATGCTTCAATATGGATTGAACAAAGCGCCGCGCGGCTAAAAACCTATAGCCTTTTGTCTCTAAGAACTCAAAACTAGTGCAACACTTTTGGCTTATAGACAAAGAGGGCCAAACAGACAGCCAGCCAGCCAGCTAGCAACCTGCAACGTGCAAACTCAAACTCAAATGCAGACCTGCAACACAGACAGAGACAGACAGAGGCTGGGCCATTGTCTTCGCAGAAGTCGTTAGTGTGACAGGTTGGATTTGTTTTGTGTACGGTGCCTAAGTCTGTCATCATCATCAGCATAAGACTTGTCTGGCGCCAGCATTAGGGACAATATTTTCGACTAAATATTTCGTCACAGGCAAGAGGCAAGAGGCAAGAGGCAAGAGACAAGGGGCATAGGCATTGGCAGCGGCTATAGGGCGTAGGCTCTCAGCCGTCGAACTCTGAACGCTGAGGTTCAAGGTCTAGCCAGCGCTGCGGGCGTTTATATATTGCTCGATTTCTACTGACCCCTTATGGTGTGTCGTTGTTGTTGTTGTAACTGTTACTGCTGCTGTTGCATTCATGATTTATGCACATACTAAGGTTACAGGTGCATTGGGTCAGGTAGGATCGATAACGTTATCTATAAAATAAAAATAGAGATTTCATTCAAATCTGTATAAGAGAAGATACTAGGGGAAACTGATATTTACTCACAACAAAAAATATTTATTTAGTTTTTCCAGTTATTTTATTTAATACATATATCTATGGATGATACCCACATCTAGTGAAAACTGATATGTACTCGTACAAAAATATTTATTAATTTTTGTAAAGTTATTTTATTTAATTACATATCTTATAGCTGTGGCCTTTTTATTATCTTATATTATTATCTATATGCATATATATTTTTGATTGATTAACTTTTCTTTAATTATTTTAGTAAATTTATTTTTATAAATTATTTGGCTGCAACTTCTAATTTTTTAAACATTAAATATTTTATCTTAATTTATAATTAACCATTTATTTATTAATTTTTGTTTTGACTCTTCCATATAAATACTCAAATATTGATATTAACCTTCTCAGAGTCAACATTTTAAAACCAGCTAATAATTTTGGCTTATATCTCATGCCGAATTTTTAGAAATTGCACTCTCATCAAATTTTTAATGGAATATTATAAAAAGTTACTGTAAACTTCCCATTCAATAGCTTAACTTAGTTGAATCTTTATAATAGTATTTGTATTTTTGTTTAATATATTCAAAATAAATTTAATAAATTTTTATTAATGTCTTATATATATTTAGCAATAATCATAACTATTTTTGACAAGGTTTACATAAATAATATTTACAATCGAATATTCAATAAAAATTTTACAAAATACTGAGCTCGATGAATTGAAATATTTAAAATCGATTATTCAATAATAATTTTACGAAATATTGAACTTATTGAATTTCAATATTTAAAATATATTATTTAATAAAAATTTCAGAAAATATTGAACTCGTTGAATTTGAATCTAAAGACTCACTTGAGCTTTCAATTTTATTAAAAATAATTAGTTAATTAATAATAATTAATAATAATTCATGTAGCCAACAAACATATATTTATATCAAGTAAAAGCAAATCAACAAAATAGAAATTCATTTTCCAAATCATAAAATTAAAGCTGATAAATAAATTTAAAATTTCTTAAATAGAATAATGGATATGCTCAGTCATAAGTTGTATTCCTCAAAAGTTCTTTAATCCTTGAGAATTACCTAAATTGCTAAATTAATGAGTTTTAAGAAAAATTGAAAATAAAATTGCTTATATAATTATAGCTTTTTTTTTATAGTATTAACTATATAGCTTCAACTAACAGCCAATTCTACTTTCCCACACGTTAAACTATTCATAATTATTTCAATGACAATTTTAATGTCATTTCTAATTCACAAAGTTTAATGCGCTTATAATTAAAATTGCTTGCCAACACGTATTAAATAAGGAAATATGCGAGCAGCACATGAGACATCGATGTGGCTGGCATCCTTGTGGGGCAATTGATGCAATGGCATGTGCTGCTGTTCGAAGTTGCAACATATTGGGACACTTGAGGTGCCTGCCTCCTGCCTCCTGCTCTCTGCCCTCGGCCAGAAGGTGTTCGTTGCCTGGGCACGCGCGTTGCAACACTTGAACTCCATAAGCACCAAGTGCTGCTGCAGACGCTGGGGGAGGGTGGGTTTGCATGGCAAAGTTTTTAGCAGTTGCTTTTTTTTTTTTTTTGTTAGTCGACAAAGAAAGGAGTCGCACACTCTCCAAAGGAATGTGCACAATGAAAACACTTGAGTTTATTCTCTCTACATTCTTATTTGTGTCGAGACGTGTGGAGTAGCTGGCGTGGCTTGAAGAGCCAGCGGGGTGGTCTCTGAACTTTGTGGGTTGAAGAACAATGGTTCAAGAGCTGCTTGCAAAACAAAAAGCGTTTTAAGTTTTAATTACAGCAGGCACAAAAGGTTGTGCAGCCATCGAGTAGGACAGCGACACGTGGTGGTCCTGGGCAATCCAGGCAGTTTTGTGTGGTTGCAAAACTTGAGCCAAAAATTGACTAAAACTAATGAGATATATACATTATATACATGTATAAAACTATATGTACTTAAGGTATATGTATATGCAGACGGCACTTGTGCTTGGCACCGCGCTTATCAGCTAGCCCAAATCTATGGCCACCTTTCGAGCTGGTTTCAATGGGCCAACCAGCCACAATATAGCGGCTGGCATGACGTGCCATCTGAAACTATCTATCAAATACAGGCAGCCATAGCTTGTCAGTGATTAGATTTCCAAGCTCTCAAATCAACCTCAGCCCAGTTAAAAAAAAAAAAAAGACGAAGAAAAAAAAAATTAGAAGAAACTTATAAAAAAATTTCTCAATTGCGACTGATTAGACTTTGTTTTCAATTTGTTTTTCGACGGCGCACGGAAGGTGGCAACAGGGGACAGGAGGACAGAGCTGACAGAGCGAAGACTGCCTCTTCGTAAAGTTTTTAATCAAAATTGTACAGGAAATCAAAAATCAGTTGAAAAATAAAAATCACAGTTTCTTATCGTGATGTTTTCTAACGCCTTACCTCAATTGCTATCCCCCCCCTGCCATCGCGTCGATATGAATACCCTGTAAATAGTTAGAAAATGGGTTGATATGAACAGAGGCGGCTATTAGGAAACGTTGTGAGTAAGAAATTTGTTTAGAAATTATTTCATAGGACTTTTTACTAACCTCATTTTTAATAGGTTAGCTAAGGAGATGTGCATTTAAAATATTTTAATTGTCATTTTATATATTTATGTCTATATAGATATTTTTATATGCATGATTGAGCTGCTATCTATCATTTAAGTCGGATATCTGTCAATCAAATGCATTTATCTTATTACATATCTGGCTATCTATACATATCATATGTTTACTTAGCTATTTTTGTATTTCAATCAGTCAATCTATCAATTTATATATCTTTTAATCCAATTTTATATCTGCCAGTCTATCCTATCTATCTACATATAATCTATCAGTCCGTCTTTCTATCTATATGTTTATGATCTATTAGTCGATCCTTCTTTTTATCTATCTACCTATCCACCTTTCTAATCTATTTATCCATCTATCTACCTATCTATCTATATATCTAATCTATTTATCAATCTATCTATATATCTATCTATTCATCTATGTATCTATCTATGTATCTATATATTAATCTATATGTCTATATATCTGTCTATCAATCTAGCATTCTATCTGTTAATCTATCAATCTATCTTTCTATGTATCCATCTATCTATACATATTTATATATCTTTATCTATGAATCTTAACTTATCTTAATCTGTCTCTTACATGCACGTATTTTTCTGCTCCTCATTTATAAATCTACCATTAATAATCTACCATTAATTAATTCATATTTATCGCGCGCTCTCTCTCTCTCTCTCTCTCCCTTAATACAGGGTATCTATTAGCTTAACATTTAGAGACTTAGCTTGAATTTTTGACTTTTTTTTCCTGCCTTGTTGTTGTTCAGCCTTTTCTTCGACTGTCTAAACAATGGGCTGGCAGAGACTTCAGCGTGCCCTTTCCCGGCGTGTAATTTGAAGAACGCAACGCAGTAGCTATGAAATCAATTACGCGATAAAGATTTGACAGCACAAGCGCAGCAATGTGGCAGTCGATAATTAATTTTAACGCTTTATCGCATTGAGGTGCGCCCCGTCTGATAGTCGCTGATAGCTGATAGTCGATAGCTGCTGCTGCTGCTGCTGTTGCTGCTGCCAGCAACAACAACAGCGAAAACGTTGTCCGATTTGATTGAAGTCTGTCTAAAAACGTTTCTATTTTTTTTTTTTAATCTGTGACACAATTGGAAAATTATGAGTATGCCGCATGCCTATGAATTTATTATATACAT
Organism: Drosophila stalkeri; assembly: GCA_035047405.1. NCBI lineage: Eukaryota > Metazoa > Arthropoda > Insecta > Diptera > Drosophilidae > Drosophila > Drosophila stalkeri. The sequence goes on from JAWNPR010000142.1 coordinate 2,781,810, forward strand.
ATATCTGCTTCGTATATTTTTCTTGTCTTTTTTTTTTTTTTGGTTTTCTTTGGGCTTCCTCTACTTTATGGCAGCGCTGAGATGTTTCCCATGATATGCAAACGAACTCAATTATTTATTTTATCACAAATGATTTTGCTTATCGAATCTAGAAATCGGCTCGTCTTCTTCAACCAGCAAACCAGCAAACAAACCTTTTCTCAGCTACCAACTCCGATTCGAACTCGAGCTCAAGTTCAGCTGAGTTCTCTCTCCTCTCTCTCTCTCTCTCTCTCTCTCTCTGTCAGCCAACCAATGCCATCTCATCTCATCTGTTGTGTGTTTTATGTTGTACCCTCTTGAGTTTTTCTTACAATTGCTTGGGTCCAAGCATTTCGTGGCTCAGTCCTGTTTCGTGAACGCCATTATTCAAGGAGCCAACCAAACAGCCAAGCAGCCAAGCAGCCAACAGCTCGGAGATGGAGATGGAGTCGAAGAGACACTCATTCGCAAGCGGTCGTCGCATCTTTTGGCGTTATCTTTGCGTTGAAATCTCACAGTTCATGTCAAATTTCTTGTGTTTTTATATATCATCGCCATGGCAGAGCCTTTCCTTGCTTTCCTTGTAAGTATGTAAATGTTTCGAGCTGCCAGTTGCCGAGTTGCCGAGTTGCCAAGTTGCAAGCTGAACGCTGAACGCTGAACGCGGCTGCAGCTGCGTGTTTTTTGTTGTTGTCTCTTAAATTTTTTTTTTTTATTTTTTGCACTTCCCCCGCAGCAGCTGTGACTGATTGTCGTGCGTTTATCTTTTGATGTGGCATAGCTTCTGTGGCCAGAAGGCGAGATACATCTCTCCCGGCCGCCTTTTTTTTTTTTGGTTAATTAAGTTTTGAAGCAGGGGCAACGCCTGCTCGTCGCCAAAGTCAATTTTTAGCACCTATTGACATGCAAAGGACCGTGGCCACACACACAGGCTGCAATTGGCTCGGGAAATCAATCAATTCAGCACGCAATCAAAGTAGGCAACCAGACTGATAATTTCTCTATTTTGACTCCGCTCTGACAATAAATAATAACTCAATACAAATCCCAATTACGGTCGAGTGCCACCCGCCTAGTTGGGCCCAGCACGCAGAGACAGTTAAAGGTAAACCCCTCACTCACTCTCACTCTCACTCTCTCTCTCCCTCTCTGTGGCCCTGTGGCTTTGTGGAAATCCTTGCCAGCTACCAGGCAAACCTTCTGATTGTCCTTTTTTTTTTGTTTTTGCTTCCCCCAAGGCATGTGTGTGTTCGTTTTATTTGATTCGATCAGCGGGGTTTCGCCTACGACGACGCCGTCTAGCGCCGGGTTTTTCGGTTTATCCAGCCCTCGCCCGCCACATAAATCGTTTGTTTTGGCCGGGGCCAGCCCCTGGGCTGGTTTCTGATTTGGCCTGGCTGTCAGTCTCTGTGTGTGTATTCGTGTGTGTGTGCGGGTCTCTTTTATTTAAATTTTCATTTAATTTGTTATTTGTTTACATGAAATACACCGATGTGCGACGACAACGGAGGCGACATATGACAACATTCTCAGCCGGCCACAATTGCCATTGTCTGCCTCTCAACGCGCCAATTCAGAAGCTGAGGTAGCATATGACAAGAGGGGGGCAAGCAGTGGGTATATATATGTATATATATGTTATATGACCACACACCTGGACAGCCTGGACAGCAGCAGTTGCTGTTGTTGCAGTTGTTGTCGTGGCCACTGTTTGGCAACTGTGTCTAATTGCGGCCTTGTTGCAGGCGCAATTCCTTGGAGAGCATCCGTGTGGCATGTTGAAACAATTCCGAGAATTTGCCGAAAGGGCTAAATGCGAATTAGAATTAGATAGTTGTAGAAGAAAAACAAATATTATCCTAATGAAAAGCGGTTTGAATAATATATTGATAATAGTAGATAAATGGAATTATGGAGAGTTTTTCTTTATATATATATTTATTTATATAAAATAAATATTATTTATATGATTCTACAATTTATACGATTTTTTAAGTAAATATAATTCATATTGTTATATTGACTTAATAAAATATTTTATATTTTAATTCATTTAATTTGAGAAAATCTGATGAAAGATTAATTTTAAATAAATTTCACATTAGTTTTATAAATATACGAAAAGCAAAAGGAAATCTAATAAAATATGAAATATGCGTAATTTAAAGTAGATTTATTTTAAGAGAAAATCTGATAAAAGTGGATTATATATAAATTAAAGTAAATATATATTTTTAGCAATAAATCAATTATAAGATAAGCTGTTAAAATATATATTATAGATCTGATCAAAAATTTAAATAAATTAAATTAATTTTTAAGATAAAAAGGATAAGATAAACTAATAAAATATATCAAATATAGATTACAGGAAATCTGATAAAAAATTAAATAAAGGATAAGATAAACTGATAAAATATATAAAATATACATTATAGGAAATCTGATTTCAAAATGAAATATACATATAATAAATTAAATATATTTTTAAGGTATAAATCAATGAGAAGATAATCAGAAAATATTTCTTAAAATACTTATTCATATATAATATATTTATATTTAATATTTAAATCTATATAAATTAAAGTAAATATCTATAAATAAAAAAAAATAAATCGAGGTATAACACTTATTAATCTACAGTTAGTATTTAAATATATTATATATCTCAAACTATAAATCAAATATAAACCAACAATTTAACCAAAATCCATTTTAATACTTTTTTTTTTAAATATATAATTAAATTTTAATAAATTATATAATAAGCGAATTAAATACATACATCTTTTTTAATTGAATCAAAATTGTGTTTAATCCCTGCCACATTATACATCTCATCATAATGAATGTATTCATTTCAATTTTGAATACATAGCTAAATACTAAATATTTGCAGTTAATTTTCTTAAACAGTTTACGGAGAGGCAGAGAGAGAGAGAGTGATAAAGTATTATATAAATTTGTTAATTTTAAGTGCTTTATAATTGCATTAATTAAATACATTTATCTAAACAGCTTTGCGAAATTCAACTCAATCTTAACTGCTCGGCCACACCTCTTATCAGTTAGTTATGCAAATGGCATGCTTTAATTTAATGCCTTCCGCGGAACCATTAAATGCATTTTGTTATTTTTGTTTTTTTGGCTCTCAAACAAAAATGGAAAAACAAATTCTTCTATGAGCAGCAATGGGTCATAAATAGTTGTTGTTAAGGTAGAGAGGCTGAGAAACATTTGTAGCCGAGCAGGCTTTAAAATGCGGCAAATCTGAACAGCATCTCGAACAAATTAAGTGGACAACAATAAATCAACGACGGCTGACGACGAAATTCAAATGAAAAATCAATAAGCCTGAAAAAATCTATTGGCCAAGCGCACAAACCCAAAACCCAAAGCCAAACTCAGAGCCACAGTCACAGTCACAGCCACAGAGTCAGGCTCTCAAACGCTGGCTAAGGTTGTTGTAGTTGGGAACGAGCTGCGTGTTTAACAACAAACAATTAAGATGGCGACCAATTGATAAGCTGGCAGCCAAATCATCAGCAGCAGCAACAACAACAGCAGCAACAACAGCAATCACAGAAGTTGTGGCCAATGGGTTTGATGAAAGAAATGGCTATAATGAAATAATTATGGTTGCGCCTGAGGGCTGACCATTTATATGTTGGCCAACAAGACGCACGCTCCGTTACAGCCAGCTGAGACCTAAAATGCATGTTAATCAAAAACATTGATTGCAACAGCAACAGCAAAAGCAACAGCAACAATGACACATTATCGTAACAATATATCGACTTGGTTTTTGCCAGGACTTCTCTCTCGCTCACCTTCTCTCTCTCTCTCTCTCTCTCTCTCTCTCGCTCTCTCTCTCTATTGCAGGATGCTTGGCAGGCATTGCTTATCGCCTTTGTGGCATCTGCTGCCAGTTGCTGCCAGTTTTGATGGCTTTGATTGCTGCTTTTGGCCATGCGTGATATTTATTTGTTATTTGACACAAAACGCCAAGCCGAACGGGGCTGTCGTGTCTGGCTGTGCCACCTTGTGGCATGCGTCGCCTGGCCGCGATTGAGTGACCAACGACATGAAAAATGAAACACAGCTCGAGCCCAGCACCAAACTCAAGCTGACAACATTTTTAATTGTGTGTTCATATATGAAAAGGCGAGAAAGAAACAAATGGAAAACAAGCAACAATAAAAATGAAATGAAATGTTGCAATCGGCAATGCACGACCAAATAATGCTCGCCTAGGGCTATAAAAGTGACAATTGAGAAATTTATCTTATACAAATAGTCTATGAGTCAGATGAGAAAGAGTTATGTTGCTTCAATTGAATATGGCTAAATCTGAGCAAGCAATTCAGACAACGTAGATAATGAAGGCTAAAATGTTTTGCCTTCTTACATTGTTGCAAATCTCTAAAAATGATTTTTTTTTTCTTTACAGTTGAAATTGTTTAGAAAGAAATTCTAATTTCTAAATTCTAGAAAAATTAAGTAGTGAATAAAAATAAAAGCTTCGTATAACGGTATCTTCTTATTTTCTATTTTCTTTATATTATACGTTTCTTTTCTAAAAAATAATTGTGTTTAACATAAAACGTTTAGAAATACATATGTGATTTAATATACTAAACTATACGAATATCCATAAGTTTGAAAATAAGCTAGAAAAAAAATGGGTGCCCCTAATTGAATTTAATTTAAACTCATATACTCCCATAAATAAATATGGAGTTCTCTGACTTGGAGGCCAATTTATCTCAGGTTGATTCAGTTTATATATTAATTGTTTTGATTCAAAATTGAAGCAAATACTGAGTATCTTAACTAAACAGAACACTTGAATTGTAATCTATTAAAAAGATCCGAAATTTTCGATTTTAAAACTGAATTTGATGCATTTTCAAGTATAAAATGTGCGAAAAAAAAATATTTAAATCAATTCACAATTCAATTCTCTCAATTTTATCTAGACTACGACCATGGGACGATTGGTAAACAAATTTCAAACTGAATTCAGCTTGAAGATTGGTCTGCTAATATGTGAGCCACTTACAAACAATAACTGTTTCTAATGTATTTGAGCCCTTGTATTATTTATAGATGCTTTCAAGTTGTAATACATAAGAATTTTGATACATGATACACGAATTTTCAACTTATGAAAGACTCTGAAAAATTGGTCATATTCTACTACAATTCCACACAAGCTAAATATATAAACAGAATTAAAAGAATATAAATATATTTGAATTAACTTTTAAAAGAGCTGTCATTAAATTATTCTATAAATAATTACATGATAACATAAGATATAAAACTATCCCAGCAAAACCAAAAGTAAACTATGAAAACTATGATAGAATCAGCTATGTATATATATATCTCAACTATGAACTATTCATCTACCAACTGCATTCTCATCCATAACTAATATGCTCACCTTAACTATGTGAACAAGTATTTAAAAATATACAAAAAAAAAAAAAAAAAAAAAAAAAAAAAACTGAAACGAGCAACCAAATTGTAAACATTTTTGCGCGCCTGCATCAAGATAAACAACAAAAACCGCAACACAATGCACACTCTCTATAGCCGGAGCCAGGACTATTTGGCCAGTTGAGAAATTAGAGATGTGCTTCGAGATGGCCACGACAAAAACTCAACTGATAAACGACTACAAACCGAGTGAGAGAGACAGAGAGAGCCAGTGAAAAAAAAAAACGACTCCAGTTTTTTGTTTTCGCAGCAAACAGAATGCAGCTAAAGACTTCCGAGAGATTTGGACCCGAGCCGATTCAATCAGCTCGTCTAACCATCATTTGAATAGGTGCGAACAGCGATCCAAATGCTGCGATAAGCGCTCAGAGAAACAGGAAGCCCGTTCGGAAATCGAAGCTGCTGCCAAATTATGACTAGACATAGGGGCCAAATGGTGGTTCGCTGGCTCAGTGGCTCGGTGGCTGAGTGCTGAGTGGTGCTGTTGGTTCGACTGCCACAATTCTGGGCGCACTTCGGTGGCATCCAATTAAATTCAATTTTCGAACAAGCTCGAGCGATGCTACTGCGATAAATTAAGCAAACATTTTTGTCGTCTTTTGCGGTGCTCACAGCGAGAAACGAGCTGAAAATCAGCTGTGAGGCGACCCAAGAAATACCCCTTAGAACAGAAAATAGATGACAACTGGATTTTTCTTGCAATCAATTTGAATTGAATTTTAAATTTAATATAATTATTATTATTTTTTTTTTATTATTATTATTTATATATATTTGTTGTAATAGGTGAGGTAAGGTAATAGACAAGCTAGACTTGTAGATATTTAGCATATTTTGTATATTTATGAATATATGTAGGCATTCATATGCATCTAGAAATATGATTTGTTTTTAGACTCGCTTTATAGCTATAAAATATGTCTTTTTTCCGACTCCTGCTAGACTATATTTTAAGTTTAAATTTCAAGAAACTGTCTGAAAACTCATTTTACTTTCAATTAGACATTAAAAAAAAAAAAAAAAAAAAAAAAAAATATATATATATATATATATATATATATATATATATATATATATATATATATATATATATATTAGTAATAATAATAATCTAATTAAAAATCATTTACACTCCAACAAATACATATGTATGTATATCTCATTACGTTTATATACAGTGCATCACATTAATATTCGGATTTTTGTTTATTCCACTTCAAACGCAAATAAAAAATACACTATTTATTAAAATAAATAAAATAAAAAAATGAATAAAAATAAAAAAAGTGTAAATGGTAAGTTATAGACTGCAAAATTATTTTTTTATATTTAACATAACTAAAAGAAATTATACTTAAACGGAAACACACAAAATTTGGCGTTATATTAATATTTGTTTTGTATTTGTTAAGCAAACCGAATATTAATGTGATACACTGTATATATATATATATATATATATATATATATATATATATATATATATATATATATATATATATATATATATATATATATATATAACTTAATTAATATAAATTCTTATTTCACATAAATACATTCTTATTGTAATCAATATACTTTCATTATATTCTATTTATATCGTTACTGAAGCTCAGCAAATTTATGTTGCATCAATATTTAAATTGAACATTTATGCAACTCATAACATTTGTTTTGCTCATTATGCTCATTGGCAATATACTCCATTTTCAGCTAACCCACATACAGGGTATACAAATCAACATACAAACAAGAGACACAGTACAAATACCGCAAGGCGAGAGAGACAAACACCATACGCTGATTATCAAAATTTGATAAAGCATTAGATACCAAAACACACAGACACACATGCATAACACTAGATCGAGAGGACTTCTCGCTTCACTTGCTCCGAAAGAGTGTGAGTGAGAGAGAGAGAGAGAGAGAGAGTGTGTGTGAGAGAGAGATGGAGGAAGGGGTGTCAGCAATTGTAATTTCTAACGCGCGCTACAAGTTTATTTGTGCGTAACAAATATTTATTGGAAAGGTAACACTTGCTGCATGACTGCTAGCTAGATGGATGTATAGAGAGGGGTTGGCTCTGGGTCCAACTGTTGCCCAATTGACCAATTAAGAGCCAGCCGCTAGAAGCCTGATGATGTGTGTCGACACATGCTACATTTCCTTGGCTCTTGGCTCTGCTCCAGCCAGCAATAGCATTTACATCGATTTTCAACGCTGTCATTATTTGTGGTTTGTTAGCATTTAGCTGGGGTTACGACTATAAAAAAGAAACGGGTCACCTTTCTAGCAGACAGACTACAGTGAAAACTCAATCAAATGGAACAATTACATATCAATTAACAGCAAATTAATGAAAACGAAGTAAATAATTTATATCTGATGTGAATTTAATAAAAATATTTGGGATTAGAATTTGGTTAAGTTGAGAATTTCTAGAGATTTCTAGAAATTTATACAGATTAAAGAGTGTTGGGAAAGAGCAGATTATATAGCTGATAGATAAGAATTTAAGTATTATTTGAATGTTGGATATATATAGTGTATATATACTATATACTATCAAGACAGATTATCAAGACAATTTCTCCTATTTGGCTTCTATTTTGTAGATTCTTTTGATCTAGAGATTAATTGAATTATAGGGAGATTATTTTAATATTACTTGAAAACTGAAAACTGTCATTAAAAACAATCAATAAAAAAAATGTATTTTCAGCTGAAAATCTCATAGCCATCAGCTGTCAGTATTCACTGTGATAATTACAAACATAGAAGAATTGTCAAATTGTAGTTAGCTCTCCTTCACTCTCTCTCTCTCTCTCTCTCTCTCTCTCTCGCACTGTATGTCATTGTAGGCGCCTCCATCAGCCATGACTTGCAGTTTGTTTGCCATTTTGGTCTAACAACTTTGTAATTTTTTGTTTACACGCTTAAATTGTGGCGTAATTGCTTTGGGAAGTGGCAATTGCTATGTGTCTATGGGCCAAAGCATTGGATATTCTTTGTCTCTCTCACTTACTTCTTCTCTCAGTCTCTGTCTCTGCCTCTGTGTCAATTGTGAAGCGCTGCGAAAGCGCACACATGTCACAAGTGAAGTTGCGACGACTTTTGAACTTGCCCAACAATAATACAAAGGGACAGCAACTGCTTGTACGCACTGTCAAAAGCAGCAGCAGCAGCAGCAGCAGCAGCAGAGGTCAAAGATAAAACAGATGCTAACATTTGAGATAAGCCTGTCGACTGCGTCGTAATTTCGTGTAATTATATTCTCAATTACTTAACAAAAGCACACAGATTCAGATGCCAGATGCCAGATGCTAGATGATGTCGTCTCGATAAGCGAGCGAGTCCAAAAACGTTTTTCCCAAAAAATAAAAAAAAAATAAAACTGTAAGCAGAAATATGGAAAAATCAAAAGCAGGCCAACAACAAATAATCTAGCTATGAATGAGATAAACTTCTAAATGCTGCTCACTCGAGCAGTCAAACCAAACAAAACTGTCCAAGGGCTAGGGGCATGCCACGGCTGCTGCTGCTGCTGCTGCTGCTGCTGCCACTGGGGCAGTCAGTGATACATACATATGCAAATGGCAGTCATCCTGCGGCTTGTCCAGGCAACTTAAGTGGTTTCTGCAGCAGCAGCAGCAGCAGCGATGTGATGCCTACCACGATATGATATGATTATGTTAAATGCTCGTTTTGTTTACTCTCTCTCTCTCTCTCTCTCTCTCATACTCACACATGCGCTGATCCATGGAGGCTGAGACAGAAGCCACACGCTGCTGTCATTGGTCATTGGCGTAACGCGCGGGCAGCAGCTGCTGCCTTGCTCTTGTTCTTGTTGTTGTTGTTGTTGTTGTTGCTGTGTCGTCATGCTCTCTTAACTGATTTTCCAGTCTATGGACTTAAAGGAGCAGCAACGGCAGCAGCAGCCAGGCTTGCCATTCAGTTCAGTTTCAGGTTGACGATTTCATAATTCAATTTACAAGATAAGCCGCACAAACCCAACAACCAACCACAGTCAGGCGAACAACAACAACAACAAACCATTCAGTAAACAAAACATAAATATAACAATCAGAGAGCAAAAAAAAAAAGTCTTTTAATTAATTATGCATCAGCGATTGCGTTTAAATAAAATTCATATCAGTCAAATCTATTTGTCAGAGATTTTCTCATGTTTGTTTTGAATCAACTTTTTGTTTGTTTTTTTTTTTATTTTTTTTTTTTTATTTTAGTAGCAGTGGCTGTTGCATACGCATTGTTGTATGTCTATTGTTATGCTGGAAATCTATTAATAATATTGTTGTAGCCTAGTTCATGGGCTGAAAATCGTCCATAGCTAAAGCAAACTTTTTTTGAGAGATTACAATTTTTAGCAACAATTTTCTAAAGTTTTCTAACTATATCAAAATATTTCTCTCAGCATTGCAAACTTTGAAAATTTATGATAAAATAGGAAATATATTTTTATTTTATTTATTTTTTTTTTTTTTTGTAATTAATATTAAACCATTTATATGGTAATGCGTTGTTATTTTAATGTTTTATTTTAATTTACTTACTTTTTCTCCTAATATGTTATGCTTTTACTTATATATCTTATGAGCCATATATGGCACAATAATTTATTATTAAATCAATATAAATATTAATATTTATATATATTATTTTATTACATCTTTTTTTGTATACAAAAAGATTCCGCCAAGAACTAACTTGATAAAAATGCAACAATTGAAGTTAGGATCCACGTTGTTCACTCAGAGATTCAATTTTATTTCAAAAGATCAGATAAAAATATATAAATAATTGAGGATGCAAGTTTTCAAAATCTATGAAAATCTTAACTGAAAATTATATTTTTTTCATAAATTTAGCAATTTTATTTTGTTTATGGCTAGAAGTGTTCTTTGGCATTTATTTTCAAAAATTTTGATTTTATTTTTTTTTTTAATAAAAAAAAAGTTGATTCTTAGTTATTAAATATTATATTATATTTTAATATAATACTTTATTTTATATTAATATTATTTTTTAAAATATATTTTAAAATATAATTATAATAAAATCAATATAGGAATTAATGTAATTATTATTATGATATTTAAGCATTATATATATATATATATATATATATATATATATATTTTTTTTTTTTTTTTTTCAAAAATATTAAAATCTTTTCGTATTATTTTCTCGGGTCAAGAGCTGCAAAAGACTAAGTAGAATGATAAATAAATTTATATTTATATTATATATTTTTATATTTACAAGTTGAGTCTTAGCTATAAATTTCTGCAGTTATTTTCTTGTTGATCAAATAAGAATTATTTTAACTGAATTGCTCGGTCTTAACTTAAAGCATCGATCACTAAGTAGTTTACTTGAATAAAAGCCTTAACTCAAATGTTTATCATAGTTTAAACTCTCTTTCAATATTCAATGAAATATACAAATAAATCACCTAATCTTTGACAATTTATATATTTTTTACATTTATAATCTTTTTCTTATTCTTACTATCGAGCAACACTGCAACAACTTTTTCAACATAAGAAAATCAAGTTCGAGCTCGTTTATTTATTTTTACCTTTTCAATTTGAGCAAATACGCGAGATCCTTTAATTCTCTGCATAATTTCAAATCAGACAAGCGTTAAAAACATTTCATTATAACGCTACACAATCGGAATATTTAATGATTTAATCGGTCAACGAAATCAGCAACAACAACTGCAAACAGAGAGACAGACAGACAGACAGACAACAACAACAACAAACAGAGGAGACAACACCTAAGCAGAAGCTGTAGATGTTGCTGTTGCTGTTGCTGTTGCTGTTGCTGCAGCCAACTGCAGACAACGTGGCTCGATTAACTGCTTCAAATTCACAGATTTTAAATTTAAAACGTAGCCACAGAGCGCAGCAAAAAACATGTAGAGATGCGCTGCTTCCCCTCATCGCAGCCCCCTCCTTGGCCCAATCCATTAAGCCTGTTGCAGTCAGATATAATGGCGCGAGTTTCATGTTTACAAAAAAGATTATGCAGCGCCCAGCTCTAAACGTGCTGCAGACGCTGTGGAGCTGAGTTCGAGCTGAAGTTGGAGCTTTAGCTGGAGTTCTAATTAAACAATTCGTAGAATTTCGCGTTAATTGCGAGAAAACGAGTTGAACGTGCAGCGTGGCTCCAAAACGCGAATGGAGCCATGCTTCCACTTGAAGCCATTGCATTTTTATTTTTTTCAGGTTTCATTTACTGCACCTGAGCGTGGTTGACACGTTTTGTGCGCTGAGAAAGCGCTGAACTTTGATTAGCTGCCATTAGAGTTATGCTGACATGGGATATGGCATAATTATGTGGGCAGCTGGCAAAAAAAAAAAAGAAGTCGCATCAAGCTCTATGATTAACACACGTGACAAGCCAGATGAGAGAGAGAGCGAAGGGCGGAGGGCGGAGGATCGGTCGCTTGTGGAGTGTGGAAAAAAAGCAAGACAGAGAAAACTCAATTCAAATTATCGCCAAACAAGATCGACAGATGTTCAACAAAAGCAAACGCAGAGCAACAACAATGAAGACGACAAAAGACGGACATGTCTGCGAGCCAAAGCCAGAGCTGGACGAGCTGAACGAGCTGCAAGAGGTCATTGAGGTGCAGCGACCGTTGTCCAGATCGAGCCAGCCAGCGAGCGATCGATCGAAAGCCAAAGCCAAAGTCAAAGCCAAACCAGTCGCACGTTTCACTGAGCAAATAACGCCCCATTTGTTGCCAAAATACTAAACTAAAGCCCTTAATCTAAACCACTCAGGGCAACAAAAGGGTACGAGCAGCAGCAGCCAGGAGCAGCCGAGGAGCCAGCAGATCGGTCAGAGCGATCGACATTCGACAAAGGCCACGCATATTTCGCATAGCCGAGGCACACCTTTCCACAAAAGGAACGCACCAAGAAAGGAACCAAAAATCGAAAATAACCACAAGCAGCACAAACAAAAGCATAGAATATATGTATATGAATGTGCCTCTGTATGTGTGTGTGTGTGTTTGTGTGTGTGTGCTTGAAGTGCCCAAAACCCGCACGCAGTCAACGTCAACGCAACGCTACCGTCGATCATCATCCTCGTCATTGTGGCTTGTCATAAGCGCTGCTCATCAGCGATCCACAGGCACACAGAAGAAGAGAGACAGAGAGAGGAGAGAGCGAGAGAGAGAGAGAGAGAGAGATGGACAGACACTCGACAGAGCAAACGTTGCTTATCAGCGGCGATTAATCTGCATCGCTGTTGCTGATAACGCGCACACAGGCGACCCTATCGAGCTTGCTGCCCAGCGTCGAACACATTTGTACCTCGACAGCAACCACAGTGAAGCCTCCCTCAGTGAAGCGTCTCAGTGTGAGCCTCATCATTGTTAGCCGTGCGCAGTGGCAGCCAACACTCATGTTGAAATTATGATGGCTTCTAACTTGAGCCGCTCAACATACACAAAGACACACACACACACACACACACACGGACAGGGATGTGTATGTATGTGGGCATATGGGCAGCTCGATCATATCGTTAGATATAATCTTGATGATCTATTGACGATATGTTAGCTACGCAGATTTGTGTTTTTTTTTTCTTTAAGTAAATGCTGTCAACATGCGCACGACGTCTCTGGACTAACAACCAAATTTATGTTGCTCAGAAAGAGTGCGGCTACACTGCAAGAAATGTTAGATGAACATTGAGAATTTACTATAAAATTTTATAATTATATTTTAAATAACATTTTATTATTCATTTGGACTTATTTGTTGCAAGTTTTTATTGTGAATTTGGACTGTTATGTCTATGTAGACTGTTATGTCTATGAATACACTGCAAAAAATGGTATATACATTTGAAAATTCGAAATATAATATATTAACACATATAATAAATATTTAAATATAATAACAAAAAAAAATTTTAAATATAATTTTTTATTTTAAATATTTATTTATTTATTAATTTTTTTTAAATTATTTATTTTTAGATGAAAATGTAAACCAAAAATAATAATAATAATACAAATATAATAATACAAATATTTATTTTTTTATTTTTTCATTATTTTAAAATGAAAATGTATACCAAATATAATAATAATACAAATAATTATAAAAAAATAAATAAATTGAAAACAAATATTATCTCTATACTTTATATTTAAAATATATTTTTTTATTTATTTTTTCTTAAATGAAAATGTAAAACAAAATAATAACAATAATACAAAAAATTATAAAAAAAATAAATTGAAAACAAATATTTTGTATACTTTTTATTTTAAATATATATTTTTTATTTATTTATAAATTTTTAAATGAAAGTGTAAACCAAAAATATGTTTTCAAGCTCATTTTAATTTAAAAATTATTTATGTAAAAAAATACGGGTTTTTCTTTGAATGAAATATTTTCTATTCCTCTCCCATATATACATACTTAAAATACTTCTTTTCTATGCAAATCTCATGATACAAAATTACATTTTTCTAATCAATATAAATACTAAATACGATTGCATATTATATTTAAATGATATATTTTGTTTACTCATAGTGCACCTCACATATCTCACTCAATTATCTCTATTCTATAAAAATAACAGTATAATATAATATAAGAAAACTTGTCATATATAGCTAGACTCATTGAGCACTTGCTCTATGTGAAGTAAAGTATTTGCGAGCACTGTTCTTATTTGTATTTAGAATTGAACTCTTGAATATTTTTGTATGTGTTGAAATATGCTGAACACTAACTCAATATTTCCTTAGCTGAACTTGAGTGAAGTTTGACCATTTAGCTCTTAAGCATCAAAGAGAAATGAAAATGTTAAGCTCAACAATGTTGCTGGCTTTGCGAGTGCTTTGTGCTTTGTGTGTTCGATGAGGCTCCCAGAGGGGCAATAATATGACACACACGCGTGTTGTTCAGCTTATCTGCATGACTATATACATTTAGAAGTATATAAATGTTATATATATATATATATATATATATATATATATAAGTAAATATTAAGTCAGCAGCCCGCACACCTCCTACCACCGTTCACTGCCCCTTCCTGCCCACTGCCACCCCCATTTCCATTTAGACGATAAGCCCGCAGCAGTCGTCGTCCAAGTCGATCGTGACTTTAGTGCATTGAGCGCGTTTTCAAGTGTCGGTTGTAGAGCAGCACACAGAATCAAGAGGAATTATACATACAATATATATATATATAGTGATGCATAGGCCGTATCTACTGTTGCTGCTGGGAATACAGTGCCTGCTAGCAGCGCCCATCTACGATGCCACTGAACGCCTCAACTTGACCGCCAGTTGCCCAGACAGCTCCTGCCGCCTATTTGGCCTGCAGAGCGACTATCAGCAGCCGCTGCATTACTCGAGCGGCCAAGTGCTGTTGCTGCAGACGCTGCTGCTGGGCAACTGTCAGATGAGAACACTGCCAGTGGAACTGTTCCGCCTGACGCCCAATCTGCACAGCCTTCAGGTGCTCAACTGCAGCACCTACCATGTGAGCCGGGAGCACTTCCAGGTGCTGCCACAGCTGCGGCAATTGATGTTGCAACGCAACAAGATCGCACGCCTTAGCGGTCAACTGTTTGTGTCGCTGCAGCAGCTACAGGTGCTGCAGCTGGACCACAACATCATTCAGATTGTGCCCGCGCAGGCTTTTGAGGGTCTAACGCAGCTGCAGCTACTCGGCCTGCAGGGCAATGGCATCACAGAGCTGATGGCTGGCGCCTTGGCAGCATTGCCAAATCTCATTCATCTCGATCTGAGTGACAATGAGATTACACATATGGATGCGAAAACTTTTGAGCAGAATATCAAACTGGAAACGCTGCTGCTGCGGGGCAATTCGCTGGTCGAGTTTGAGCCCAACTCGTTGGCAGGACTCTCCAGGCTGCGCCTGCTCGATCTGAGTGACTGTGAGCTGCACGAGCTCTCGGAACTGCATTTGCTGGGCGCACAGACGCTGCGGCTGGAGGGCAGCGGCGTACAGCGCTTAATCATTGACGGCGGCGTTATCAATCTGCTGGCGGGCAACAATGCGCTGACGCAGCTCAGCATTGGCGATAAGAGCGCCGTCATTGAGTTGGATCTGCATGGCAATCAGCTGAGCGGCAATGCGACATCGCTGCTGTTGCAGGGCATGTGGAATTTGCAACGTTTGGATTTGGCCAAAAATAATATCGAAGTGCTCGTAAGTGATAGCAACTCAAGTGCTCTGCTCCTGCCCAGTTTGGCTCAGCTAAATCTGGCCCACAATCAGTTGCGTCGCCTGCCGCCAGATGCGACGCTGTGGCCGACGCATTTGCTCCAACTGGACATCTCCTTCAATCACCTGCTTACGGTGAGAGCAGAGAACTTTGGGGCGCTGCCACGCCTACAGCGTCTGCATATGGAGGGCAATCGACTGCAGGAGTTCGATCACGAACTCTTCCATCGCCAGCATCCACATCTGCAGGAGCTCAGCATCTGTGATACGGAGCTTAGCTTTACGCTAATGCATCACATGATGATCTACTTGAGTGATCGTGGCGTCCATCTGCCGCTGCGCTGCCTGCACAGACCGGATGGCAACATGGACGCCAGAGTTGCGCCCACAGAGTCAACTGATCCAGATGCAGCTCTAATCCAAACCCGCGCTGGCATCGCCGGCATTCATCCGTATTGGACGACACGTGACATCCTGGCCTTCCTCACGCTCATGGCCGTGTTCATCATTCTGCTGATGCAACTCTATCGCATACTGGACGAGGAGGGCTGCCTGCGGCGCATGCATCTCTGGATGATAGGCAGGCAACCCAATGTGGTCAATGGCACCCGAACCAGGCGCCTGAACGAACAGGACTCCGAAGTATGAATTCGGCGTATGACTTCGTTTTTTTTTTTGGTTTTATTATTCCACCTTTTTCTCTTTTTTTCTACCCATTTCTCCCACTTAACAGAGCTCTAGTGATTAATCGCAAGACTACGTACACGCAGAGAAAATTCGAAACCTTTTCAATTGGCTAACTCAAGGTAAACTAATATATAATAATTTGTAACAATAAATTAAAAAATATAAATATATATAGAAAATGTTGAGCATAAATATTGATATAGACAATTTTATAAATATAGTGAATATTAAATAAAAATATATGTGTAAATAATATTTAATAATATAACAAAAAATATGTATATGGAAAAATAGCGAAAGTAAAGTTCGCTTAAGCTTTTTAGCTAATGCTTAAATTTTTTGCAGTGTATATATTAACATTACTATATTTAAAATAATAATAAAAAATAAATAATAAAATAATGAATAAAATTATTCAAAATTGTATTAACATTTATTGCTTTAGCACATTTATATATTTTAAAATAAAAATATACAGTAAACTATTCTTTTGTATTATTATTTATTCAATTCTTTTATTATTTATTTTAATTTTTATTTTATTTAAAAAAAAAAAAATGTTTTTCAATGCAAATTTTGTAGTATATTATTAAATTTTTAACAAATGTTATTTTATATATACAACAAATTTTTTATTTATTTTTATTTTACTTTAATTTATTTACTTTTTTTTTGTATTTATTTATTTATTTGTAAAATTATATTTTTTAGTTTATTATTAAATTCGTCACAGATTCTGTTTTATTAATTTTATTTTTATTATAAAGAGTTTTCAAAAATTTGTTTATAATTATTATTTTAATGTACACTTTTTGCTTAAAAAAATATTTTATATATTTATTTAAATTTATTTAATTTAAATATTTTATGCATTTGACAAAATTAATCTAATAGCCCTTTTCTCTATTTTATTTTATTCAATTCTTTTGTTTATTTATTTATATATTTTCCAATATATGCTGACAAATTATAACAACAGCAACAATATCTCACCTTAATTCCATACGATTTCATTTTCATTCACAACTTTTTCGTGCAGTGTATATTGGCTTTATTGCAGTCACATGTTGCCGCGTGCAATATGTTGCTAAAGATTTCAAGCTGCGAGAGCTAAACGACAATTGCTGACAATTTAGCGCTAGTTAAAGTTGCATGCTGACATTGTTGTTGCTGTTGTTGTTGCAGTTCTTGTTGTTGTTGTTGTTGTTGCTGTTGTAGTTGCTGCCGTTGTTGTTCCTGTTGTATATATTGGCATCTAGGTTTGCATATGAAATGTTGCCCAGGCACACACAAGGCAAACGAAGAGACACAAGATGCATTCGCCAGATTCGCACAAAATACGAATTTAAGTTCAAAATAATTGCACGGCATGCAGAGGAGACAAGTCGTGTGTGTAACATGTGACTGCCTGACTGCCTGACTGCCTGGCCCTGGCCTGGCTGTTGCCCGTGGCAGTTACAGTGTTGCCTGAGCCTGCTGCCTGACCAATAACGACAACATCCAACAGGAACAACCTGAACAACAACTTTTCCGCCTCCGTATGCCATCGACTTGCCACATACACTTGCCTTGGCCCGCCCCCTTTTCGGGCCAGATTTGCCTACGACATGCTTTGGGTGGAAATTGTGTTCATGTTGCTAACGGACACGGAGAGCTGGGGGGACGACAACAAAGTTTAGGGTTTTGGGTGCTAGCTAGCGCGCACTCGCACTCAAGATTTTGATAGGGCATCGCAATTTCTGAGAAATTGTATTTTGATTTATTTATAATGTTACAGCGACATGCACACATATAGCATAGTAAAGGTGGGGGGTGGGAGGTTGGTAGTTTAGTACTATATCATGCAGTTGTTGCTGCTGCATATTCAATTTGAATTTATGTTGTTTTTGTTGCTGTTGTGAAATCATTTCGATTAAATTAGAAATATGCAAATTATGTGCACTCGAATTAATTATGCAAATACAAATAGAAATACATACACACGCACACACGCACACACACACACACATACACACACTCTCTCATCATCATCTCTGATAAATGCCATTGTTATCCTCTCTCATATATTAGTTTATGCTTGCACGCGTTTTGCTGGCGTTTTTAGCTTTGCGCGATTTTGAGCTTTGCGCGTTTTTTGTCGCGCCCAAAACGCTTGGCAATTAAATAACTTCACACCAGCATCTCTTGTGGGCGTTTAAAACTAAAACGCGCACGCGGCTTTGATTTCTTTGCCTTTATTTTTTTGCGCTTGGTATGAAAAATATTTCAACGATTTGTAAAGAAATAAAATCGAAAGGCTGCGATTGCAATTGTGCCACAAGCAACATGCAACATGCAGCGTGGCAATGCGCGGCACAACAAGCAGAAAGCAGAGCACAAGGGCACAAAGATATTTCGAATGGGGCAACAATTTAGCAATCGTTCACGCGTCCAGGAGCGTCCAGTTCACAAAGAGCATATTATTTTGCGTGTGGGGGAGAGAGGCGCTGCCACGCCCCTGCCAGCGACTCACCCCTTTTCTGGCGATTTTCTGTGATTCTGTTTTTTTTTTTCGGGGTGGGCGTTGCCGCGGAGGCTGTGCAAAGTGTAAATTTATGATTATGCGATTTTTATCGAATGTGAATGTGCAAAAAAGTACAGCGCTTTTTGCACTTTATAAAAAAGGCAACAGCAGCAGCAGCAGCAGCACACACACACAATCACAATCAGAGTCACAGTCACAGTCACAGAGAGAGAGAGAGAGAGAATGAAATGTGAGCCTGGCCGCATTATTATTAATACTCGCACGCCGTCTGTCATGTTTTGTATTTAGTCAATTTTCGCTTGGATTTGGATTTTTATTGAATCATTTTTTCATTTTTCTTGCTTTTATATATATTTTTTTTTTGTATTTTATTTATTTGCCTTGTTTATGGCAGCGTTTCATAAATCAAGGCGTTTATCAAATTTTCGCACACTTGGGCTTTTGGCTGGAAAATGTGATTTTCCGCGCGTTTTATGAGCTACGCCCCAGCCTCACCCCAACGCCGCCGCAGCCCACAAGACAAAGTGCAACAGCAGCCGGCGGCGAGGCACGACAATAACATGACGCGACCCCCAGCACCAGGCAACCTAGCCAGCCTTCAGTCAGTCATTCATTCAGTCAGTCAGTCAGTCAATCAGTTAGTCAGTTAGTCAGCTCACACGTGGCTGAGGCTCCATTAATGCGATTATTTGTGTGCACTTTTGGCAACTGGCAAAGTTCATAGCATTATTTCCGAATCAGTGAACGGCATTAGACGTTAGGTGGGAAGTGATTTTTGGGGCATGCCACATTAAAGACATTTTAATGGTTTTTTTTTTGCCATTGCTGAGACAATGCCATAACCACAAGTGATATTTCACACTCACAATTTTTATATAAACACACACGCACACACACGCACACACACACACACAGAGACGCACTCATAGATATTTCACACCATGCTTAGGCGCAAATTTGTTGCTCTAATCCTTAGGCAGCGGCGCTGTCTCATTAGCGCCCCATGCTCCTTGGCAGCAAAGCGCCTGCGTGTTGCACGTTAATCGCATTATTTACAGCAAACAGGATCAGCGGCATGACTTTTGCGTCTGAGCGAACAGAGCAGCGACCCAGGACCCAGCACAGTCTCTCACTCAAAAGTCAAATGCCGACAAACACTCCCACGGGGATATCTATGACATATGTAAAGTATAAGCCCGGCCAAGGACCAAGGACGTTGGCGGGGGTTGAGCCACTGTCAAAGCGACGGCGCGTGCCGGCGTGCGGTTCGTGTAATGAATATCCGCTTAGCTGCCGCTGCCGCTGCCTCTGGATGCTGCACAGACGGGGTTGCAAGTGCTCAAAAGCTAAATGCCCAATGCTCAATGCCAATTGCCACCCTTCTGAGTGCTAGCTGCTAGTTGGGTGTGTCCATTGTGCCGGGCGTGCTCTGGGAAATTGATCGAAGTGACGTTTAAAATATGCCTCGGCTCACGCTTTGCTACACTGGCCAAATGATTGACTTGCCACAGCCACCAGCTGCCAGCCACCAGCAAAAAGGACAATCTCTAAATCGGTTTATGTTAGTGTGAGAAAAAAAAAAAAACACATTAAAAAATGATTTAAAAAAATACACACATAAATTGCTATGATTGAGTGAGCTACTTGAGGCTGTAATATCAAGGTCTATTGGTATGATTTCGATTTATTTTAGATTTTCGCATAGATTAAGAACTAATATATAATATATTGTAGTAGGTGAGTTTCTCATTAACTAGAATATATCTATTACACCTGTTGCTAGTATGAAAATAAGAATTTGCTGTGTTATTAGAAACATAGATAAGATCGTATTAATTATATTTTTTAGAGAACTGATGGAGCGATAAGAGTTTATCTAAGACACTATATCTACACACTAACCTTAGCTTTATATTAAATATTTATATAACTCTGTATACTGCATTCACGAGGTTTGCTTGAAAAATATTGATGATTTTTTTATTTACGCATGTTAAATATAATCTATTTTCTGTAGAATTATTTTGATAATCATTTCTTATGTACATATGTTAACAAATTCTTATAATCATCATCTTATTATTTATAGTTTTTTGCTTGATTTTTGCCTATGCCCCAGACTGAAGCCTTTTGACTTTTTCATCTTCCCAAAACTACGAATCGAATGAGCAAACAACGAGGCCATCAAAACGGGGAACTGGACACAATTTGTTTGATTTTGGTTCCAAATAGGTATCAATTATTAAATAATTTTAATAAAGAGAACTAAAAAATTCGTGATACATTTTGAAAAAAAAAAGAAACATTTACTTAGACCCAAAGTTGTTACAACATATTCTTAGATTTATAAACTAGTTTCCATTTTGAGCTTATATCAATTTTATATGTAAATGATATTACTTTACATGTAAATAATATTACTAGACATTAACAGGTGTATACCCAGCAATTAGTGCTAAATAAAAAATTGTATATAATAATTTTAGCCAAAATAGGAAAATTAACATTTACTTTAAATATTTTTGAAATATTTTATCTATATTATAAATAAGCTAGACAAATAAATAAAAATAAAATAAAATTAATAGAAAATTAAAAAAAAAATATATATATATATATATATATATATTTTATTATAAAAAATTTTAAAATATTAATTTGTTATAAAATTATTATACAAAATATATCCTTAAAATTGATTTATTTGTTTTTATTTTTGTGAATAAATATTAAAATTATAAATATTAAAGCTAAATAAATTAATAGGAAATTAGTAAATATATAGATTCAGTATAACAATAATTTTCAAAATTTCAAATTTTATTTATTATAAAAAGCTTTGAAATTTATTTATTAATTTTAGGTAATACAAAACAATATTTTAAAATTTAATGTTGGATATTGTTGGGATTCAATATTAAAGAAAATTTGTTTAATAAATCATACATAGATCATAATTTCTGGCTTCAATGTGACAATACTAAAACAAATCATTTCTAAATATATATATATATATTTTTTTAATTTAAAACATAAATGATTGCCAATTCTTTACTAATTTTATTTCATTTCAATTTATTAAATATTTATCTACATAATTTATAGTATATTTATATTATAAAATATCTAAATATCTAAACAATTGTAAAATATTAATCAATAATCCAAACAAATTGAATGCCAATTTTCATTGTCTCAGCTAATTTCAGCTGAGAATATTGTTAAAATTGAACTTTGAACGGCGCCAACCACAGCAGGCGCTTCGTGGCACTGCTCTCAGCTCTTGAGCTCTTCAGCATCTCTACTCTCGGCTCTGATCTCTGTGCTCTCTGTTATTTGATATTTTTGTTGAGCACAACGTAACTGAATAAAAACAAATTAAAGCTCATTGTTCGGCTTTTGTCACTTTTTGGTGGCGTTGCATTCATTGTCTCCGATTACAGCTGCAGCAGTTTGCAGAGAGCTCAGCCACTGTTTGCGTTGAGGCTCAAGGTCCTTCCAGGCCAGGACCGTGGACCGCCCGCGTTGCCTTTGTCAGCTCTCAGTGCTCGTCTCAGTTTTTTTGTTTTTCGTTAAGCGAGTCACGTGCCACAATGACGACACTTCTGACATATCCGGCGGACCACACGCCGTACTCATTGTTCGCAGTGCTCATCCCCTGGCCGCCTCCTGCCCCCACTTGAATCCTCGCTACGATGCTGCGATGCTGCGGGCAAGTGTCAGGGCACAAAATTAGCGCATCACGTGCGCCTGTGCCGCAATATCCTTTAACTGGCTGCTCTTGCCACTCGCTTGTATCCTTATCGCTATCGATTTCGTTTAATATGTTAATCTGTGCCATCGTCCCATAACCATTCTCCTCTCCACTCCTCTCCACTCCTCTCCTCTCCTCTCCTCATCTCTGCTCATGCCGTTGTTCATTAGCTGAGAACAATAAAGGTCTTCTTTTTATATTATTATTGGAGCACTCCCCGGTGGTAGTCCATTAAAATAGCCATACGCATGTCCTGGCGTCCACTTAATGGCCGCCACTTTCCGAAAAAGAGCTCTAAAGAATCAAAAAGATATCAAATGGAAATAAAAATCAACGAGAAAGGCTTTAAATACGCATCGCTTAAGAGATTGGGTAGCAATCGGAATGCATTAACTCTGGGTAAAACTAATTACTGCCATATCTCTCTGACTGCAACTGTCTTTCTCTTTCTCACACTGTCACTGAATTGTCACCCTCTCTCTCTCTCTCTCTCACTCTCTTATTCTGCATTTAATGCCTGCGTTAATTACCTTTTGCTTGGTTATTTTTATGGCTTTTCTGTGGAAAAACGCGTGAAAAGTTCTCAGATGGAGAAATGGAATGCGAGTTTTCCAATAGTGACAGCCAGACGCAGTCTGCGAAGACACTTGCCATTCCCATTGATATACCCTGTAATAATGTTTGAGCAGTAGATCTAATTGGGGTTGTGATACTATGAGCTGGCGGATAAATAGAAGTTAGGAAATAAAGTAATATTGATAATAAAGTATATGTTTATGTATTTTTATTTTTATTTTTATATTAATTTATTATTTTATGGAATTGATTTTTTTTATATATTATTATTTTTTTTTGCTTATTTTATTTTTTACTTTTTTTATCTATTTATTTTATTTATAACTATTATTATTTTGTATATAATAAAATAAAATATATGTTTTCTTTCTTTTTTTGAACAAATGTTTTGAAAATATAAATATAATAATTGAAAATATTCAAAGCTCTGAAAAAATATTCTAAGATAGATCTAAAAACCTTGACAAATATATATTGTTTATTTTGTACACATATAAAAAAAAAAATAATAATATGAGAAAAATTAACAAAAATTAGTTTATATAAAATATCATTGCACAAAAATATATATATTAACATATAAAAGAATTTTCAAAATGAAAACGTAAAAAAATACTGTTTTTTAACAGTTAATATTATTTATTTATTAATTTTTTTCATTTGTTTTTTTTTTTCTTGTAAAAACAAATATTAAAATAACACATTTTTTTTACAAGTTTAGCGCATAGAAATTAATTTTCTTTTGCTAAACTATTAATAATTTCCATACTTAAAATTTCTCTTATCGTAGATATATCTCTTGGATATATACTATATTTATTTATATACATAGTACATATATTATTTTTGATGACCTCGAATCACTTGGGAGTAGTATAAATATGAAAACCGATTAGCTCAATATTTTGCTGTTGTTCGTAGCTATAATGTTGGGGTTGCTCAACGATTAATGGCAGCTGCAGGAGGAGGGCGTTGTTTTGGCTTAGCGGACAGCCAATCCCCTGGCCAAATGCAAAATAGGCGCAAAAATCACAGCAAAAAAAAAACTGGGCCCAGACCGCGCACATAATGGGCAACAAGTTTGTTGTTGTTGTTGTTGTTGTTGTAAGTGGCGAGGCAAATGCAAAAGGATTGCATCTGATTGGATCTGAATGCTGGCCGAGGCACTTGCAGCAGCAGCCGCAGCCGCAGCAGCAGCAGCAGCGAATGGAGCTCGAATTGATGCAGATGCAACGTGATGCTTGTTGGTAATAAAATTGGTGCTTAAACGAATCCACTCACAGCCATTTAGCAATATCAGACATGGCTGTAAAATTAACAGAGCAACACACAGAACGAGCGATGGACCCAAAACAACAAGGGAACGGCCTCAACTATATTCATGTTGGTTGGTTGTTGTTGTTGTTGTTGCTTGGTTGGTTGTTGTTGTTGTTGTTGTTGTTGCCATGTGCAATTATTTCTTTGTTGTTGCTGTTGCAATTGCCTTTTGGCCGGCGTTAATGATGCAGGAGGAGTCGGGGCAGCGGTTGGACGCGCGCTTGCAGCACCAGCAGAAAAAGAGGGATAAAAAAAAAAAAAATAACAAAAATGGCAGACTGGTTCCACGGGCCGCCAAGCCAAATCAAACCAAACCAAGGCAAGCCAAGCCAAGCGAAGTCAAGCCTAACCGAAGCCAGCGCATAGCCGGACCAGCCAGCCATTGAGTCTGCAGCATCAGCATCACTTAGCAACACCCACTTTAAGATCACGACAACAAATGCTGACAACAACAATAACATTGATCAGCACACAGACTCAGTGATACCCTATTGATATTGTATTGATATATAAAAACTTTCCAGATTACGTATAAAGTGCTATTTTAGCATAGCTGAAGCTGCAGCTAAAGCTTAAATTAATTTATGCAAATAATATATACCCTGTAATATTGAGGTTGATTAGTTGGAATATATGTAAATGTATTTGTATTTAAAAGATTGTGATCGATATTTAACTGTTTACAATTCATGCAATTCTTCCTGACTTCTTTCTAAAGTGAAATTTTTTTTCCATTAGCATTAATTTTGTATACTTTATAATTTTTATTTACGCAAGTCGATAATCAAATGGAAAATGGCCTTCTTGAACACGTTCATAACTAAATATTATATAAGACTTAACGTACTGCTGAAATATTGCTGTCAAAAATAGTAAAAAATAATAATAATAAATAAATTAGGTAATTTTAAATCTCTATTAAGGGGTCCAAAGTTCTTTTCCTTATAAAAGTTTGTGCAAAAAAAAAATACTAAATGGATTTCAATCTATCTAAACTGCATTTGATTTACCTAGAGCTATAGAATTCGCTTATAACGACGCTCGTTAGAAGTTGTTATGGGTTTGCTCATATAAGTTTGTATGGTGAGCAGATTTTATATAAAATATAATAAACAAATATATGAATCTACATTTGCTCTTTATATATGCAGATATTTTTCAATTTATCTATCCATCTATCTATCTATCTCTGTATCTATCTATCTGTCTATCAATATATTTATCTATATATCTCTTTATTTATCCATCTATTGATCTATGTGTGTATCTACCTATCTATCTATCAATCTCCCTCATAACTCTCATCTCATATTAGTCTCATAAGTGCTAAGCTTTACCTGTCCTATGCACCTGTCACTTATCACATATACAAGCATAAATTCATCATACCCCTTATTAAGCATACATATAAGTACAGGGTATAACAAGGGCCAGTGCAATATGCAACGCTCTTGTGCCGAATTTGATGGTCTGCCTCCCACCGCCTTCGTCTGCCTCTCCGCCCGCCGACAACTGCTCTGGCTAACTGCACAGAAATTTATGACAAAATCTCATGAGCTTTTTGATGAACCAAACGCAAGCGCAATGTTTTCTTATTGAGTTTTTCAAAATTCTGACAAGTTTTATTTTTTTTTTCGCATTCTTTTTTATTTTTTTGGGGTTCGCTTTGGTCATGTGGATTGCAGTTTGGGGCCGTGCACGATCGCATTAATTTATTAATTTAATGGCAAAAACGTTATGAGACGCTTGAGAACAAGTGAAAGGAGGCAGAGGAGGAAGCGAATGCGAGGCAGAGGTAGAGGGAAAAGCAGAGAAGCTAAGGTAGAGGCAGAGACCTCTTTTAAGGGGGGATGGAGAGCCTTGCTACCTTCAGGCGGCTGTGGATACACACGGGGCGTTTCTAACAATTTTATGCCAGATGAGCGCCTAAATGATCGCGATCAGTTACCTGCCAGCCAGCCCCATCCATCGCAGCAGCCAAGCTGAAGCCGAAGCTGGAGCTGATGCTGGGGCTGCAGTTGGGCTACAAGAGAAACGTGCGTCCACTTAAACCGCAGACAATCTTCATTATGGACACTGGAGGGCACACAGCTGCAGCAGTTCCGATTCGCGATATACCACAAGATGCTGATGCAGTCGCTGTTGTTGCCAACTCCCCCGCCTCTACCATCGCCATCGACGCCGCCACCATCGCAGCCAGGTGAGGTGTTTATTAAGGTGTAATGCAATTTTTCATATTTCCTTTTATTCGCTCGCAGAGGGGGCGAGCAAGCGAGCGTGGGCGGAGCAACTGGAAAATTGCAATAATATGTTTGTATATATTTTCCTTTTAGCCAAGCCAAAATGGATGCACTATGCAGGCCGCTGAAGATGGCAGTGGTGTGAGGGGGCAGCAAACACGGCAAACACGGCAAACACGGCGCAAAAATGAGAAAAGAGAGGAAAAAAGAAAAAAAAAAACTGTGGCAACATGTTTGAGGTTTTCGCTTTTCCGACATAAATAATGGTCATAAATTGAGCATGGCCGGAGCTAAAAATTCAGTATTTATAGCCAAATGATAAAAATAAGATTTATTAACATTTTGCTGCCCCGCACTAGCCGCACACACACACACACAGACATACACGCAGTCCTTTTTGCGATTTTCACACACCCCGACACAGGAAAAAAAAAAAAAGAATCACAAGGCACAAAAGATTGCAATTGCATAATGCCCACTGAGCCCATACTCTGTATTTTAACTATCTGCTTAAGCTGGGTATTAGAAGAACTTCTATGGGGCAGTAACTGTATAACTGTGGGTCAGTCACTCGCAAACTGTGCACGGTATGTTAAAGCCAGTCTACATTAAATGTGTGTGTGTGTGTAATGAATATGGAAATCATATAAAAATAAAGTTTGACTAATCTTAGCTAAAATGACTATAAAACTATATTTTATATGGGTCAGTTACTGTATAACTGTGGGCCAGTCACTCGCAAACTGTTCACGGTATTTTAAGGCCTGTCTACATAAAATGTGTGTGTGTAATGAATATAGAAATCATATAAAAATAAAGTTTGACTAATCTTAGCTAATATGACTCTAAAACTGTATTTTCGAAAGTGACTTTTAAACTGTGCCCTTATGCATGCTACTTATTTTTGGTAATGCTAGCACGAATTGTCTTGATTAACGAGCAGTCGCTCCAAAACTGTGACCTAACGAATACAACTGTCAGACTGTGCGCTATCAAATGCATGACTTTTCAACTGTAAGAGGCAAAATTTTATTTTGAGATTATATGCTTCAGAATACATAAGTTCATATACACACATATACATACACACATAAATGCATACATACAATCATACATATTTACGAATGCGCACATAATAAAGGCACACAAACTTTGGACTGAAAGTGTGACTCTCAAACTGTACAAATGATGTTTGAGTGTGAATTTAGCTTAATCTAAATTTTGGAAAAATTAAAAACTTCACATAATTTCCTAGTAGGCGTGACCTAGCCCTAATCAAACAGCATTTCTAATAGCTCTCAGCTTACACATCTATGTGCATGCTGAATGGAGCTAAAAACGAAATATGCCACGTTTCACCTTATGCTGTACAGGGTATAAAAACTGAGAGGATGCGCCAGAACATCCGTTTCGCTTCGCCGTGTGGCTGATCCTGTGTGCACATTCGTTCTTTTATTTTATAATTTTTGGCTGAAAAGCAGGCGAGCAACTAATTAGTTTTTTTTCGCTCTTCTTCTTATTTTGAAGCACATTGAAAATTTGCCAAGAAGCTGAGCTGCAAGGCTAGCTGGCTGTCTGCCTGTCTGGTTGTCTGGCAAGAGCCAAAGCCATATTTGAGCTCTTCTTTGCCTTTTATGGCGTTTCACAATTAGTGCAGCAGCAGCGCCTGCGGTTGCCTGTGCCACAAACAAGATTTCAATAAGAAAATCTGAAAAATCTGAAAAATCAAGCAAATGTAGCAAAGCCAAAAGCTAAACAACAACAATAACAACAACAGCAACGACAACAACTGCGACGCACACGCAGCCAGATTTTAATCAAAAATTCACAGCATTGTTTGCCTGTCAAAGCAACAAAAAAAAAGGGCGATTATCGCAGGCGTAGGACGAGCAGGAGCCCAAGTAGGACTAAGAAAAGGCCTGCATATAGCAAAAGTTGTTGCTGTTCTTGTTCTTGTTGTTGTTGGTTCAAATTCCAAGCGCATTTCATATAGCACCACAGGCAAAAGTAAGAGAGAGAGAGAGAGAGGGAAACTAAAATAAGAACAGAAAACAGCAAGCCATAAAACTGTTCCATATTGTTGCAACAACTACAACGGCATACGGCATACGGCATTGGCATCGGCATCGGCATCGCGCGTGACCACAGCTGCCCCAAGCGTTGGTGTTGGTGCCCACCCACTTATCGCTACATTGCTTTATGGCATTCTTCTCATTATTCTTCTCCTTTGCTGCTGACCGACACATTTAATATAAAAAACTCATGAATATCATTAGTAGCAAGAGCAAGAAAAAAAGCCATGAGCGGTTATTAAATTGTTGTAATAACAGTTTATGATAAGACGCTGTTCAAATTAAGTTTAATAGCATTTTTAAATTTTTCCCGCGCATAATTTGTATTAAGTTTTAACCAGCTGGCAATATGCATTCACATTGCCACACTGCTAGTAATACATCGTGCCATACACAAACACAACGGTCACACTCTTTACTATCGCACAGTTACAACACAATATATTTGTGTGGCGGCGTTCGATTCACTCTTATCGTTACAAAAATATTCGCAAACGTTGTCGAAAGTGTTGTCGATGCGTTGCGCAGTGTTTAGTTTTTTGTTTATTCAAAGGTAAATAAATATTCAATTTGTGTGTATTAATTTAAATGTAAACGGTGTTAAGTAAAGAACGACCACATTGTGGTTAGTGTTCAAGCCGAATGGCTGAATTTGTGTGATCAGCCTTCAGCATTGGGAGATAATTTTCTCTTGTCCATCTCGGTTTACTGTATAATTTGTGCGTCATCATTGTCTATTCGGTGTTGTTTGATTATAAATATATGTGCAACATTGTTGACGAACTAAACAGTTTACCGGTGCACTGTACATATTGTTTCGTCTGCGTTTGTTTGATTAGAAAGTCGGCTGCCGATATTGTGGGTGTGTGGGTACCGTTCGGAACAGCGAAGCGCAAGCAACAGCAGCTACAAAATTTCTCAACGTACGTCAAGGCGAACACCGCGCGAAAAAAAAGCTGAAAGCTAAAAAAAAAACAAAACATAATAGTCGGTGGCGCTCTCGCAGCACCCAACACCCGCTGGCCTAGAGCTGTGCTCTCTATCGCTTTGACTGTCTACCGCTTGACGCCTGTTCCGCGCGCAGTGACGAAATAATGTCGACAGCGCCGACGACGCGTCGGCACGCGTAGCTCTTTTTCAAAGGTCACGGGCGGACGCAGGAGGCGGGTGGCGCTTGTGTTTGTTTTTGTTGTTTCGTTTTGTTTTGCTCTAACGACGGAAAGAACGCGAAAATACGATGATTCAAGATACAATAAAAAACAGAAGGAAACAATAAACATTGCAGTTGGGTTGATTCGATTGTGAAATACTTTATGCAGTTTGAGAATCATTAGCATGTTGGTTGATTTTAGAATAAGAAATAGTAACTGTAGCAGTGCGTGTCAAACAGTAATGTTTAGGTCAAAAACGGTACTTTATTTCGATGTTTACCATACAGGTTTAGAGCCATTTGTTTACTATTATAATGTATGAATCCGAAACTGTAAATATAATTTAATGAGGCCAAACTGTACTTTACAGTATAGTATCTAAAATAGATAGATTTCAATTTATTAAATTTTTGTTCACAATGAGACACCAATGTACTCCATTTAACACACTAACACTAAATGTTTTGTTTTCGCTTTGTCAGGCGCCAAGATGGATTTCGCCAGCGTACTTAATAAGAGCGAACCACACCAGCGCACCATCATACACCTGGACATGGACTATTTCTATGCCCAAGTGGAAGAGTTGCGTGAGCCCTCCCTACGCACCCAACCGCTGGCCGTGCAACAGAAGAACTTTGTGGTCACGTGCAACTATGTGGCCCGAGCGAGAGGTGTTACCAAGCTAATGCTTATCGAGGAGGCGAAACGTCTTTGCGAGGATCTGGTGTTGGTCAATGGTGAGGACCTGACACCATACCGGCTAATGTCCCAAAAGATATTCGATCTGCTGCTCAACTACACGCCCGACGTCGAGAAGCTGGGTTTCGACGAGAACTATATGGATGTCACGGCGCTGGTGGAATTGCGACAGGCTCATGCAGCCGATGCCCAGTTCAAGCCAGCCGTGGGACACATTTACCCAGCGGATGGCACGCCGCTGACTGCCTGCAGCTGCGGTTGTGCCCAGCGACTCGCCATAGCCACGCGCATAGCTAAGGAGATACGCGACGAGCTGCATCTGCGTCTGGGCATCACCTGTTGTGCGGGCATTGCCTACAACAAGCTGCTGGCCAAGCTCGTTGGCAGTCGCCACAAGCCCAACCAGCAGACAGTGCTGGTGTCCACATATGCGGAGCAGTTCATGCGGGAGCTGAACGACTTACACAGTGTCACGGGCATTGGCCAGAAGACACAAATGCTGTTGCAGGAGGCGGGCATCAGCAGTGTGGAGCAAC
Source organism: Drosophila stalkeri (assembly GCA_035047405.1). NCBI lineage: Eukaryota > Metazoa > Arthropoda > Insecta > Diptera > Drosophilidae > Drosophila > Drosophila stalkeri. The sequence continues at coordinate 2,813,161 of JAWNPR010000142.1, forward strand.
TGCAGAATTGCGACATGGACTTTATGCGAAAGAAGTTCGGTTTCGAGACGGCGACCAAGCTGCGCGACCTATCGCTGGGCCGCGATACCAGCTGCGTCCGGGTGACGGGCAAACCCAAGTCCATAAGCGTTGAGGATGCCTGCAAGACCATCTCGGTGCACACGGATGTGACGGACAAATTTCGCATGTTGCTGAAGCGATTGATGGAGCAGGTGAGTAAATACATATAACTAAATTAATTTGTAATTATTGGTTAACATAATTGTTCAACAGGTGGCCGAGGACGGTCGCATTCCCATTGCCATCAAGGTGGTGCTGCGCAAGTTTGATGCCCAGAAGAAGAGCAGCCATCGCGAGACCAAGCAGGCGAACATACTGCCCTCGCTCTTCAAGGCCTCGGTCTGTGCCGGCGAGACGGGCGTCTGCAAGGTGCAGCTGGCGGATGGAGCATTAGATAAGCTCCTCAAGATAATTATGCGTCTCTTTGAGCGCATTGTGGATCTGAATAAACCCTTCAACATCACACTGATTGGCCTGGCCTTCTCCAAGTTTCAGGAACGCAAAGTTGGCTCCTCGTCGATAGCAAATTTTCTTATTAAAAAAGCCGACCTGGAGGTGCAGTCAATCACTTCTCTAACTAATACGAGTCTCACTAGTCCTACGTCGGATAGCAGTCCGACTGCGATGAGCGGCGACGAGGCCGCCTTTCGCTCCTCACCTACCACATTCAAGCCCAGTGATCAGTTCTATAGACGACGCGCGACGACAGCGTCTCCAGTGCCCATGCTTCTGGACAATGGTTCCGAATCGGCAGCCACCAATTCGGATTTCAGTGATTTCTCCGAAACGGAAGTGGAGCCCTCGCCTAAGAAAAGCCGCATTGGCCGTTTGCTGGTCTCGAAGCGCAGTCGCCTGGCCGGCGACATGGCGGACACGGCGGCCGATGTAGCCTCGCCGAGCAAACTGCGCGTATGCGATTTGCGACTTAACTCACGGGACAGCGAAAAGGACTTTCCCATGAGCCCAATAGCTGCGTCCACATCGGGTTCATCTGGTGCGCCACGCTTTCGCACAATTCAGCCGCCCAACACACTGGTCAATCGCATCGAGGGCAGCCTGCGTTTCATACCTGCGCGCACGGCCAGCCGCCTTAGTTCCAATGCCAGCTCTACGGCATCCTCGCCGCTGCCCTCGCCCATGGATGATACGGTCAGTGCGCCCAGCACACCCACTCTGACGCCAGCATTTCAGGAGGCGGCACAAGCTCCGAGTGTGGGCAGTGCAACCACAGAGGCAGCCACGGCCGATTCACTGGCTCATCTGGCCTGTCCAGCCGGTGTGGATGCTCAGGTGTTCAAGGAATTGCCCATTGAGTTGCAAAATGAATTGATTGCCTCGTGGCGCAGTTCGCTTGTGGTGGCTGCAGCAAATGCCGTGGAGCAGGCGACAACTAGCAACGGCAGCTCGGCCAGTGCCGACAGCAGCAGTAGTAGCAGCGGTGCCGGAGGCAGCAGCACCACCGCCACCACACAGAAGAATACCCTATATCGTTATTTCCTGAGGAATAAGTGATGTTGTTGTAGACGCGTTCAACGCAAACTCTGCCTATTTAAGATTAAAAACGAAATACATATACACTATATTATATACACACATATATATTTTTATAGGTTTGTGGTATTAGAATATATTTAGATGAGCTGTTGATGAAATTCCCGATTCGCATTATTCAGTACATTTATTAATTCATATACACTTCATTAAATACTCATATACAGAATTTTAAAGGTGCCCTACTTAAGCTTAAATCTTCTACTTTCCTCCTCTATGTTTGCCCTTGTTGATGCCGATAAAACGTTTTTATCAACTCTCAACTATACATATATAATTATGTGTTTTAAATAACAAAACTTGTTTTTTGTTCTCTTTGTTGCTAAGAAATTTGGAAATCTGTCCGTTTGACTTGATACAAGTTAAAGTTTCAACATACAAATTGAAGATTTGTAGTTTACCTAAAATGGCAACAACGAAATATGTACAAAAGAGAAATTATAATAATAAAGATTTATATATAATTGTATAAAATTTGTTTAGGGCGACCTATTATCATACATTTTAACTATATATATATTTAAATATATATATAACTACATAATAAAATAATGATTAAAGTCTTTGATGAAGTAAATCTTATTTAGTTTTTAGGATAATGGCAACAACAGCAGAAATGACGGCAACAGTTGCAGCTGCAGGTTCAGTGGCTCAGCCAGCCGCATTTGATGAAGAACTTGCGTAGCGAGATTTCCATGGGACTGCCCAGAGATGGAGCACCACTGAGACAGACCGTTTTCAAGGATAGATAGGTTGTTGGTGTTATATTGTGCTTCTTACACACATCCAGCTCATTGTGTGTGAGCAAATTACTGCCCAGTGGCTGTGGCAGACGCTTCAGCTCATCCAGTTGACTGCGCAGTATATAGCTCATGCTTGGCTGTTGTTGTTGCTGCAGCTGATCCTCTGTCGAACTATTGCTTGCGGCGGCGGCGGGATCGTTTAGCTGCAGTTGCATTTTTAAGCCGCTTTGCAGCAGCTGCTGCTGATGTTGTGGGTTTCCCTTCGCTGCTGCTGTCGACTGCGGCAGGTTCGCCTGGGCTGCCATCATCGTAGCCGTGGAAGTCGCTGCCGTCGCTGTCATTGCCGACTCTAATTGCAGCCCCTGGCCCATGTCCGTGCTCAACCCCATCGCCGTCGCCGTTGCCGTTGCCGTCCCCGTCCCCGTCGTCATTGTCGTCGGCAGCATCGTTGTCGTAGCTGCCGACGATGTCCGATAGCTATCCAAGTAGTTTCTGCTGGGCAATAATGCGCCGGAGCAGGTCTGGTCGCCGATGTGGTGCATGCTTCTTGGTGCGATTGAACTTGAACTTGCCTCGGCGCCGCTTAACAGTTCGCTGTGGATCATCAATATTAATGCTATGATTTGATTTATGATAAGCGGGAATGGACTTACGCCTTTCTGGGATTCGCTTGAGGGGAGTGCAAGGAAGAGCTTAGCGGCCGAAGACTTCCATTGTAATGAGGTATGCTGTCCTGTGGTTAAACATTGTCTTATACAACCATTCAAACGCTGCGAGTTGGGCGCGTTGATAATACAAAGGAGCTGAATATCGTGAAAGTAAGACAAGAGACAGGGAGAACATTTTCATTGCGTTTCGTTGCGATTCAACATAGCTAACAACCAGAGCTGGAAAATCAACAGAACTACTCTTTCATCTCAAAATAGATGCCGGTTGCCAATTTGGTTTTCCAGCTCTAGCAGACACGATATTCAACTCGCCATGCATTCAATTACGAGGGACCAAACACACAAATGAAATGCTACACTTACGGTCTTTCCATGGCCATATGGTCCCGTGGAGCGATGCGTTGCCATTGCTGCATGCTGCTCAAAGTGCCGGCAATCGTCGATCTTCGTGATACCGTTGTAGCGATAGCGATACAGCTCCGACTGTCTTATGCGTAGCTCCTTCTCGCGCTCTAGCGAACCGAGCAGACGTTCGTACTCGTTGCAGGAGTAGAACTGAGCAAACACACGAAAGCGATCACGAAACTCCTTCTGCTCCTTGGTGAGGCCCGGATGCAGTGCATAATTTCGATTGCGAAAAAAGTTGGACACCAGCTGATAGTCGCGCACCATTCGTTTTCTACGTGCCCGCTCACGCAATCGTCGTGTGTAGATGTCAACGTGTGCCAGCTTTAGCATGACATCCACTTCTACATCCTCCGAACTGAATACAATGTTTGAGATCAACTGTTCGGCCGTTGGATCGTACTCGCGCTCAAAGCTATCACGATTGGGCATGTAGCCCAGTTGCAGCGCTTCCTCATTGCTTATCTCTAGCGGCGGCAGGCGAGCAAGTGCATTGGCGCCCAGTGGCCCAGTGTCGTCCTCAGTGTGGTCAATTAGAATGGGCCGTTGCTGCTGCGCCGGTGTCCAGGTGGCCTTGCCGATGGTGCCATTTACAAATTTATTTACATACTCCTCTTTGGCATCCTCCGCGGACTTGGTTTCAATATGTTTGCTAATATCCTCCCAATTGCCAAAGCCGTACTGTTCAATTGCATCCAGCAGACGAATCTCTTCGCGAGCCGTCCAGGCGCCCTTGCCACGGAACACACTCAATATGGCAGTGCCGGTGTCCATAAACTGATATGCATGACTGTTTTGATGAGGACCAATCTCTGCGCCAGTTGCGAAGCACTGGAAAAATATGTCAAATATATCAATAATAACGGAACAGTTCACAAAGAGTTTTGTCGAGCGATAAGTGGAGACTAAATATCACATTGTGAATACCGATTTGATCGGCAAGTCCAACACTAGATTTCCAGCAGATATTAATTAAATACATTATGTTTCTATATTCAACGCCTCTAAACTCACATGAACTGCGGCATAATTTTACAGCACTTTGTATACAACGTTTAAAAATATTCAAATCACTTTTACAAACACAAACGGTATAAAATTTTGCATGTTTGTTGCCGAGTACACAGAAAACAGCTGTTCAAAAACAACATTGTGAAATCGCCCGGCTATATGTACAGTTTTAGATGCGTCAGCACAAACACATATATATGTCCGTTCGTTTCACGATGTGTCTATGGCTGTGTGAGTTAAAAAGTCTATATGTATGTGGCTCTATGCTACACATATTTACATACATTCACATGTACGTGTACTTATACTTACTTGGAGGCACAGATCAAAATTTTCGCACTCAGCACAATGTACACGAATGCCTTGGATATCATCCTGGCAATTAGTGCAGTTGTACTTTGTGAACAAATCTGCAATTGTAGTCATTTTGACTTTAAATAGCGTTTTTTGTTGAATAATTGAATATGCGAAAAAACGCTCTATGCTACATTCGCCATCTTGGCCCAGCAACAGAGTTGCCACATCTTTCAAAATACCCAGCTAACACCCTTCTCACGCGTTGGTGTGACCAGCGCAGCATTTAGCTGCCAACTCATCAAACTGCGCGCCCAATTTCAAAGTCGCACTTTTAATTGGATACAATATAATATATATTTATTAAATTTCAAAAGTTTAATTCGAGTTTTGCCTTTTTTCTTGTAATAATCAATTTTTTTACGCTAATATCACAAAAATAATATATAAAACTAAAATATGAGAAATTCCGCATAATATCAAACCGAAACCGAATGAAATATGTAAATACATATTTTTTTACAAATACATATAAATACCGATTAGTTAGTGGTTAGCTTAAGCGAAATAATAACAAAAATCATTGCAAGCAATTAGCTGATTATAAATATAAACGGTGGTTACGGGAAGGAACACGTCTAAAATTAAACAAATTCAAATAGCGTTAAGTTTAAATCAATTAAATTATGTTATGCAAATGCGTTGAATGATGACCGATGCTTAAATCTAAAAAAAAGTATTTAAATATAAATATAAATATAATTATATATATATATATATATATATATATATATATATATATATATATATATATATATATATATATATATATATATATATATATATATATATATATATATATATATATATATATATATATATATATATATATATATATATATATATTGTAGATATATATGAATTGCGCTGGGCTTTCATCTTGTTAGGAATTACAATGAAGCTTGCTAAATATAAGGTTATATTAAGATTGATTATTATTGATTAGTTTTGTTATATGCTGAATATGTTTTATAATATTGCTGTGTCCTTTCGAGCAGCAGCCGCTTTGGTATATGACAGGGGAGTCGGGCAAGGAAGGACGGGGAGTTCTCTGGATGAGGACTAGTTAGTGTATGGCAATTGTCGTTACTGTTGCTAGTTTGCTTAGACCATAACGAAAACAAACAATAAATAAAATAAAACAAGGTTACAATAATATGAGAACTTTAACATAAATCTTATGGCAAGTTGTTGTATAGCTGCGTTTTGGAAACGCACACTTTACAAAACACACTTTCAATTTGAATACCTAAAATCATCTAAATAAGTCTATTTGAGCGCCAAATTCGTAATCGAGTCGCACCTGCTTGTGGGGAGCACATGGCTAGAATTATGTTTCTATTATTATCTATATAAATCTATGTTTTTGATGCTTTTTCGAGATTCGAGATTCACAAGCGAGCAAGTTTCTGGCAGTTGTTCGCACAATTTGTCACAGTTCAGTTTTTGTCTCTTTTAATTCGATTTTTGATTGCGATTTTCTTGTGTGAGCATAAGGAACTAACAAATACAATCCATCCACGTGCAGGTGCGACGGCAAGCGTTGTCATGTGCGACAGGCAGCAGCCCCTAATAAACTGGAGCCGGCTCCTTGTCACCGCAACGAGACTCATAAGTTGTTGTCGACCATAATGTCCCGATTGGGATTAACATAAAAAAATGCAAAAGCTTTACCTAAAACATAACTATTAACTAATTTGGTATGTAAAGTCTTTGTGTCTTTAGCCACAATCTGATTATGATAAAAATTCCATGGGCTACAGTAACCGGCAAAGCAAACTAACAATAGCAACAACAGTAAATTGCCAGTTAACTCACTTGGGAAGGATTCCTTGATTATTATGAACGGGTCACACAATGCGGCTGCTCTGCTGCTCGATTCCTGTTTCTGTTCCAGTTCATGTTGTTCATGTTGTCCTCTTGTGTCGTCTGTTATGGTTTGTTGTTGTTGATGTAGTGTAGATTTTGGCAAGGAAGCATCTAAACGTTGGCTAAGCATGGCTACAACTGGCACTAAAGCCAGACGGGATTTATGATGTGGGTGTAGGTGTGGGTGTGTGGGACGCGGACCGATGCTGGCTTGAACTCTAGTTACACGAATATGCAGCTCTGTGCATAGATTGTGCCCGAAAACATGCTGATCACAGCGACTGGCGCTGCTGTTATTGTTGCTGCTGCTGCATGGTTCAACTTTAGGTGTCGTTGGTGCGGTAATATTAGGTGGTTGTGGGTTAAGTTGCTTCTTGATAAAATACTTGTGGGGTTTGTTCATCTTTAGTTACGGTAGAATCTGCTTCTTGGGTTTTTTTAACTCAGCATCTTCGTCACGCTTGACTTCAGTATAGCGTTCGCCCTTGAGAGAAACTATTTTATTATCACGATAACGCACAAGCTTGCGCGGCTCCATTTTGGGCACCACCGGCTTGTACTCGCGCTGAGTGGCATTCTTATCGACATAGGAGTACCTACGATATACAACAAATGCAATTAGTACAAAGATTACTGATAAATCAAATACAATTTACCTAGCTATAATGCGATTCTTTAGCTCATTATCATCGACGACAATGTTTTTCTTCATGCCAATAGTGTGCGACTTATCGGTCAAGCTCTGATTGGTGTCCTGGCGATGCAATAGGATTTGTGTAGCACTATCAATGTCACCCTTCGATATGGCAATGCAATGTTTTATCTGTAAACATGTCATAATTGTATTTCATGTCAGAGTTTAAGAGTTAATCAAGGTAAATCAACATTAAATAAACCTCATTAAATTTATGCATTATTTACGATTTAGTTTTGCTCTTTGCCAGCATATGATAGCTTGGACTACTGACTCACCTCGACGTAGGCAGTATCGGGAAACATCTCCTGCAGCACTTCGGCCTCATCCAAGAAGTAATCGCAAGTCGAGCTGGAGCTATCAGTGGAGCCTCCATCACTGGTCTCAGATAAGTGCTGGGAGCGCTTGCCGTTGCCACTGCCACCGCTGCTGCTGCTATTGTTCGAGGATAATTCGTCCTTTTCCGATATGGACGAGTTACGTGCACGCAGCTTCGACTCTGGTATAATGCTAGACAAGCTCAGGGCACTATTAAAATAAAATTAACCACACACAGAAAATAATACAATAACCAATTGAATTGGACAATGTCATGGCTTACTGGAGCGATAAATTGATCGAGCCTTGGTTGTCTTGATTCTTTTCCATATCGGTCAGCTCGTTGGCCAGCTTGTATATCCATTCGCATATAACGCCCTGATCGATGGTCGAGAACTCCTCAAAATAGGCTCCCATCATCTCAACGAAGCCCTCAACATCAAAGCACGGGTCCTGCGAGGCCTCCTCCAATATTGATATGATATAAGAGAGAACAATCTCGTCCACAACGCTAAAGTCGGCTCCTGGGATATGTGCGCTGACAAACTGGACAAGACTTCGCTTCACCATCTCGTGTTGCTTTTCCAAATTGGTCATGATTCCACTATTTCTTCGATTATTTGATTAGTTGAATTTATAGTTATTTTTTTCTCGTTTGTTCGGCGAATTTCGTTTGGCTGGTTTGTCTATTATTTCTGTAAAGCAGATATATAGATATGTATATATGTATGTGTGTTTGTGCGTGTGCCTGCGTGTGGAAGTGGACACTCGACGTTATTATATTGATTGCAAACTATATCGTTTAATTCATTGAGTCTAAAACATTATTGTATTAGTGCAACCTTAAAACAAACTTGAAATGAGAATTCGTTTTAAATAGCGTACTTTTTGCTTGCTGCGCCTTTCTTTTGCTGCTGCTGCTGCTTCTTCTTCTTTCCAATCAATAATACTTTTGCAGCGCAATTGTGACGAATACCATCGTTATCGATAAATAAATACTAAATACATAAGTCAACGATATAATACCACATTCGCGTGAACAATTTGAATTTGAATAGAATAAAATTAATTAAACTATAAATGTCTTAGGAGGATTGACAATGCCGTTTTATTCATGATTTGTTTTATCATTATTTACTATTATTATTTTTTTTTTTTAGAAATCTTGTGGTTAATCATAATGATAGTGGCTCTGTTGGTCATATAACTGATAGACTTATATTTGCATATAAATATTTATTATCTCCGTAATAGGCAGCTCACACTTGATAAATTATAAAATATATTTCAATAAATATTACATTATATTACATTTTTATGAATCAAGTGAGCAGAAATTTTTATAGCTTTTAATTGACTAAGCTAGAATATAAATATAAAATAAAAATATAAAATAAATATAATACTAAAAATAATAAGAAAATTTAAATGCCTTTAAGCACTTATTTGAAGTACTATTTCCTTTAACTGAAATCTGTGCATCTCGTCTATGCTCATTCAATGTCTATTCAATTCAGCAATAATCGATACTTACGATACGATAGAAATTGTTAAAAAAGAGATAGTTGAATAGGGCACTTATATTAATATATTTTGCAGCACAATAAATAAGTAATTGCACTTCAAAGTTATACAAACTGTAACGATTTTTATTTATTTGTCAATTTAAAATATTTTCATTATTTCTAAATAAAAAATACCTACTACAGGATATCGAAATTATTCACTGTGCTTACAGCAACTATCAGAGTAATGCATAGGTAAAGGTTTTAAATATATAAGATAAACGAAACCAGGTCAAAGTTTTGGCAAAGTCAAGATATCGTTCTGAGCCACATTTATCGCGGCCAAGGGGCTGCTGAACTGGTCACGTTTGCCTCAGTATTAGTATTAGCTGGTAGCGGTAAACTTAATTTTATTAAACGATAATAGTATTTATACTATATTGAAGTTCAAGGTTTCAATCGCTGGCGAACAACAAAAGAGAATCGAACGAGAGAAGCACTAATTAGTAACCACGCGAAACGTCTACCAATGATAAAGCATACTAAATATATGTAAATGCAAATCGGTTTTGAAACATGTATTTTTAAACTTAAAACCCGGAAGCGCGCGTACTCTTGCTATTTCACTCGTCAGACAGTTGAATTACTTATTTTGAGTGGAGTAAATATTGGCCCATGTAGTTAGCAGTTGGATTTTTTGGGAAAGCTCTGACCGATCTGACCGTTGAGCTATTTTTCCCATAAGCGAAATGTGTTAACACGTTTCGAATTTTTGCGTAATTTCTCGTTAAATACTAGCAATGAAGCGGAGCCAGCTGAATGACATAAGAGCTGTCTTTTTAGTTCGTGCACTGTTTCATTTTTTTCTTTTTCTTTTTTTACAATTTGTTTTGCCGTGACAATGATAATAAATCAATTAGTTGTAAGCTATTTGTATGCTTCTTAGGGTTTCACAGCTGAAAAAGTTTTTATTTTTCCTATTGTTATAGGAGATCCGTAAATGAAAAGGGAATATGTGTTTTGTTGAAATCTGTGATGTATATTAGAAACTTTCAATAAATATAGAATATATTGTTGCCCTTTGAGTCAAAGCGTCTATATCTGCCAATCTATCATCAAAAGAACAAGAGCTTCAAAATTGTATAACTTATTTATTGTAGAGCTGCTTTTAAAATTTGTATATTTTCAAAATTTTTGTTTATTAAGTGTTGGACTTGTAAATCATAAAATCATAGTTTAGGTACTTAACCTTAACATAGTATGGATGGGTAACTCATTTAGAGCCAATCCCATGACGCAGCAAATGATTAGAATAAATATATATATCTACTAGGGTCAAGGATAATATCTCTCTCACTTAAAGTGCCAAAGTTATCCAAATTGGATAAGTGTAGCTATATGGTTCTTCACATCCTCAAATATACTCACTTTTTTACAAAGTGTTTTGAGAGCCATGCCCGATTGTAATGTTTATTTTTATTATTTTTTAATGAGGGTTTTGGATTTACCGCGCTTACCGATCTCTCGTTATACAGCGCGTGACTTCTAAGGAGGTGAATAAACTTTTTGAAAAGAAACAGCCAATTCAATTTTTCGCACAAAAAAATAACAGTTTTGCTTTCTTTTGGCCCGCTTAGCAGACGCAATAATTGTTTCAAACTTGACCTTACCACCAAAAATAAAATTAAAACAAGTGCCAAAACCAATACCAAAAAAAAATAATAATAAAAAGTCTTAAGCCCTCCGCAACTGAAATCAGCAATTAACGCGACTTCAATTTGCAGCAAGCCGAATAATATAGAAACGAGTAATGGATTGACCAAGACCAAGCCGAAACCAAATCACGGGCCTGTTTGTGTATATGTGTGCGTATATCTGTGTATGTATGGGTCTGGGCCTGGCTACGCGTTCTGGCCGCTGCCAACGTCAACGCCGGGGCTTCGTCAACGACGTCAACACTTCGGTTCAGCCGGCGGATGAACGCGCAATTTTTGTTTATTTATACAGCCGAGCGTGTAGAACTCCGTATTAGTGTCTTCTTGGCGTTCGCCGTTGACGGGTTTCTCGTATCCTCAGCTAACCCAGTGTAAGTGCCTGACAGCAGTTCAGTGCTTCGTGCTGCAATTCGTGTATGTGTGTGTGTGTGAAAGAGTAAGTGAGTGAGAGAGTGAGTGTGCTTGTATGTTGGTGTGCGCAACGGGATCATCCATAATCAAGTACAGAACAGGTACGGAAGTGAATCGATAATAATTATCGATCGATAATTGGCCAAGCAGTGTGAAAGTGAAGTCTATCGATATCCCACACATATAAATTAGTTATGGACTGAACTAAATTGAGGCTGTCTTTAACTGGCTGTTAAATCTTGCTGTCAAACTAACTTGAATTGTTGCACATATTGAATTGGTAATGTTTGCACCGACTTGACACAGCTGCAGCTCAGCTCAGCTCAGTTTAGCACAGCATTAGCTCAGCTTGTCGGGCTGCCTTGACTAATTTTCGTTAGTTGCAATTTTGTTGCTCTTTGCTAATGTTTCTTTATTGGTGCCTGGCTCGAGCTGTCTGATATTTCTAGTTGACCTTAACCCAATGCAATGCACATAGATTAAGTGCTGAAAACTTGTCTGAGGAGCTGCTGTGGCTGCTGTGGCTGCAGTTACTGCAATTTTGCCAGTCAGCCAAGGCCAAGACTGACAACTTTGAGGCGGCCAAAACTAAACGCTTTGAACTTGTAATCAATAAATGGCGATTACATTGCCAGCTGCATCAAGATCAATTCTAATAGCTCTAAACACCACCTCCACTCGGCCCGCCCCCTTTCCATTCCAACGACCAAATTTTCAAAATGGAACGCTGCTTAGTCAGCACAACCTGGGGCAGCTGAAAGAGACCCGAAATGTCAAAACCCAATTAACGCTGCAAATATTTACCAAGTAATTAAACGAGCGCCTCTTTGGCTAAGACCTGGTCTGTCTGTTGCCTAAGACTCGTTTCTTGTCTAGGCGCTAGGCGCTAGGCACTCAACTCAATTCAAGGGCTAAAGTTAGCTTGGAAACATATACTAAATAACTTATATAACTTCGAGCCGCGACTAATTGATTGACCCCTCTAATGGCAAGCAAAAAAAAAAAAAAAGACAGTTATGTACTAGATGCTTATAACAATACTGACTGACTAATACAACAATAAGGAAATCTATTAAAGCCAAGTTGAAAGAAGAAAGAAAAAACAGAAAATCAAAACAAAACACATTAAGAGAGCTCATAATAGTTTTGACCAAAGTCGAATTTAATGTGCAATTTAATATATCTATATCTTTATTTTTTTTTATGTATATTAATGCATAAATTCATATGTATGTATATATAATTTACATATGTATAGGTATATGAATGTGTTCTATGTATCAAATTCTCGAACGTACATTCAGAATAATTATATGCAATATTTTTGTTCACAATAAATATTTGACAATTTACGAGAGTAATTTAATAAGCTTATGGAAGTTTATCTCTTTTCTCTCTCTCTTTCGCACTTTTTCTCTGCCTTGAATATGCAAGGAAAATGTTTTATTCACATAACTGCATATTAGAATGGGCTGAAAAATATTTACAAAAATATATAGAAATTATTACATACAAATATAGTTAAAATAAATCAAGATAAATAAAAGAAATAAAAAAAATAACAATTGATAAATACAGAAAGGTATTTTTAAAAATTTATAATATTTTTTACTTTTCTTTAAAATATTCATAAAAAGAAATATTCAAAAATCTTGTATGTATTTTTTGAATATACGCAAAATACAAAGTTGCATATATTAAAATTTAATATTGATAAAATACATTTAAAAAAAATATATCAGCTAAGCAATCTTTTAGTTTTTTGTCCGAGCAGACATTAAAATGTGATTTTTTTTTATAAATATTTAATAGTTCACAAAGAAAAACATGTACTTTCTGCTGTATTTTGGCTTGACAATAAACTTTTTCTAAAATACTATATACTATATATGGCTCATACAGTTAGGAAGCCTCAACTCAGTAAGCATATACATATAATTATATATACATCAAATATCGTCTGACTATATATGATGATCAATAGATCATCATGTGTTATTCCATTGAAAGGGTACAAATCTGGTGTTATATAGAAAATGGCACTGTGCTCAAAGTCTCTTCTAAGTACGGACAATTGTTTGCCTTACCTTTAACATATACAGGTAGATGCGTGTGAAAATCACGTTACAATGTATGCACACACTAAACATCCGTGCCGGAGCTTCGATCTGATGCTTTTCGGTGGTACTTTGGGTGTGAGCTTGGGGGTCACACGGCATTTGTCTGTTTGTGTGAAAAACTAAGTAGGGAAAATTATACAAAAAAAATAAAAATAAAACAAAATTTATATATATATATGTGTGCATTTGTCGCCCATTGGCTTGTAATTATTTGCCCAGTGCAATTATCTAAGTGCAACAAGCGAGTTGCAGCAGATGCAGCTGCACTAAAGAATATTAATTGCGGCGTGTGAAGAAAAAACAAGATACAAAAAAAAAATAACAAAAGAATATACTAGATGAATGTTTATATAACTAGATACATATTAGATATATAGATGCATATATTAATGTGTGTATATAGAGGAGTGTGTGAGTGTGTATATATATAAGAAATAGAACCTGACTAACTGGGCTAAGTTCAGTTGCCATCAGTTTTTTAGTGTGCTTTAGTTTTTCGATGTTTTTATACCCATTGAAAAAGAGTTTGTGGGGTAGGCTGACTTGTTTTACATAGCGAGTCAGTTGAAGAACTCACAAAACTCAAAAGCTGAATATGCTTGAGCAACATTTGCAAAGATCTCGGAGTAAAAGCTTCTAGAAATAAATCGATTATATATCAACTTGCTGACATAGATAAACTTCGTGCTCAACAAGAACACTCATCTAATATAATTTTAATGCAATGAAAGCCAAGTTGAGTTACTTAGGGTATCTCACAGTCAAGCCTTAACTATTCCACGCTTAATTATATGTTTTATGTATTTATTTATTTTTTTTCGTTGGGTAATTTACCCGCATTATTTATATGTCGAGAATTTGGAGTAGCTTGAGTGTGGACATGATTTTTAACACGAGCTGCCAGTGTTATTTAAAACAAAAATTAAAATAGAAAAAAAAAAAAAACACAAAATCTGTAGCTGAGCAATTTCCATTCTGACAATAGTGTGATTTTTTTTTTAAATATTTACACCCATCTATATATAACTATTTTTTTTTTTTTTTTAGAAAAGCAACAATAACGAGACAAATACACGCTGTTAAAGGCTACAGCAACAAAAAAAAAAAAAAAAAAATCGCAAAAATCAATTATGCATACAAATCAATTTTGCGCTGCGTGCGCTGCTGTTTTTATGCTATATACATAGAGATATAAAGATATATACATTTATATATATATATATATATATACATATTTTTTTTTTTAACTATGCGTTTATTGCTTTCATTTGTTGCTGTATTTGCATATACACATACATCTGTATATAAATTTATTTATAAATTTAATTTCTCTCGTAAATTGGCTGCTAATGAGGCAAGAGCATAGACAGAGACTTAGAAGGGGCCAGCGGCCTTTGGGGGCTTACAAACTGCAGCAGCGTAGCATTTGATGCATGATTCCAAAACCGGGCAAGGGCAAGGGCGAATGCAGTGCCAACTGTCTATCTATCTAGGCTGTCTCAGTGACTGACTATCCGTCCGTTTGTTTGTCTGTCGCACGTTTGGCGTCACATTTTTGGTCGTGATAATGCCGCAGAGCTCATTTTCCTGTCTCCAGTGTCAATCTGTTAGCTATTTTGCTGACGCTAGCAGCTCGGCTCGGCCCGGCCCGGCCATGGGCCTGCATACAAATTAGGCAGCCCGAGATGAGAGCGAGCGTCAGCATGGGGTACGCTTCGCTGATCCAGGCACAAACCCATAACTGGGCTCGAAGTCCCCTCCGGCAATAGCTGGGCAAATGTGGCACAGTCGTTGGCATTGCGGCGTTCGTGTAAGATCAGTGTGCGATAGAGTCATCAAGTCAAGTCCACAATTGACAACAGTTCAGGTACACTTGTCATCGGTTCTGGTTTCAGGTCTTCGGCTACTGTTACAGATTCCCATTGCGATATCAAGCATACGCCGTGTGTGTGCCGCGTGTCAGCCATAATAAATTCGTAATTAGGCTGAATATAGAACAACAAATTATAAATAAAAACAAATAATTTAAATAGAAATTTCAATAATTAATTAACAACAATTTCCATTCAAAGAACTCACACAATGTAATAAAAGATCAAATCCAATGAAATCGAAATCAAATTTGTGAATTATAGACTGGCCCTTTGGCAAGGTCATAAACCGGAAGTGTTCTGGCCAACAAGATCTCCATACATACATATTTGAATTCAACGAGATATCAAAACGAGTTGCCCAAAAGCAAACAACGAACGCCGTAATTGAAAATTAATATCTCAATCATTTGGCAAGCACATTCAGTTTGACATAAAGACAAAAACACACTGAACCGAAAGACAGCAGAAGGTGCTCAATGTTGTTCCGCATGCAATTTAAATAACAAAAAGGAATACATTTTATATATAACTAGATATACATAGTTATATAAAAGTATATGAAATATTTAAATGGGCGAACGAGAAGCGGGTTAGGCAAGCAGCAGAAGTTGCTATGTAAATGCTTAGAACATTGCCTCGCAGTATCTGTGTGTATATATGTGTGTCTGCGTGTATATGTGTGTGTGTGTGTGTGTGTGAGGCTGCGCCATCTTGAATACTAAAAGCTCACATATGTATAGCGCTACACTTGGCATCTGCAAGATGAATGCCAAAGTTATACGACTTTAGTGCCAAGGCGAAAAATTCAAATCTAGCCTTGTAGAATACCACACTCACACACACACACACAAACATACTTGCGCTCACACACACACACACACACACACAGATAGCTCAACTTGATCAGGTCTTTAAGCCACAGTAACTTGCGGTCGCAGAACCACTAAAGCCAAAACACCATCAAGAAGCCAATCGTTTTAATTATGCGAATTCTCTTATTGATATTTTTTTTATGTTTTATCTTTTTATTAATTTTTTTTTCTCTGTGTATATATATGTACTTTTTTCTTGCTTGCTTTTGCTGCAACGACATGACATTGATTGAATTGAGATATTTTATTGTTATCTGTTGCCCGCTGCTGGCTGCAGCCTCTGTGTGGCAGCTGCTGTCGTCATTTGCTGGCAGCATGATTTTGGGGCTAACATCGTTCCATTGTCTTGCCCGCCCCCCCTCGCACCGCTTAGTTTGCTGTGTTGCCTTTCAGCATTTTCTTTTTCATTAAGTAAAATATTTGCGTGCTAGCTGCATTCCTATGCCGCGCACGCTCACCTGGCGAGCATAATCAAGCAGCCGGCTCCAGCAACAGCTCCAACTCGATGCGATTCGTCTACGTCTTGAACACAGTCTTTGTCTACGTCTCTGTCTCTGTCTCGATCTCTATCTCTATCTCTGTCTCTATCTCTATCTCTGTTACTGTCTCTAGCACAGTCTCGATTCGAGCCGGACGTGCGCGGCCTGTCTAAGCAGCGTTCAGCTTAGAATATTTCATTCAATAATTTGGCAACGCGCTGTTCGGACGTCAGCGGCCAATTCATAAAAAAAAAAACATCCGATTTAACGAAAATTTCTAAATGCCCTGCAATCTCTTTCATTGCAGTCATCTAGCCGAATAAAAAATAAAAAAACATGACGACCTATATGAAAATATTCGAGGAACGCATCTCTGGCCTGGCCAAGGGAGTGGGTAAGTCAGCTCAACAAATTTCGGTGAATAAAAAAAAAAAAACAATTTATAATACGTAAACCCCCCCATTTTAGATGAGACTGTGGACAGCTGGTTTCTGATGAGCTCACCCGTACCCGTTGTCACTGTGGTACTGGTCTATCTGGCATTCGTGCTCAAAATCGGGCCGGAATATATGAAGAATCGTAAGCCAATGGATCTGAAGCGCATTATGGTATTCTACAATGCCTTCCAGGTCTGCTACTCCATATGGATGTGTCGTACGGTAAGCACACGTGGCGTATACTTGATATGACTGAAAATTAATCTTGGCATATTCATTATTTGATTGCTTTGTGCTAATTGCAGTCCTTCAAGGAGAGCAATGTCATGGCATCGATACTGTCAAAGAAATGCGAAATCCATCGCACTCGGGAACAGAATTTGGCTTTGTATTCGGGCGCCTGGTTCTATTTCTTCTCCAAGATCATCGATCTGCTGGACACCACGTTCTTTGTGCTGCGCAAGAAGAACAATCAGGTCTCGTTCCTGCATGTCTATCATCATACAATCACCGTACTCTTCTCGTGGGGCTATCTGAAGTATGCGCCCGGCGAACAGGGCGTCATCATTGGCATTCTCAACTCGGGCGTTCACATTATTATGTACTTCTATTACATGGTCGCCGCCATGGGACCCCAATACCAGAAGTATCTGTGGTGGAAGAAGTACATGACAACAATTCAGCTGATTCAGTTTGTGCTTATCCTTGGCTATATGCTGACCGTTGGCGCCAAGGGCTGCAACATGCCCAAGACACTGACCTTCTTCTTTGTGGGCAACACGATCATTTTTCTCTATCTGTTCGGCAACTTCTATCGCAAGACATACAACAAAAACAAGACCGTCGATGCCAATGGCAAGGCCATGCATAATGGTGGCAGGAGCATGAATCTGGCTCAGTCGGCTCTGAGAGCTGCCGGCGGCATGGGCTGCATGCCAATGCCAACCAAGAACAACAACAACAACAATGTCGACTATAAGCCCTATATCGATCTGAACAATAACAGTGTGAAGCCCCTGAAGATGGAATGAGCGCTTAGGCTAAGTTCGGGGTTAGCTTTGGTAGGGTTGCTTTGTCTTAAGGTTAAACTTACGTTTTTTTTATAGATCGGGGCTTAAGTCTAGTGTTTAACGTTTATCCATAACCCTAACTGTACATTAATCAAATGAATCTGAATCTGATAATGAATTTCTTATATGTAGAATGTATAGAGTTGATGCCAAACAGCAGAAGATTTCATCCAAATACCTAGGCGTGTAAGTGTATGTGTGACTGAGTGCGAGTGAGTGTGAGTGAGTGCGAGTGAGTGTGAATGAGTGTGTGCCTGTGATTGTCTGTGTGTATTGCCCTAAGTATTGAAATGCAAACAAACTTCTTATTGTTAATGATAATCGAAAATTTATTTGTTTCCAATTACGTCAATGCTGAACACAATAAACAACAAACATATTTTAACACTTTTTTTTTTTTAGAAATTGATTGGACTTTTTTAATTACACAAAAGAGCTGAAATGGTTAATTGGCTAAGTGACATTTTCTGTAGATATATTTTTAGAATGAAAATATTAACTTATTTGCTTATTGACTCGAATTATAAACAGTGTTCAAAAGTAACGATATTTAAAAAAAAATTTTTTGTTAAAATCTCTATACTTTGTATTTAAAGAGTAGATCTTATGTAGCAACATTTTTGGAAATAAAAATATATTCTAATGTGTGTATATAGAAATTTTTAGCTGATTATGCTGCAAACAAAAAGTATCGATACCTTAAAGCCCTCTTTAGTTATATATGATCTATACTAGGGTATATTGGCTGAAATGCAATTACATATACTTTGTGTATATTAAAATTATTAATAAATTATTCTAAAAAAATATATATATAAATTTATATGTTCTTTAAAAAATTCCAGTAACTTCATTAATTTGATCAGTTCTTCATTTATAGATAAATTGAATTGATTTTGACATTGAAAACATCTGAATTATATCACTTATTGTCTTGACTTGTCCCATATAACTGTAAACGAGTGCTAAGCAGTCGATTGCAATATTCTCATCTGTTTTGATTTTTAGTTTATTTTTTATTCTAGAATATATTCTTGGCCTTCGAGTTCTTTCTAATCACCGGACAAACCAGTTGGACTTCGATATATTTATGACAGCCTCAGGGTACCCCCAAGCCCCTGAAATGTGAAACGAAGTCTGAAATCAGCTCGTGTCATACTAAATATCAAATTTATGCAGATCCCAACAGCTGAATTTCTTTTATTGCAATGATTAATACTCGAAGACAGGGCCTTCGGCTTGAACTTGACTCGCGTGCCTTTTGGTTATGCAATTGTTTTTTTTTTTTCTTCTATGTTCTCTATCGAACATAAAAACAGGTTCATTCCGCGAGACATTATGGCGACTCTTTAAGAAACACATAATCAAAGAAAATTATAAATTCTAATTTCAATTTTTTTGTTGTGTTCAATTTTTTTTTCGTTTGCTTCTAGTCAGGCACATGAGTGCAAAGGGCATAAATTTTGTTGTTGCTAGCTTCTGCTTTATGTATGATGATGCATAGATAGTTTCTTATTAAGAAAAAATTACATATATACATATAGAGATATATTGATATCTATACAATCTAAATACCACAACACTATGAAGACAAGTTATTCCAGAATCTGAAAGACGTGCTCCCTGGCCATGCTTTTGGCCGTATAACATCCCATTAATCACCGAATATGCAAATCAGTCGAAAACGTTGCTGAACGGGTCGTGTCTTTCGAAGATGAAGACCAAAGCGCGCCGGTCGCAAAAAAAAAAAACTTCAACTCTATCTGTCGCGTTGGTAATCTTTATATATAGCTTTATATAGTAGCTTATTATTAGACTGTGATTTGTGAGTCAAATACTTTCTATTTACATAAATATAAAGACTTGTGTAACGTAAATGTTGAAATTCTTTAGATATAGAAGCGTTTTGTAGCGCCATCCATGTGTATGCAAAAAATGTTGAGATGGGATCTTTAAAGAAAGATGTATATATTTTATATATGTATATATGGCTCGTTATAGTTAGCATAAATACACGATAAAACAGGCAAAACTGAGACATTTTATTGAACTCAATGCCTTCGCTCAGGTAATTCCAAGTGTAAGGATTATATATATATATATATATATATATATATATATATATATATATATGGGAATTTCTAAACAGTTGCATTTTGGGATTTACCTCAATTGTGGCCTTGAATTCTATGAAATTCCCCAAATTCACCTGTTTTATCTGGTATATATACTAACTTTAACTGGCTTATACTAACCAAAGCTCAAATTTTGAATATTTATAGGAAAAAAGCTTTTCTCTTGCATACTTTAAGGCGTCATTGAAAATGCTTTTTTGGAAAATGAAGTGTGAAAAATAGCTGTTCGAAAACAAAATATGCTTAATTTCTGCTAAACAAAGATACGATATATATATATACATATATATTTAAAAAATAAATTATATAAGAATACTTGATTCATTTAAGTTGACTTGTTCAATCTAGAACGAGTTTTGTTTTGTATTCTTATGTAAATAATCAAAGCCAATCAAAATCGATTCAAATTGATTATGAGGAAATGAAATTGTAATAAAAAATTGAATATCAGATTCTGTTTTTGAATTTAAATTTTCATTGAATTTGTTTCTAGACAGACATAAAATTCAATTAAAAGCCAAAAACAACTAAATATTCGATAAGAAAAAAAGTCAAAAATGATCTTTAATCTTTAAGCGACCCCAAAGCAGCTGGCCCTGCGCCGATAATCGTCGATAATCGAAACCATATCAAATGCTGAGCGAACACACACAGCGAGTCAGCGCTTGTGGTCAAGATCAAGGCCAAAAACAGAACCGGCTTAAATGCTACTGTTAGTAAGCTCTTCAGATGCTGTTGTTGTTGTTATTGTTTTTGGCTGCTCTTCAATGATGCTTTTTAGCTTCCGCTTTGGGTATTAAGGTTCCGTTTTGTTTTGACAGATTGATCAATAAAAGGTTGTGAGAAAAGCTCAGGGCTCATGCGCATCACAACAGCACGCATACAGAAAATATACATATACATATACATATATGTATGTATATATGTATATATATTTGTATAGATGTATCTCTAACTAAACAGCTGTCATCTTCAAGGTGAGCTAGAAATAGATTTTCGTTGAATGCCGGGTTCTAGCATAACAATGCCAATATCTGTTCTGCAATTATAATTAAATTCATGAGCTTGTCCAATCTGCATGGCAAACGCACCACTAATCAGTCCCATGGACCTGTTCTGCCACGCCCCAAACACACACTCCCATTAGGGGGCTAGTCTTTTGTTCAGTAACAATTTGAATGCTTCCGCCACACTCAGCATTCATCCATCTAACCATCCATATCCGTATGATTAGTTTGAAATTGCAATTCATGGAATACCAGAAATCTGTTTAAAGTTTTTTTAAGAAAATTATTATTATTTTTTATTTGTATCTTGGTATCTTTTCGCTTAAGCCTAAGTACTTTACATGCCAATAACTCTATATATAAATGTATATATATTTATATATATATATATATATATATATATATATATCATCTAACATATTTGCTTATGCCAAATGCGTATCTTAACTTATTTACACAACTAATTCCGTTCTTTTTTTTTTCTTTCTATCGTTCCTAAGCGTTTACTTAACTTAAATCGGTTTTAACTCTTCATCTTCTACTTCATCCTCTTCCTCTTCCTCTTCCTCTTCCACTACTTCTTGCTTCTTGAAGCTATTTTATTTTTTGGGCCGTAAACATACAACTTCTTTCATTTGTCTCGTCCGAAGTGGAGTCCGAGGGAGGGAAAATACACAAACACACATCAAACGAAGCGATGGCTGCGAAAAGCATTTAACTGTTTGCCTATTAACTCAAACCTTAAATTTCTCAATATTTTCATTTGTCTTCTTGTTGTTTTTTTTCAGTTTTTTTTTTTTTTTTAGTTTTTTTGGCGGCGGATTACTTAACAAATTAGTCAACAAAGTTGTGCATAGAACAACGCCCGCTCCATAGACTTAAATGGTAAAGTTCCCAATTATATATATATATATATATATAAATAATGTTCTATGTGAATTCCATTAAGTATTTCTGTGTGTGCAAAGGTGTGTGCGTGTGTGTGTGTGTGTGTGTGTGTGTATGTGCTTGGAGCTGTTTAGAGATTATTGAGTTAGAGTATTTTCCTAGCTACCTTACAGCACCTTCTTTTGCTGTGCTGCATTTGTGGCTATGGCGGCATTCAGATTCTTGGCACAGCTTTCGTTGTTGTTGTTGTTGTTGTTATTGTTAGTGGCGATCTCTTTGGCATCAGCCTTGGCCTTGGCGGCCGCCTGCTTCTTCTTGTAAGACTTCTGATAGAAGTCATTGAAGAGGAAGTAGAAGAACACGGCATTGGGCAGGGTAAAGCAAACAGACCATCTCGGATAGCCGCAATCGGTGTAAAGCAGCTGCGTCTGATGAATGAAAGCGCAGCAGAACTGGATCTAAAAGATAAAATTAAGAAAGCAAAGGTTAACTCGAGTTTTTATTATCTCTCTAAACCAGACTTACCATTTGCAGGTTGGTGATGTACTTCTTCCACCACAGATATTTCTGCATCTTGGGTCCAAAGGCCGACAGGAAGTAGTAGGAGTACATGATGATGTGCACAAAGGAGTTGATCCAGCCAATGAAGGTGCCATGGCCGCCTGGATAGTATTTGGATGTGCCCCAGCTGATCATGGGCATGACTGTGTGATGATAGACGTGCAGGAATGTCACCTGACGATCGTTCTTGCGCAGCACAAAGAAAATTGTGTCCAGCAGCTCTGTGATCTTGGCCAGATAGTAAACGTAGACAACGCGCGCCTCTCTGTACGCTTTGGGTGTGCGTGACCAATCGACCGGCTGACAGCGCCAGCTATAATACTGCCATATGATCACACCCTCGTACACCATCCACACACTCAGTGCCACCTGGAAGAAGTTGTACACGAGCAGGGTGCGTTCCAGCTTAAAGGGTTTGCGATCGCGCATAAAGCGCGGACCCCACGATAGCACAAAGTACAGATAGAAGCCCAGAATCGTTAGCAGGGGCAATGGAGATTTGATCAGAAACCAGTCATTGGTGCGGGGATCTACAATGACATTCAGATTGTTAAATATACATATACACATATATACATATGTATATATTTATACTGATATATCAGTGAATGCTGCTCACCTGCCAGCTCGATGAACAGAAAGTTCCAATAGTCCGTTTGTGTTGCGTTGACGGCCGCCATTTTTAAATTCTTTTTATTGACTTCCTCTGCGGGTTTTTGTTGTTTTTTTTTTTGTTCAAGATGCTGTTGGGGGCTCAGCAGAAGTTGTTTGTTTGTGTGAAATTTAAAAATCTGCTAAGCGCTCGAAGCGAACGTGTTTTCGTCCAATGTTCTGCACAGCGCGTATTAAAAATTAAAAGTAAAATAATAAAAAGAAAAAAAAAAATAAAAAACAGTTTAGAAAGAGTTTGTGTTTTGTTGCTATCAAGTTCATAAATATTTTAAAATATGTTAATGGAATTGAAGAAGAAGCAGTCACAGCATTAACACCAGAGACCAGTTGCTCTAACAAGATATTGTTGCTGCTGTTGCCGAGCCAGCATGACTTGGCCAGAAACAATGAAGAAAAAAAAAAAAAAACACTTCTTAGTTGCGGCAATAGACGCGCTTAAGAGATGCAAATTGAGATACATATACAGATACTCATCTGGGTGCTTGCTGTGTGATGTCAACGCTTTGGGCGTGTCTGTAAGACAAACGTAATTCTTTTTCAACAAATTGTCGAAAAAAGAAAAAAAAAAACGCGACTGAGCTGCTGAAAGCTGTCGCCGTTTGCTTTGAACTCTTGTTGTTCAACTGTTTGTGTGTGTGTGTGTGTGTGTGTGTGTGGCTATGCAATGCAAAATTATCATGTAACCAAAGTAAGAGTAAATTATATTCATTATTATGAATTAAACAAGCGTAGAAAACAAATTGCTTCACAAGATCAACAAGTAATTGGGCGACGCAGCAGCAGCAGCAGCAACAGCAACAGCAACAACAATAACAATAACAATAATAAAATATTTTTTTCATTTTTGGTCATCCAGAGACCGCATTGCTCACGTGTGCGCACAGTGGCACGAAGCAGCAGCAGCGAAACAGCTGTTAAACATAATTATCAACAACAGCAGCAGCAACAACAACAAATGTTAATAACTGTTAACTATGTTAGCTGCATTAAGTGGCTAGTTGAACTCCACAAAGGCCACGAAAGTCAGCGTCAAGCGGTTATAAAGTGGCTTTTTGGCTTTTTGGCTTTTCAGCGTCTTCGGCTCAGTTCCGTGGTCAGTTTTTTTTTTGTTTTTTTTTTTTTTCACACCAATATTCTGAGCTGCGACGTCATATAGTTCGATCAATAAATACATATGTATGCGTGTGTGTGTGTGTGTGTGTGTGTGTGTATCTATAAACATTGAAGGGCAATGTTGGTTGGCTAACAAGCCATAAGCCATAAGAGTCGACTGGTTTGCTTTTGCTTGGCTCATTTCCTGCACTTGTTTGCTTTTGTTGTTGCTGCAACAATTAACGCAGAACGAACCAGAAAATGAGCCGCGACCTAGCCAACAGTTGGAAGGTGCTAAAAAGCAGCTAAAAGTCGAAGCCAAAAAAAAAAAAAAAAAGAAAAGAAAAAAATCACTAGAAACTCTGCCCGTCACACACAGAATCGAGTTTTCAAATTATCAATTTTGAAAACTGACAAAACTCAAATAAACAAATTGACGCGCAAATGAACCATCAAATTTGCGTTTGGCTAATGAACGAATGATGGCAGAGAGACCTCGGTTTTTTCCTCTTCTCAGTTTTCTGGGAACAGTTTGAGTTAGATTCTAAGCTGCTAAGCTGCAGCTGGAAGCGTGTTCACGACTTTGCATAAATCGCATTTCGTTGCGATTAACTTTGGGAGATTTGTGGATGGATTCGCTGCATTTCCACATGGTTAGTCATTTGTTAAAATGGGCTTGGGCAGGCCGCTGCGTCTGCGTCTGCGTCTGCGTCTTCGTCTTCGTCTGCTCTTCTTTGGCCCTGAGCTGAGCTGAGCTGAACGTAAGGTGCGCAGCAAATTGTGTCAACAATTGTTAACAAACATTTCGTAAGAACCATGCGTCACATATTCAACTTAATTAGATGGAGGTTTAACTAAAAGTTGAATGGACCTTGGCGACAACCTATTGACACGCGTATTCCGTTAAAAAATATATTTTGCATATGATTTGCATAATTATTAACATCTTAGCTGACCAAAGATCTCTACGTGCACATATATATATATAAAATAGCGTAAAATAGCAAATCCTGTTTTCAATGTTTTTCTATGTTCTACGCATGTGCGTGAGCTTCTGCTCAATGGGAATTTGAATATCTCTCAATGTTGACTGAACAACAAATGCTCTTAATTAGATCAAATCAGACTTCACACTTTATAAAACAAAAATTGGCTGAGCACGTATCAACAAAGATTTCAAACTGTATGCGGTCTACGCTGCGGCTACTTGTTGTATAAATATTACCAGCTACGTCAGCTAACTAGAGAATTCCTCTTGGCTACTTGATAAGCAAATCTTGAACAATCTAAATTCTGTAATTCTCTTATTTTTCTCTTCTACCACACTGCGGCTGCTTGATAACAACTTTTTTACAATATGATCTCTATTTTGTATTTCTAAATGATCTCAATATCTTATCATATCCCATAAAGAGGATACTTGATAAGCACAGCCTAAACAATTTAAATTCTCAAAAAGACATTCAATTTTTCAACATCTCTAACTCTGTAGCTCTCTTATTTTTCCCTAGGTCCACACTGCCGGCTTTATAACAACTTCTTTACAATCTGATCTCTATTAGCTGCAGCTTTAACACAAATTCTAAATGATCTTAATATCCATACATGATCCACACTGCGGATACTTGATAAAAAAATGCTGTACAATACAAATTCTAAAAGATCTCAATTTCATTTCGCTTTTCAACCTGCAGCTACTTCATTAATAAATCTGCATAAGAATTTTAAAAGATTTTAATTTCTACTTCAATATAAATTAAACTTTCAACAAGTACCTGACTGCGTATACTTGTTATGCGGCTACTTAATAAATTAATTATAAAGAATTTGAATTAAATTTCGAGTTCCTTTCACTTTACTTCATTGATAAATTCTCCACAACAATGAAAATCTCTAAGTCATGAATCGTACTACGCTGCGGCTAATTGATAACCAAAAAAAAAACCCATAACAATATTTACAAAAAGTTCAATTAATCAGATACAAAAAAAAAACAATTGTTAATTAATACATCCTGAGCAATTTAAATTCAAGAAGATCTCTTAATCTTCTCAGTTAAAAAAAACAGCTATTTCACTTGATAAAAATTTGATCAGAAATTCTAATAAATCCCAAACTCAAATTAATTAATGAATCCTGCACAATAGAAATTCTTTAGGATCTTCATCTCTTCGCACATATCAAACTGCAGCTATTACTTTAAGTAAATTAAATCCTTGCCAGCACGATCTTGAAACAATCTCAAACGTATCACACTGCGGCTACTTGTTAAATGAATCCTGTTTCGCACAGCACATATTCTTATAGCCTTTTATTTGCAAAATCTTCTTTGCATTTGCATATATATATATATAGCAATTGTCTCTCTATATATAAAATTTATATCTTTAAACACTGACAAATCCGAGCACAAGCACCTGTTGCAATCGTCTCGGTTGACAGTTGCCTTCTCCAAGACCCGTACACTTAATTTACAGCGACAACAGCAACAACAACAACAGTGACTGCTCTTAATGCTAACACCATGACAACTGTGATTTTTTTTTTTTTTTATTTTTAAGATTGTCTTTTTTTGCTTTATGTGTGTGTGTGTTTTTTTTTTTTTTTTTACTGCTTTGCTGTTTTGTTTATAATTATTGGTATATATATTAAGGGAGAGAGACCTCTGCTGGCATCCGCTACCCACGAGACCTGTACGCGTACTGAACTGCTACGCCGATTTGTGCGCTGCTATGTATAAAAATTTCGTCTATAGCTTTTTGATTTTTTGTTTTTATTTGAGAGTTTAGCCGCAGGTTGTTTCTACTGGGCTAACTGCTGCCAGTTGCTGCTGGCAGTTGCTGTCGCTGCTGTTGGTGCTGCTGCCAGTTGCTGCTGCCAATTGCTGCTGCCAGTTGCTGCTGTTGGTGTTTGTTGTTGTCGCATCTGCTGTTTAAATGTTCTTTTGTATCGGTTCATTTGCTTGGAAGCTGCGTTTCATTGCGTCGACTGGTCTCGTTTAGCTTTTCTATTGATCATCATCATCATAATGACAAACAGCCTTTTGGCAAACAGATCGACGGCTTTATTGCTGCGTGTCTTTGCTGTCAGGTTTGCCGGTTATTGTATTTCAACTAGTTGTTGGCTGAATTTTAATTGATTTTGGCGCTTACGTTTGCAGCATTTGTATTATAATTAATGTTTACCATAATTGTTGTTGTTATTGGCCAGTTGTAGAATATGGTATTGGCCCGAAAGAGAGCATGCAGCAAGAACTCGGAAACATATTGCGGTTGATATTAAGAAATACATAAGCATACATACATATAGCAATATATATATATATATATATACATAAATAATGAGAGAGCATGTGATTCACGCATCAAGCTGTAGATTTTAGGTTTTGGGTTTTGGTCTTTAGCTAAACCTTGTGCCATTTAATTCAGTTTTAAACACTTTCTTGGCACACGCAACGCCCCACAATTCGCTGTGTGGACAAAAATGCTGAAACACATTGTAAGATATATGTTTTACATACACTCTATCTGTTAGTAAGGGTGAGGAAATGGAGCATATAATAACTAAAAGA
This sequence comes from Drosophila stalkeri, assembly GCA_035047405.1. NCBI lineage: Eukaryota > Metazoa > Arthropoda > Insecta > Diptera > Drosophilidae > Drosophila > Drosophila stalkeri. Next base: position 2,841,243 of record JAWNPR010000142.1, read on the forward strand.
AAAATCAGATATCTTGATGCGTTCAAGGTCAGCATTTGACTGGTCATTCAGTTCCGTTGATTGCGGCTCTATTCAAGGAGACACTTGACCGGGTAAAATACAAATACAAATATAAAAAAAAAAAAAAACGAAACCAGTCGCAATATTTATTATATCATTTTGATAATTTACATATGAATTCTTGAGACCCAGGGCGCAATTCTTGAGCCGATCGCAATGTTATTTCCGGGTCGAATTTGAGGCTAGCTTCAAATCGAACCACTCACATATACCGCTTTGTTGTTGTTGTTATCTGAGGCTGGGGTCACTTAAAGTTGAAATTTGGTTAACTGTGTCACCGGCATATTGAACTTGACCCTGCTTGACCAACGCCAAAGTTGAGGTGATTTTATTTTTATTTTTATTTATTTTTGCTCATTTTGACTCGCAAAACTCGTCCAGTTTGGCTTGAAGGGGTCGCGGCTGCTGTAGGCCAAATTTATTATTTTTCTGATAAGTCTGACTAACATGATGATAACAGCTGATGCTCGTCTATCAATCATTTATTCTTAGTCAAACACAAACATATTATTCAGCGCTGTCTTCCGGTCGATTCGATTTGTCGCTGGCTTTTGTTTGTCGCCTATCTCATATAACGTAATCATATGCAAAGGTTTGTCGATTTGATGTTACCAACTGATTGACGAGGCGATCGCTGTGAGGGCCCCGCGAGACACGAGCCACTTGCAGATTATGCAAAGTTTCTTCCGCAACTATTTACATACGAAAAAGAAACCGTTAACAATTATTATTGGTTATTAATTAATAATTGCGATTCTTATAAAAAGCAAAACGAAGAATAAATTAAAATAAAATAAAATAAAAGAAACCAAAAGCACAGTCGCAATTAAACGTACACACAAATTTCGGAGCTTGTCTGTCGATTTTTTTTTATAGTTGAGCTCCTAATTTGACAGTGCCAAGTTCCTAGTAATTAAAAGGCATTTAGAGATATATTTATATATTTTCAATACATATTTATATATTTGTAAGCTATGTGCTTTCATTCTAGCCAAGATCTCGTCTGTTATAGATATGGTATAACTATCTTCTCTAAGCTAATACTCAAGCACTTCATTATTTAAGTGTTACATTAATTAATTACTTAATTACAATAATTAAAAATATTTTAATGGCACGCTTTGCATGACAAGCCGTTGGGCATTTTAATTCGTAATAAAAAGCTTAATGTTTCATTTAATTATGGCTCGCAGCAGTTTCATTAGCTTTGCAGCATTGTTAGCGCCATCTATAGTTCGTAGTTGAGTAGCTTGGCTTGAAAGCTGCTGCAAATGTGACCAGACAGCTTGTTAAAGTTGAGCTAGGTTTTGTATTCGGTGTCGTTTGCTTATGATAACGCTTTGAAGCTACTGTAGAAGCTTCATTGCTGAAATTATATTATTGTTGTACTATTTAAAGTTGGAATGAAGCTTAACATTTATTCTATTTAAAATAATCTTAGGTGAATGGCCTTAGGTGAGGTGAGAAAGCATTATCTCTGAGAATAAAGCGTGTTAGGCATTGCTGTTGTTGCTGTAAGGGAAAGTGTTGAGGTAATAAACAATTATATTATGTGTTACCAGAAAAATGAATTTTTTTTTTTTTTTTTTTTAATATTGTTTATGCAGTTTGGTAGGCGAATGGGCAAAAGCTCAACTTATTAATCTTCTGATGGCCTGAGCAACATAGCTTATAGTTAGCAGCTCGGTAATATGGCATATTTATGAACTCTTTAGATCATAGTCAAAAGAGGTAAAATTAAAAAAATTTTAAATATATTTTAAGGTCAGTGATTTTGCAATTTAAGGCATGCTTCAATTTGTTCATTGTTCTCAAAATCTTATAATAGAAATTAATGCCAATTCTTAGCTCGTTAATGGCCAGGAACACCTCTTAGTGGAGTTACCGAAAATTCCCCTAAAAGCAAATAAACTTTAAATTATTTAGAAAGGGAATCCCTAAACGGTTTATAATTCCATGCATCCATACCTTGCTACGATTCGCAGAAAATTCATTTTAAAGGTAAAAGGGTCTAATGTTCTAGACATAAAGTTCAACGTGAGCATGATGTGAATTCTAGATAAATTATTTACCTCAACCTCAACTCTCTGTTCTAGCTCAGTTCAACAGCTGATAGACAAAGGTAATTTTATACATATTTACATATGCCCTACACTATGTTCATTAACACATATTATAGTTAAATGTATCGGCGTGCGTATCTATCCTAAGGCCAGTATTTTACAAAGCTTTGCCTACCTTGTCCTACCTTAGTCCAGTTTAGTACCAAGAACTAATGTGGCGCAAATTAAACTTGTTTTGAAGCACGGAAATGCCCAATGAACGTATCTATCAAATTATAACGCGCCGTTTAATAATTTAGCGATCCATCCATCGATTGATCTAGCCTCAGCACATTTGCGGCTAATCGAAATCAGCGAAATACCGTTGAGTCTCTGCGTGTGCCCTTGCCTAAAACCCGTTTTACGCATTGAAAAAAGATTAGTTAAAAAAAAAAAAAGAAAAATTAAACAAATCGAAATATACTTCCGTTTCCTGATCGCAAGCAACTGCTAAAATGCCGCAGATAAACCTACTTACAGTTAAGCAATTTGACATACATATGTATATACGTTTCGTTTTCTCACTTAATTAATTGCCTCTTAAATGTTTAATCTGAATTCTAGTTGAACAGCCGCTTTATTTGATCGTTTTGCAATTTTATGCGCAGATGCGCCAAGAACTGAACTATGTCAAGTTCAAGCCAAAATCGACAATATATTCTTCTTCGCGCTTACGCTTAATTATTACTTCATTTTAGCTAACCAAAAATCTGTTCAAGTTCAACGTCGCGTCGGGGGCAAACGAAATAAAATAAAGTAAAAAAAAATTAATTAAATTGCCAAGAACATTTCCAGTTTGTGGCCCAACTATGAGTTAAACGTCGTTTACGATTCTGTCTTCACTTCGAATCCAAAGTCGAGGAGATTTTTTTTACACGCATCGTATACATGGTAATTTGGGTTTCTCTCTTCCGGCATATATAACTTGTCCGGTTGTTGCTCCGCTGTGACGCGCTGCCGCTGTACTTCTACTGGCCTCTAAGTGCGCGGGGGGCATACGTGGGGTACGTGCATAAAACTGGCGTTCATTCAGACTGTGTGGCATTTGTGAGCGAACGCATATTTGGCCAACTGATTAGCAGACAGAGCCCAGCACATGGCCAACATAGCACGGCACTTGGCCAAATAAGTGAGCGTTCAATCAGTTGGCCATCAATGGATTCGTATGGATTTTGTGTGGATTTCATGTGTGGATTTCGTATGTGGATTTTGTGGATTTGGCCTTTCATATAGCAATACATCATCTACTGCTATTGCGATTGCTACTGATTCTTTGGTACATGCCGTTTGCATTAGGTGTTGCCCAACTAACGTCTCAGTTTGTGCTATCAATTAGTACCAAAGTATGTTTGTTTGCTTGCGAATTAATGAACGCTAGCCAAAAGTGTAAACGACTTGCAGATGCTCTCTAATTGATGTATTTATTAATAATAAAATTGATTTGATGAATTTGTTATTAATTTTTTAATTTTTATTTTATAAAGAAAATATTATGTAAATTCCTAATTATATTTTATATTACAGTAAATTAAAATCGACGCTTAGTGTATAAATCATTGCCGCAGCAACTGAACTGAAAGACATATAAAAAGATAGGTTTATAATTATTTAAATGCTATGTTTGTATTTTTGCTATGTTTAAAAAACTGTGTTGTTGAGGTAGGTAAAAATGTTTTATGCAACGTCATGATAAAAGTTTAAAATATAAATGAACCTTATTAATGTTAATAATAATAATTATACTAATAAATAACTAGATTTAAAAAATAAAATAAATTTAATAATAATTATATTAATAATAATAGTCATTTTACTTATAAATATAAATTTAAATTTAAAAAATAAAGATATAGGAATTTTACTAAAACTTTACTAATAAATAAATAAATTAAATTTAAAAATAAATAAATAATAATAGTATTCTTCAAATATATATGTACATTTATAAATATATTTATATATAATATATTATTAGTAATAGTTACATTAGCACTCATAATATTCTTTTTTTTAATCATTAATATTTATTTATTTATTTAGATTAATATTTATTCTCATTAACAACTTTAATAGTCTCTACCTTTTGTAGTAAGTCAATTTTTGAGCAGTCAATTTTCAACTACTTTTAGAATACTTTCACATAGACCTCACACACAGCCTATGCTATCATATAAAATCTCAATAAGCTGTTTTAGTCAACAAAATACATTGCTTATTTAGCGACTTTTGTCAAACAGTTGCACTGTTTATTTAAAATTAGAAAAACGACATATTTGTATGATATGTGAGAATTCCTCTATGTATGTATATAGTATGAGTATATATAACTATTTCCCGATCTCATAATCTTTTGTGTACAAATTATTTAGTTACCCCCTGCTAAATTAGTAGCAGCAGGAAGTACAATTTGTTATGTAGTAATCAAACAAGATCATAATAAAAATAATTGTTACCTATGGCTCTATATTGAACACTATATAAAATTGAATGCTATCAATTGGCTTGCATTGCTTAGGCCACTGGCTAATAAAAACAATAAGACATGACGAATTCAACAAATATTTAATCATATATTAGATATAGAAGTACATGTATATATATCTCAATTTATTATTTGATATTAAATCAAGTAAACAAAATTGCCTTCAACAGTAACAATTTTCCATTTCTCAAAACTGCAGCAAAATATTAAAAAACAAAACTTTGACCCTTTCCATTACGCTAAATAAGGAATATCAATGACGCAAGCTTTAACTGTATATAATTACATATATATCTGATGATCCGGTTAGGTGCTTATTAAATTATTCAACCGCCAGTCCCAGCAGCCTTTCGCAAAAAACAAAAAAAAAAAAAATATATAGTTTCCGTTTATCAATGAAATGTATAGTCGAACAACGGGGTTAGCGGTTCAGTTTGTTGCCTTTAGCTAAAAAGCCCCAGAGCCCACGCCCCCAGCACGTTGTCTTAATTTAATTAGAAATTTATTGACTTCATGTGTGCTTGCTAATTAAAATTATTGCATTTAATACCTTAGCTGTTGTATACCACCTGAAGTTATTGAGTGCTTATGGGGTATATTGGTTATGTGACGGGTTGAGCAGGACTGAGTGTGGAATAATTTGATTAGAATTCCAACTTATCTGCTCTCTGTCAGTATATTTTAATCTATAACAGAAATGCACGATTGCTGATCTATAATTCACTACTAAGAATTTACACTGTAGGACCTACGGTCTGGGATCTTACAATCTAGGATCTAGGGTCTAGGATCTACGATCTATGAGTAACGGTCTATGATTTACGGCTTACAATCTAGGCTCTAGAGTCTAGGATTGTCGATCCACGATCTACAAATCTTTTATATCATATGTAGAACAAATTTAAAAATATTGCTTTGATATCTGTTTTCGTTTCCAATATTTTTATTTTAATTTTCAGCATATCTCGAAAACAATATTAGTTCAGGAAATATTATTTTATTTTTTTCTATTCTCTTTGACTTTACTTTAAATATTTTATTTTTCCCGAAAAAAATAATTTTTTACTTAGCCAATCGTAATCAACTTTCATCAATTTCACTAACAGAGTGAAAATTGAGTGAATCCAGGGTATCTCAACATCAATCACACACGTCTAAAACACTCTTACTTGTTTTTGTTTTCTTTACTTATTGCTGTTGAGCAACATTGTTTTGTGGTATCTATCAATTAAGCCAGTTATTTGTCGGCTAATGACGCTGCACTTTTGGAGCGCGACTCACGACGCTGTTTAGCATTGTGTGTGGGATATGTAGGGTATGCAAAATTGTGATAGATGCGAAATTGAAATGTGTGAAGCATTTGTCTCACCTTGGCAATAAATCAAAAGCGCGCATCTGCATAGACGAAAATCTGTATAAAAATATTAATATACGAATTATTATTAGTAGCGTTTTGTCATGGTCTAAGTGGAGCCATGCGACAGCGGTAGCTAGATTGTTTCAGCGTGTTTATTTATCACCGATGTTGGTCAGCTGTTTTTTGGCGGCTCTATTAACTTCCGTCAGCCGGTATCGCGCCAAGACCTAGACCTAGACATTGAAAAACAAAGAAATACGAAAGAAACACACTAACAACAATGCCGGCAACAGATCCGGCTCAAGCCAAAAAAAAAAAAAAAAACAATAACAACAACAAGAACAACAACAAAATAAGTAAAACAAAGTCGTATCTAAAGCTAAAGCCTTAGACTAAATCGTGCTCATTATGAAAACCGTTAGCAACAGCGACCAGTGCAATGCCATCCTGCTGCCATTGAGTCATAGCTGCTGCGACGCTGGCCAACATGGCCAAAATAATCAAGTGCCAGAGGTCAAGCGCACTTTAAAGAACAATTTTAGTCGTGTTAATTTGTCGCAATTTGATTCTTTATAATTGTATTTAGCTCTCCAGTCAGTCGTTTGTCAATTGTTGTTGCACGCGCACGCTTCAATGGCATAATTAAGATTTTTTTCATTTTCATTTTTGTCCATTTACATTGAGATATGTATATAAATAAATATATATATATATATATACATATATGACGACAAACTCGATCTCGACCTCGCTGCACGTCATATATGTGAAGGGTTTTGCGTTCTTGTTAACACGTAGCCTTTTGGCCAAGAGTCCGATATCTTGATCTAAAATCTTTACAGATCTTCACACGTGTAGATCAATAGCAATTTGCTGCTGAATGTCACACACACACACACATAAGCCATGAGAAGAAGAAAAAAAAAAACTGGCTTGGAAACATCTGAACATCGAAAGTCTAGAAGATATGAATGGACAACCGAAATTTATAATTAGACTTGATCTAACAAAGACGACGGCTGGAGAATGGCTTATATTATGCAAAATTCTTGTTTTCCATGCGCTCTCTTCTTCTGTATTGTCTCATGCGATTTTTTTTTTTTAAATGGTGTTTGTTTTAAATATAAAATAAAAAAATCAATAAAGCTCAGTTTAGGGAAAATAATTTAAAGCATTTTATTTGCAAACTTAGCTATTTACATTTTCTTAAAAGAGCTTTTTAGGCATATCAAATGACACAGCAAATTACTTTTGTTCCCAAACACCTTAATGATATTTCCATAATCTGAACCTGTTTTCAAACTCTATACTTTTTATGTTCGATAAAGGGTCTTAAAGTGTTTGCAGTGTTTTATAGAAAATATAAAAATGTTCAGCTGGAAATGAGAAAAGCTATTTAATCTAAATAAAAATAAAATCTACGAGTAATAACACTGGTCAACAAAGTTGATGAGTATTTTGTAAACATTAATCAGATAATTTAATTTGTAAATGTCATTGACATACTAAAACAGAAAAATTAATTTACTACTCCACCCTGTCCTTGCTTGATTCCATTTTAAATATGCTCCTCTTTGAGCAAGTCTTAAGCTCTGTTGTTATCATGATGTTGAGTTGAGAATTTGAAATAATATGCTTAGAAATTCGAAGGTTAGAAGTATTAATTTCAGGTCATTTTTTTTCCAGAGTATAAAATAATTTTAAAGGATCTCTTATGTTGGCTGTAATGTAGCTTGGAGTAACCTTATTAGCATTACTTCAATATAAGCATAAATATTAGGAAAACAGCAAATTGAAAACTATATTCTGATTCTTGTTTACTTCATTCTGTTGATCTGTGTTCGCAACTTGTTCAGTTTGTCTATCATTAAAGACAGTTATTAATAGGACCACCTATAAATGAAACCAACTATGCAGCTATTAGTTTAAGTTATATATGCACATATATACATATAATTATGAATGCATATATATATACATATATTTTTTTTTTTTTTTAATTAATTATATATGCAACGCCAAATATAGAATGGACAAGTTTTGAATATGCATTTAACCTGTTTCGGAGTAGCAATAATTATTAAATATTTCTGTATTAGTGCGTAGTTTAAGCAAAGTAACTAGTTGTACTTAAGCGCAATTAAATAAAACATAATTGACCTAATTTTCTATATAGACTAAATAAAATAAAATTCAAGTTATAGATTAAATTATAATTTAACAAAGTAAAAATAAATAATAAAAGTTAACTTGAATGTTTTAATTATAATTAAAATGAATAAAAATATATATATATATATATATATATAATACTAAAAATACTAAAAAAAAATACAAAAACCCAAAAACTACTATAATATGATGCAATTTGTTAACATTTTCTAAATGTATAATGTCTTGTTTATTTATGTTAAACAAATTCTTTTTCATTGTTTGTTAACGCGAAAAAAAAAACAATATTTATAAATTTTATTTGAAGAAGTTTTTTATTACGTATTGTATTGAAGTGAAGGTCGCTGAATTTGTGTTAGATTTTTGCTTAAAGCGAAACTAGTTTATGAAGACCAACCCCTTTTCGAATAGTAGTGCATTGACCCACAAAAAAACTGCAATCTGGACAGTGATAGTGATATTTGCCAAGCTCTCGTAATTTGAGAACAGCAACAACAGCAACAGCAACAACAACAACGCCAAAGCTGAATGCTATTCGGAACTTGCTAAATCAGCTCACACCAAACTGTGTGCTCAGTGGGCCAATCGAAGCCACACACAAACACACACACGCACACGTAATAAGAAGCGCGCTTACACACACACACACACATATATATACAGTCAGACATACAGTTGGCAAATTTAACGAAACTTCCGCCGTTCTGTGCGCGGCTGTTCAAAACGTTCGTTAAGTTTTTAAGCTTAGGCCAAGCCAAGCCAGCCAATCTAAGTGTGTTCGCATTTGTATGTGTGTGTGTGTGTGTGTGTAGACTGGGGTACATACCCGAGCTACTTGCACAGCCGCTGCTAGCGTTGGCGTCGCTGTCGACGCTGCTGCTAAAAAAACTTACTTTATCTTGTGATTGTTGAGAAGTTTTAGATTCAGTTGAGCATAAACATTTCTACGGTGCGGTTCAAATTTGGTGGCTAAGAGCATCAAATGCGTTGCAGTGCGTGCTAAAAAGATCAAAACGAGAACTTTAAATAAAATTAATATATATACATATATATATATATATATATATATATATATATATATAAAGTGTTGTGCATTTGAGCCCAGTTGGCCAAAAGTTGAACGCAAATCGAGCCAAGTGACAGCATGACGTTAGCTGCCAACAGCTAACAGTAACTAAGAGGCCTCTTAAACTAGCTACATCTATATAGAATTTAAAAAATAATAACCAAATACGTATATATATATATAAGTATCACTGATCTTTGCTGATAATACATACTGCTACAAAATGGCAATGCAATATCACAACTACAACAGCAGCACGCGCTACGAGATGGTCGTCGAGATAGCCAACATTGCACTGGATGAGTTTAAGACGCATCATCTCACGCGCAACTACACGGGCCTGGTGCAGCGTTATTACCAGCTCGTCGAGGAGGATTACGGCGGTAGGTGTAGAGGCGAAATGCTAAATGCAATTTATTTGCCTTTAGCCATATCGAATGTGGGCTAATAACCAGATGGGGAGGGTAAAATGTAAATTATCACAGCCCTCATAAAATCTAAGCTGATGTCATTGTGTGTGTGGCTATCAATCGAGTGAGCGCTTGTACGGGAAGTTGAGAACTCAAATTCCAAACCATCTCAAGTGTTGCTGCCAGATTACGCTCAAAACTATGAAAAGCATAATACCAAATAAACGATGATTTGCCATTTTGAGCAATACAAAAATTGGCAAAAGCCACAAAACTGCAACAACAACAAAAGCAACGTGAAAAAAAAAAACAAGAAAAAAAAATAAAGAGAGACAACAACGAAAATACAAATTTTACTTCTAGGACAATTAAAAAAGGTTTCTTTTGTGTATTTAATGGCGACCTTGGCAATGCCAATTGTTTAGGTATATATATCCAACTATATATACATTTTTTTTGTGTTTTTTTGACAATTATTAACGTAATTAAAATGTATTTACATAGTTGATCTTAAACATTTTTTTTTTTACGACGCGACCGTCGTCGTCGTCGTTGTCGTTGTTGACGTCTCGTTGTTGTGTGTGCAGCTGAGCATGGTACAGCACATACAATATACATACGCATCTACAATAACAACAACAACAATGATAATAACAATAACATTGGCGAAGATGATGCATGTGCCATATGTACTTACAATACGATTTATATGCTCATTTACTTAACTTCTTCTTCTTCTTCATTTTTTTTTTATATACACATTTTTTTTTTCGTGTTATTTTCGTTTTCGTTTTGTCGTTTTCATTTTCGTTTTCAAAACGTGTTCGCATTTGCCCCGCATATTGACATTCTTGACTGCCGCGAGCGGGTGAAAAGGTCAATGGAAGGTAGCAGCAATTAAAAGCAATGCAAATAATGTATATAGACGCTAGCTGAGCCATGCCAAGCGCAATATTTAAGTACATATATGAAAGCAATGAATGCGAATGTCAAATATATATATATATATATATGCAAAACCCAACAAATTAATTGAGGAAACTAAAATTATATTAATAAAAAAAACAGTAAAACAAAAGACTTAGAACACAAACTTGTTGGAAGATAAATATTTAAAGCTTAATTTATTTGTGAAGCTAATTGGAAATTGTCAAGGTGTGAAAGAATTAACACAAATTTGAGTAGACCTTTAAGGAGTATATATAAATATGTTTCTAAAGTTATATAGCCATATAGCAGAAGAAGTGCAGAAAAATGTATGTATATAAATATTTATGTAGATACTTACATATATAGATAAAGTCAGTTGTTGATAAGAAGAGATAGGCAAAAATATTGATATGGAAAAGAATATAAATGTATAGGTTTAGGTAAATGCGAATGCTTTGAGATAGAAAGATCTGGAAATGGATTTGAAAAATAAATGAATAAATTATAAATGAATTAAAAATTCAATATAATATGAACTGGATGATATAAGAGATGAAGTTATAAGGAATAAATAAAATAATAACAATAAATAATATATAAATAAAATAAAATATATAATATATATTATATTTTTTCTTAATATTTATTTCAATATTTTGTATGAAATGACTTATCAACTCTACAATGGCTAGATTTTTAAAATATATAATATATTTTAAATAAATTATATTTATATATATATTATTATATTATATACTAATAATTATTTTAATATTTAATATTAATCGAGCTAAAATAGAAACAAATGAATGTTAAATTGCTTGAAAATATATAGAATATATACAAATAAATACAAATAAATATATTTTATATATTTTTATAAAATAAAATTCTCTCTCATCTGAATGGCAGCAGTGGCAAATGGAAATGCTAATTTATTTCAAAATTCGCCAATAATTTGTTTTCAAAATGGATTTTAAAGCTCTTTAATCGATTGCACAAAACATAAAGATAAGCAGAGCGAATAACTCTTTGCGTTTTCAAGATGCATAAGCATATGCAAATTGGACATGACAACGAAATAAATGTTCGACTTTGCTGGCTTTGATCTCGGCATTTTTTAAGTAATATAATACAATCAGAAATCAAATGTCATAACAATTGGAAAAGGAATTAAAATCAATTTAATGACTAGGAAAATTTTTCCAATGGAAATTTTGCCGCAAAAATAATGTAAACAAAATTCTTGTGATTAGCTTGCTCCTGCATATATTCATAGTGGAAAAATTAATTGCTGTAAGAGCAAGACATTTGTGAGTGGGGTTCACTTGTAATGCATTATTTAATACGATCTATGACGACATTGCCAGTGTCTCTGTCTGCGCTGCTAACTAAATCAGTTATAGTAAGTCCAGTATAGTTCCATTTGAGTTTGACTAGCAAATCCGGTTTAAATTAATGCGATTGTTGTTGTTGTTTTTTTTTTATTTTTTTATTGTTGTTATTGTTGTTGCGGTTGTATTCATCGAATGCCCTAAGTATACCTATTTAGTAAACAAGATAATTGTCCACTTGAACCGAGCATTACACCTCAACGACGAGCCGGCAAATTGTGTTTAGGTTTTATTTTCGCTGGCCACGATTTCATTCATTCGTGCAAATTGACAGATTGAATACGTAGATTAATCGAGTGTAAATAATTAAATGCCATTGACTCGACAATCAAACTATATAAATATGCAAATTATAATACATAAAGTTATATATTTATTTTTTTTTATATTTTATTTGTATTATTTATTATTTGTATTATTGAATTGATATCAAAATATACATAAAATTGATTTATTTAATTATTTCTCTTCTTAACAGATCCCCGCGCAGAGCGCTTCCCGCTTATGGAACATCCCCTGTTCACATTCGGTCTGGTTGCCATTTATTTATCCTGGGTGCTGGTGCTGGGGCCACTGTTTATGCGAGATCGCAAACCCTTCCAGCTGCGCCGCACACTCGTCATATACAATGCCTTCCAGGTGCTGCTCAGCGGCTATATGTTCTATGAGGTGAGTTGGTTGTCGCGTTGGCACACGGAAGTGTCTCCAATTCATAAATATTTCATATTATTAACGTTCTTTTTTTTTTTTCATTTCGCTTCTGTCTTTGGTTTTGCAGCATCTGATGGCTGGCTGGCTGAACTATTATAATTTAAAGTGCCAACCGGTTGACTATTCAGATGGACCCATGTCCAAGCGGGTAAGAGACACATTAAAGACGAATTTAATTTGCAATTTTAGACTCTTTAACAAAAAAGGAGTCCTATGGTCTGAGCATAATGTTGACTTTAAAAAACTCTTTAAATGAAACTTGTTTTCAGTTGTTTAAACAAATTGTCTAACTAGAATTTGCAAGTTTTTTTATGACACAAGTTTCTACTATATACATATGTATAAAATATACATATATATATAGAGAATATAGATTTTCGCAAATGAAACACGCGCAATTCTTTAAACCTGATAAGCTGATAAAGAATTATATACAAATTTGTCTTCCTCCCTCATAAGTAACTTAAGCGTGTATTACGCAGTCGCAACGTCCCTCTTAAGCTATGAATATGAATATTTGATTTCCATTTCATTAGCTTCATTTGTTTTGTTGCTGTTGCTGTCTGCTGCTGCTGCTGCTGCTGTCTGCGCAACAAGTTCGTTGGCTCTGGATGAGTCACGGACCCCAGCTGCGTTTCAAGTTCAGGCTCAGACTATTTTTGACCAGTCATGTGGTCAGTTTATATTTCTTTTTATTTCTTTGTTGGCAACATTAGCGTAATTATGACGTTGCCGACTTAAGTCCAATTGAATTGAAGGCGTCTCGGTTCTGGACAAATCAACAAATGGATATTTAGTTACGCCTGTCGATCTTATTGTTTTTTCGTGGCCTGTCACAACTCTCACAAACCATTTAAAAAGCATTTAAATAAATAATTGGCTAATAAGCTATTTCAACTTAAATGCATAATTTGCTAACAATTTCTGTAAGCCATAAAACCAAAATAGCTGCCTTAAATCATAATAAAAAGTGCAACAAACTCAAAGCCCAAAGAGAACAAAAAAATATCATAAATTTACAAAGCCAAGGCCTATGTTTTTTTTTTTTTTTTTTATATGTTTCTTATGTTCGAGTTGTCAAATTAACAACGTTTGTCTAAAGAGATAAGCCCACTTTTCGTATTTGTTTGAGCCGCAAATCAATGCGGCCCATAAAATTTGGTCCAAGTCATAAACTGGGCTTAGTTTTACGAACTGCGGCCCAGATAGCTAATCCTTCACACGCTGATAAATTTGACATCCGCTTAGAAAGAAACGACCAACGATTGTGATATATTTAACATTTATGTGGCATTTGCTTGGGCCGCATGAACCGCACGAAAAAACGTGCCAAAACACAGCAAAATTCTTGACCCGCAAATGTGACCAAAGTTTGCAACGTGTTGAAAGATAAACTAACCACAATAACCTTGCCAATAACTACAACTCTTCTCACTCACTCACTCACCCTCTCTCTCTCTCTCTGTCTTTGTCTCTCTATGCAGATGCTCAATCTGTGCTACATTTACTATCTGTCCAAGCTAACCGAGTTTGCTGACACCGTATTCTTTGTGCTGCGCAAGAAATCTTCACAAATCACCTGGCTGCATGTCTATCATCATTCGGTCACACCACTAGAAACCTGGGTGCTGGTCAAGTTCCTGGCAGGTGAGTAAACCACAAAGCGAAACAACAAATTCTAGCTAAAAGTAACTTCAATATTACTCCACTTAGGCGGCAATGCGACATTCCCCAATCTGTTGAACAACTTTGTGCATGTGTGCATGTACTTCTATTACATGATGTCCGCCATGGGACCGGAGTATGCCAAATTCCTCTGGTGGAAGAAATATATGACTGAGCTGCAAATCGTAAGTATCGCCGCGTCATTATCAGAAATCTGTTCCAGCACAGTTTCCACATATTTAATATATAGATATAGCTATATGAAACTATATAGAAAACTTGTTTAGAAGTTTTAACTTAGACGAAATATGCTGCGGCAGAAAGCCGCATAGCGAAACCTGTTAGACCTGACCGCCAGTAAATGCGATTGCCAAAAAACAAAAAAAAAAAAAAAAAAAAAAAACAAAAACAAAAAATCAAAAAGAAAAACAAACCACAAAAAAATATGTTACTTAATGCTTCTAACTGTGTCTTGCAACTGGCCAGGCCAAGTGACACTCAGCTGCAAGTGGAAGTGGTTTGTGCTTAACACAGACAGACACACACACACAAATACATACACATACACATTCATAGGCCAACTGGCAGACATGCAGACAGCCTCTCAGTCTTAGCTTGAGTCAAAGGCCAAGCTAGCAGATTTGCAGTATTTGTTTCTTGATGCTCGTTCACTGAACGTGAGAGCGAGTATATTGTGTTTTCAGTTTTGTTAGGCAAGCGTTTGTCCAGAAGTTTAAAAATATTTTATAATAAAATATTAATAAAAATAATACTGAAATAATACTGAAAATAATACTAAAAATAATAGTGAAATAATACTAAGATAATTCTGAAATAATACTAAATAAAATACTAAAATAATACACAATAATACTAAAATAATATGGCAGCTATTTCTGATAAACCAATTGGATTCTTATTTGACTCTGCTCAGCTTGGAATTCGAAAAATTTGGCATATGAAATAATTTTTGAAAGCCAAAATAAACCTAGCTATATAAAGACGGAACATTGAAGTTTGCTATATTTAGAGATATTTCTACTTAATAATAAACTGAAAAGATTATGTAGTTGACTATTATTATAGAGAGCAAAAGAGCTCTGTTAAGGATTTCAAAGAGTTTACAAATACAAACACGTCTAAGAATATTCATAAATAGGATTTAGTTGACTAAATAAATAGAGAGTCAACTGCAAATACATATAACTATCATAATGGGCGTGGCAAATTCAACAAAGCAAAAACTATATCTCAAACATTTCCAAATGTAGAATCAATTCAATTTTAACAAAGACTCGAGCTGATTTCTGCCTCGCTGCGCTTCAAGAAATTCAATTAAATGCTTTCGACTGCTGCAGCTTGAACGAGTATGCAGCAGCTGTTAGCATTGTTTTGATTAAAGTTTTTTTTTTTTGTTTTTGTTTTGTTTTTGTTGTCGTGTGTCTTGCATAATTCGTGTCCGTTTATCGACAACGTGCTTAAGATCATCGAGTTCAATGCGCCGTTTGTCACTTTCGTTCGTTTCAAACGTTTGTTCTACGAACTGCTTAAAAAAAAACGGCAGCTAGTTAATGTTCAATAAAATAAAAAATATCAAAATAAAAAAAAAAAAAATAAAAAATTCAAAACTATGCTGACCAGTTAAGTGAGTTTCATTTTCAATATTTCATTCTACGGTTCTTGTTGTTGTTGTTGTTGTTGATGTTGTTAATTTAAAGCTTGATTTTACTTTCAGCTTTAGTTTTAGATTTCAATTGGCTTTGCTTTGCGAGTCTTTCCGTTTTCTCAGTGGCGATGGCATTTGCGCCACTCCACTGATTTTCCAGGCAGTTCTTCTATATATATTTATATATATATATATACATATGTACATGTAATTGAAAGACCAATACCCACACACACTCGCACACACACACACACACACACACACACACATATGGCATGGCATTCGACTGCAAATACGTTTCAATGTTTCGAAATTCTTGAAACGCATAAAACCTGGCGAGTTTTAGTTAGTTCTGCTTCTGTAGTTAGTTATAGTTGTAGTTGTAGTTGTAGTAGTTGTTGCTTTTGTTGTTATTATTGTCGCTGGCCTGCTTCTAAGTGTTGTCAATGTGTGCGTGTATGTCGCCTTGAGGCTCACTGACTCTCCACAGTTGACTTGTCAAACGTTCGTTCGTTCATTGTAGATGTGCGCGTGTCACGACACGCACACGACACAGTCAGAGCTCTTCATATATCTATTATACAAAATATAGACAACTTGTGATCCTGACTTATTGACGAAACCGCAGTTCAACACACTGCCATAACCCAAGACATGAACTGCAAACAATTTGCATGGCTTGGTTAATTGGCCTTACCCATTAGCCAAAGTTGTTATAGATTTTTACTAACAGGTGTGAATTATAGGTAAATAATGAATTTATAAAATATATCTTTAGAAATCCGTTTCTTTGAAATTCGTTTGTAAATAATTTCACACTTCAGGCAAACCAAACATGTTGAAGTGTAAAATATTTTGAAAAACATTTTAGCTTTAACATGATCTAGAAATATCTATAGAAAGCGTTGTTTATAATTAAAAAAAAAAAAAAAAACTGTACTCCAGACTAATTAAACAAAATAACTCATAACTATTAACTCATTAATTAATATCTCTTATATTTATTATTTTTTAAAGTGTGTAATTTTTTTAATTTGATTGAATTAATTACTTATTAATTTAAAAAATATGAGCTTATAATATTTTTGTTTCTATATTTTTATATTTTTATTAACATAAAATATTCTTATAATGTGCTTTGCTTACAAAAATAAATACGCCAATAATTTATTTTAAAATATATTAAAATGCATTCCGAATTTTCGATATCAATATTTGCATTCTTAAATAAAAATTAATTTTCAAAGATTTTGATACATTAACTAATAGTCTTCGATATATAAAACTTATTGATTAAAACTTAATTTATATTTAAATATAGAAATATGTAAAAATATGTATATTAAATTTTATTCTTATTCAACAAACTTTTAAAATATTTTTATATCTACTCACATGTTGTATAAGAATATATTATATTTTATTCTTATACAACATAGACATAAAATATTTTTATGTCTACTCACATGTTCAGAACTCACCTTTAAAATACTTTCGAATATACTAAATTTATAAGGTATTTTTTTTTAGATTTCCTTAGTAAAGAAATATTTGTTATAGTATTTATAATACTTAACCTATTATAAATACAATATCGAATATTTCTTTTTACTGTTTCGCCTATTGATTGCTTAGAGTATTTTTATTCTATTAGATATGAGACGTGCTCAGCGCAACTGAGCTCAAATCTAAGAAACCTGCATATAGCTAAAAATCTTCATGTTTTATATTTAGAATCTGAGTTTACTAATTTTTTGTAATACGAAAAAATTTTTGAAATGCCTTTAGAACTTGTCGTAGTCGTGACACGCCAGCCGCTCAGCTCCAATGCACATAGATGCATAGATTGACATTAGACAAGCTTCTACATACGCACAGCTATACATACACTACAGAGTAGTATATATATATATATCTAGATATATGCCTTTAGCTTTGCTCGATTCTTTCAGCTCAGGTTGACATTTTAATTTTTTTTTGTAATGAGATGGCAATCAAATGCAAACTGCATAAACAGATAAACATGGGCGCATCAGTCGCATAATTTGGCAGGCACTGTTGCAGCAGCTTCTCCAACAACAGCAACAGCAACAGCTGCCGCAACAATATAAACAATATAAATAGCACACACTCCAATTTGGTAATAGACGAACAAGTTTAAGTTCCAATTAGCCAATGCTGGTCACTGCCGCCGTTACTGCCACAACAGCAACAGCAGCAGTAGCAGCAACTGTTGCTGGCAGCTATTGCCCGCTCTGGTTGCAACATCCCAGTGTTTTGGCCGCTGCGCCAATTCCACAAATTGCCACATTTTAGCGCTCGGCGATCCGACCAGTTTCGATTACATTATCTTTGGTTTGGCATTCGCCATTTGCCGCCGTGTTCCGTTTTGCGGCAATGAAGTTTGCTAGCCAGCGTTCACTTTTATGCATCACAACGAACTTGCCACACCGTGCACAAAGTCTATGCCACTCTATGTGGCTCAGACTCTGTCTGTGTGTCTCTATGGTAAAAGTCAACCGGCAATTTGCCACTTTCAGTTTCCAGGCGTCTGTTAGCCCGCACAACACTCGTTCACATTGCAAGTGCAACTGCATTTTTCATGTCTTGGCTTGGCCACAAATCTCTCACCCATTGTGCAAGCAATTGTGCAGATGTTGCCGGCGCCTCACAGCTGCCACAGTGGTATTCAAATTCAAATCCTTAACAATTATTCAAATGTCAATTGATTTAAAGCATTGAGAAATTGCTAATCAAAACATACAGTCTCTTATAGCTTTAGTTCTCTTATATTATTAATTCGCTGCGCAGCTTGTTCTTATAAAATTGCTAGTCTATGATTTATAGTCTAATTAAATTATGCAAAAGACTAAAGCATGGAATTCCCATTTATTTACAATCAACAATCTTTAGAAATGAGGAAAAGTATTTTTAATTGCAATTGCATTTGCACTTGCCAATGATTCGTGCAAAAGCTAATGAGCATATAGTTTCCTAAGTTTCTTTATTTTCTATTTGGAATCCATAAGATATAGTTAAGTTAGTCATTTCGTCTCTACTGCTATTTGATTGCTCTATAGATGATATATAGGTCAATGATATAGCATTGCTTAGATTTTTTTTATTTTCAGCTCTAAAACTGCAGGCGATATAGATTTCATCGAACTTTAACGAGCATAACTATGTATAATATATAACTTAAATTTGCACTTAATTTCTATATTTATATATATATTTGCATTAATCTTTCGTTAGGTATAGCACAGACTTGTCACTTCTGTTGCGAGCTTATTATATACTTATATACACTTTGTAAATCGAGAGTAACAAATTAGGAGCCTATGTTGCTAATCTCAAGACTATAGCTGCAATAGCATTAAAAGATTCTGCACTTCATTAAAGGCAATACATACGGGCAGACTAAGGGTTAGACGAACGGACAGACGAATATTAGTCAGACAAACTTAGCTTAAATATTTACTTTTCACTTTCTATGACAATTTTATTTTTTTAGATCATTTATTTATTTAGTAATCAATCCATTAAAGATTTAACTTCCATTTTAGTTATTGTCGACATTGACATAGTATTAATAGATTTCACTTTTTAAGTGAATATGATTTAATTTTAGTTATTATTATTATTATTTTTATTTATTTGTATATTTATTATATTTAAATTTATATTTATTTTATAAATTCTAAAAAATTTCTATAGAATATTTATATTATAAATTCAATATAATTTATTTATATATATATTAGTTTTAATTATAATATTTAGAAAACAGTTACAGTGCAAAAACGAAGTTATATTTATATTATAAATTCAATATAATTTTTTTATATATATTAGTTTCAATTATAATATTTAGAAAACAGTTACAGTGCAAAAACGAAGTTATATTTATATTATAAATTCAATATAATTTTTTTATATATATTAGTTTCAATTATAATATTTAGAAAACAGTTACAGTGCAAAAACGAAATTAACTGAGCCTCATAGTTTGACTAAGACTTCGAGTCTCAGCCCAGTTTATCCATGCATGCAGTAAATCAACATTTGACAGGAAAAAAATCTATAATTAAAAAAAAAAATATTAAAAAATGCCCAAAATATAAAGTTTGCATAAAAATGCATAAACACAATTTTGGCACATTCGATCCAGTTATTTTAATTGATAAGTAACGAGATTTCGAGCTCAAAATACTGATTGGCTTTAAATAACGAGACTTCAAGTTAGAGTCTCTGATTGGAGTTTCGTGTCTGCTGAAGGTCATTGCTTTTAGTGCAGAGTAGTTAACTAAATGTAATATCTAAAAAAAAAAAAACTAAAATATATAGATTTATTCGACAATTATTTGTTGTTTAACCTTAGGTGCGCCTCACACCAATAGCTCTTTAACTCTAATGAAAATAAAAATCATTTTTATAGAATATATATTCGATTTGAGATTCAAGCAATGAGTGTTTTCTATCTGCTTCCGTTATACATAATATAAATATAATATTTATTTATGTAAAATATAGATTCATTTACTAATTAATTGTAGTTGAACCTAAGCCACGAGTCACTACAAAAGTTCTTTAACATTAATAATGGATAAGCATTATTTGTTCTAAAGCATATCTATTTGATTCTCAATGATTGTTTTCTAGCTGCTTCCGTTTCGATAAAGGCCAACAATTATGTGTACTATGTCTGACTCTGCCATTCTTTTCATACACAAGCAAGCACTAATGCCCACCGTGCACTCCAATGCACTTGTACACACACACACATACACAGACAAAGCCACACACACACACACACACACACACACACACACACACACACACACACACACACACACACACACACACACACACACACAATAGACAATTGCATTGGCGTGTGTAATGAAGCGTTTAAGCGTTGATGTTAGCTTCAAGCCAAAGCCGTATTTGGCCAAAAAAAAACAACAAAAAATCGAGTGGTTTTTTTTTTTGGTTTTGTTTTTTGGCCAAGCCAAATGCTGGCCAACTGCTGTGTGCCAGCGTTTCGTGTTGTTGGCGCTGCGCTGACTTTGCAGCGCTTTGTGGCGCTGTGTTAATGGAAACTTGCAGCGCTTGGTTGACCAACAACATGTGGCTCGTTCTTTGTAGGTCACAAAAAAGCGCAATAAAAACAACAACAACAACAAAAATAAGAA
The DNA here is from genome assembly GCA_035047405.1 of Drosophila stalkeri. Classification (NCBI taxonomy): domain Eukaryota; kingdom Metazoa; phylum Arthropoda; class Insecta; order Diptera; family Drosophilidae; genus Drosophila; species Drosophila stalkeri. The sequence continues at coordinate 2,862,453 of JAWNPR010000142.1, forward strand.
ACAAGAGAACTGAAAGAAGAATAAAAAATACTGCAACTTACTGGGCGGCTCGTGGGCGTGTGTGCATTGCATTCGTTGCGGTGCTGCCTGCTCGTCGTTTTGGCTAATTGATATATGAATAATGCATTCAATCAATTGACTGTTAACAATATCAATAGACGTAATCTTAATTGGTGGGCAGCAGCGTTCGCAAACACTTAAAAGGTGTCACACCAAAAGGTCAATGGAAGCAGCTATCGAAAGACTTAGGCAACAAACTCGATAGCCGCTGCCAAGTCAAAGTCAGCATCAGACAGACAGGCAGGCAGGCATTGGGCGCACTTATAACTAACTATATACATATCTATCACATAACAGTTATTAACGCAAATTGCTAGATCAGAGTGTTTCTTAATGCTGCCAACTATATGTTGTATATGAATATACATACACTCAGCGAAATAACAGTCGAGTTGTAAAATATATTGTTTATGAATCAGTTTGTGTTTATTGTTTGCTTTTCGATTTTGACATTCAAAATTTGATGGAGACTTTTGAGACTTTATGTTATTTAAATTGTTATGCATTATCTGATTGAAGAGCTGAGTCAATAGAGACAGAGAGTAGAGCCTCCCCTTCTCTCTCTCTCTCTCTTTCTCTCTCTGTACCTCATTTCTATTCCTCTATATTCATTTATATACTCTCTAAAGTAGAAACAGAGAAGAGAGCCTCTCTCTCTCTCTCTCTCTCTCTCTCTCCCTCTCTCTCTCTCTGTCTTTGTTTACTTGTCAGTTTGTCTATCTATATCTCTCATTTCTCTATCTCTTTGTCTCTAAAGTAAAGCACATCTTCTAGTCAGGGATTCCCAACGAGCGTCAGCCTTTAACATTTGCATGCAAAGTACATAATAAATTGTGGAAATTTCGTACAGTGTATGTTTGCCTGACAATAGCTGACAAACAACTGAAGCTGCGCTTGCGAACGCATTTTGATTACCATTGCCACGCTCAAGGGTGATTATGGCCCATGAAATGCGCAATTTGCCATTTGATTTTCATTTCGCGAGCAATTAAAATATTGCGGCGCCTGGCTACGTTTTCAGGGCTAACATCTCAACTTGTTATTGTTAGCTAGAAAAAGGGTATTTTAACGAGGCTACAATTCCATTTCATAATATCAAATATATGAGATATTTTAAATTGTCTCAAATTAGGAATTAAAATAGGGAATACAATCTGAATCAAGGTTTGAGAGAAAATAGGAAATTAGCAGCAATTAAATTGTCTAAAATTGATAATTAAAATAAGAAATTCAATCTAAATTGAGAGAAAATATTTAATGAAAAAAGTTCTCTTAATATATTTTATTAAATATTTTTTACATATGTAAATTGATTTTTTTTTAAATTTATTTAAAAAAAAAAACAAATAATGAAATGTTAAATATTTTATAAATTTATTTTTAGCAAAATTAATGAAATATTAAATTTTTTATATTTTATTTTACATCTTATATTTATTAGGTAGAGCATTTCACCTTCAGCACTATATATATATATATACATATATAACATATTTTTAGCAATTTCATTTACAGTTCTTTCTACATCCATCAATTACTATGCAGGCCACGCCCACGCCTTCAGCTTGCATTCACAATTTCCCACTATAGAAAAAATAAAGACGACAATTTTCTCGTTAACTTCACACGCTGCACAAAGCACGCAAAACACATCATAAACCTATATGATTATTTAATATTATTTCATGTATATATAATAATAACTTTCCCTCTCTGTCTATCTGCCCCCCTCACCCGCACTCCTCCCTCTCTCTCTTTGCAGGCTCAATTTGTGCTTTGCATTGTGCATACAACGCGCGCGCTCTTCAGCAATCAGTGCCAATTCTCAAAGTTCATCTCGGCTCTGCTGCTGCTCAATGCATCCATATTCTTCTGCCTCTTCATGAACTTCTATATGCAGAGCTACAGGAAGACCAAAGCACAGCAACTGCAGCAACAGCAGCAGCAGCAACTGACGGCAGCAACAGCGTTAGCTGACGGCAACAACAACAACAACAACAACGAATTGTCCAAGGATAAGCAGCAGCTGCAACAGGAGGAACAAATCTTGGCGCACAAACTGAAGGCGCTGTAAGATCCAAAAACTGCAAAATGCATTAGAAATTGGTGTTGGTTCAACAAGGCAGCAGGCAGCTGAGGAAACAAAACAAAAAATTTAGTTTGGAATTAATTTGCGGTACAAAGGTTTAATTTTAATTCGAATTGGGGAGCCATAAAAAAAAACAGCACACACAAATGCCTAAAGAGAACACAAATAGAAGCCTAACAAATTCTGCCAGAATTTAAGCCAGGGCTTATGCAATATATATATATAGATATATATATAGCTAGAGATAAATGTAAAGATAAAGATAAAGATAATGCTAAAGAACAAATGTCTGGTAATATTTTGTTTGTCGACCATATAGAAACTTTGCTTTGATTGCTTGTCATTGTAGCTTAGAGAATTATTCTCGAACTGGGTCAATTTTAACGATTTTAAGTTTAAGTATAAGTCATCTAATTAAGAATCGTATACATATATATATATATTCTAAAATATATATGTATATATAATTTGCTCAGTTTGGCAAACGTAACTGCTAAGTGTTAATTGTAATGTGTAATTTGTGAGTTTTGTAAATAGATTTTGTAAATGTTAAATGTTAAATATTTGTAGCCGTTAAGCCGTAGCCTAAGCCAACTAGTCTTAGTTACAAAATGCGAACGAACAAACAGAGCAATAATAAAAGTTAAGACAAATATAAAAGAACAACAACAAAGCCTCGAGCACATTCATTTGCTTGCGTTGCCTGATTAAATCGGCAAAGATGGGGCGGCATTTCAAAAGCAAACAACAAATTAACGAGAAAAAGGGCGAAACTGGTGTGCTGACCAAGTCTATAAATGCGACTACTTCTTTTATTTAACATATAAATAAAATCTAAATAAGAAAATTAAATAAAAACTACTGAAAAAGTATTTGATGATGGTGTGTGTCTAGACTTAAGCGGGGATCATGTCTATGCTAAAGTGATCCACAAAAATTACCAATGGTTGTGTCTTTCGCTAAACTCAATAAGCGCAGCCAGCTTCACGGCTAATACAGTTTTTCTGAGTTATACTTATGGACAACAGATGGTGCTCATACAGCTTAGTTCATCTTTACACCTTTTCGAAAACAGCTCAGTTGAATTGCCAGTAATTTCCGTTTGGTGGCCCGTAAATGGAAATGGAAATGGAGCTGCTAATTTGAGCCGCTGTAAAATATGATATTTCGAAAATGCCCACCACCTGGCGGTTAACATTCCATATTTTTCGAAGACACAAAGCCGGCGCAAGCAAACCAAAGTTTTTTAAATCAAAGCAAACGAAAATGCAGTTAAAAAAAAATTAAAAAACTACTGATTAACATTAATGACTTAGATTTTATAATATAAATATATTAAGAAGCTTACCAAGGCTTAAGTTAGTTCTTATCACATAGAAATTCGCGATAACGTTTGAAATTTGTATTTTTGACATTCCGCCGGCAGCGCTATGTTAAATTTAAAATGCGTATGTTAAGCTTAACAGCAGTTCAAACTTTTGTTATACTCTGTTAATTGGTAAGTAAACATATTTACTCAATGTGGCTGATAAATTAAAGAAATATTTAAAACATGTATTATTTGCATTTATGGTAAATAAAATATAAACTCGTATTATTACTACTATAATATTTTAGATATAAATTTAAAATAAATACTTTCTCCAACTACTGGTGTGTAGCAGGCTCACACAATGTATAGGGCATCTAACAGTCACCAACTGACAACAACAGTGGCCATCTATCTTGTTTTAACAGCTGGCTGTTAGTCTTATTGGACAGCTGCGCGAGTGCGGTTGTGCGAGAGAGAGAGCTCCGGTTGTGCAAAAAGCAAAGTAAACAGCGAAATATAACAAATTGAATTAAAAGACGAATCAATTGCAAGTTCAAAAAAATATAATTGAGGAATATTATTTAAAAGACGCTGAGAAAGTCGGCGACAGCAACCGCAGCCCCATACCAAAAATTAATATTGATTTGCGTGTTTTGTGTCGTGCAAAAAAAGAAAATAAAAAGAAAGAAAAATTAGGTGACAAAAGCAACCACTACATCTTCCAATAAGACTTAAGATTATCAGTTGGTCTTGCTTGTTGAGCAATTTGCCAATTCGCAATGGACGCGGCGACAACAGCAGCAGCAACTACTACCACAATAACAACAACAACTACAATGTAGACGCGTTTGTTTAAGTGTTATTAACTAAGGCGAGTGTCAGTGTCGTTCAAGGTGCGAGCGAGAAGGCGCGCGACAAATGCAATAACAACAACAACAACAGCAGCAGCAACGACAACAGAAGCAAAAGCAAAAGTTCAACACTTTTGTGGCTGTGTTTCTGTGTGTGAGCGTGCCAGGTTGCGCGCGCGTGTAAGTGTATGCGTGTGCGTGTTTCTGTGTGTGTGTGTGAGATGCAAAAGCCACACACAAAAATGTGTTCAGCGAATTCATAATCGTGGAAGCAAAAATAAAAGAAAATCAAATATTAATCAGAAATAAAAGAAGAAAAAAGGCGCCTTAACCGGCAGAACGGACGGCCACTTTGGGAGTGGCCTTGCACTTCACGTTAGCCATATTCCAATTGGATTCCAAGCAGCTGAAGCACGCAGCAGAGATATAACAAAAAAATATATATATATAATAATATAAATAAAATATGTGGATACCATCGAACAACAAATACGGCGTCGGTGAGTAAAATTTTTCAATAATTCTGTATGTGTGTCTCTGTGTGTGTATGTGTGTGGCTGTCGCATCCCTCGCCTTATGGCCAGGGCCCAACAACACCCCCTGAGCCGGTGTAATTGAGGGTGGCCGAGCGGGGCGGGGCGAGCGTGCGACGATGCGTCACGTGCACAGTTACAACGGCTTTTGTTGTTGTTATTGTTGCTTTTGTAGCCGTTGTAGCTGTTGTAGCCATGCGTTGATTCACCGTTTTTTCCGCGAAACACCGTGCAGCATCACAGACAGCCACCCCCAGCCCCACAACCCCCAACAGGCACCCACCCAGTCGCCAGCCGCCAGCCGCTGTTGCGGCATGCCGGAAAGGCGGAAAAGCGATTTTTTCTACTTATTTTTATAGCATGCCCGCTGCCTCTGCCGCTGCCTTTGCCGCAGCCACTGTCGCTTTTCTGCGCCTCTTCTTCTTTATGCTTTTTATTCGCTGGCAGCAACGAAACTCAAAGAGATTTCTGTTTGCTGTTGTTCTTCCTTCTCATCGTGTTGTTATTGTTGTTGCTGCTGCTGCGATTTGATGTGTTTATGTTTTCATTTGCCCAACGCTGCTTGCCGCCCCTCTCGCCTTATCTCAAACACAATTGGCATCAAGCTCTCACTGCCGTGTGCCAGGTGTTGCCAATTTAAATGCCACTGTAATTACCCAGCAAGCGGCAACGTTGTTGCGGCAGCCACTGTAATTGTGACACTGCCATCGTACCATAAACTTGTTTCTCTGATAAGACTCGAGACTAGCTTTGAATGACATGAATTAACTGCCAGCCAGCTTACATTAAAACGTATCTCTGGCATTTTTTACTCTATTAAACTGGGGCATTATGCTAAATGCAAAATAAATGAAAAGAAAAATACTAAGAAAAATAAATACATATAAATACAACAAAATATGATTATATTTTAGTATAGCATATATTTATTTATAGTATATTTATTATCATAAGCTAATCAAAGTACATCAAGTAATATCTATAAATCTTGTGGTAACAATCACTCGAATATATATATATATATATATATATATATTTGCATTTGACATTATCAGATCTTAGATTCGAGCATTATCGCTTTAGTACATAGTTAATAATTTGAACAGCGCATTAATAAGCATTATTGTTTGAATGCTGTGTTAAAGCTATTAAGTAATAAATTAATTTTTAAAATTAAGTTGTTATAATTACAAAGGAGTGAAAGTATTAAAAAAAAAAAAAAAAACGAATTTCATTCAAAAACTTTGTTTTTTTTTTAAATATTTATGTAGAATTGAATTTTTTTTTTTTTTTTTTAGATAAATTTTAAATTGAAAATGTATAAAGATTTTTAAATTTTAATATATCTTTAATATTCTTATAGTATTAATATTTTATATACTATTATATATACTGAGCAGAGTATTCAGACTTCGTTTATGCTCAATTTGTGCAAATGTTAAAGTCGCAGCTAAGTTGCTTTTGTTTATGTTTATGTTATTGTTGAAGTTGTTTTGCTGCTGTTGACTTTGTTTTTATTGTGTTTTCTCCACACTCCAGTTTTCTTTTATATATATGTATATATATATATATATATATATATATATATATATATATATATATATATATATATATATATATATAATATTTGTACATTATCAGCATTTTCGTCACACTTTTCGCATTAATGAGAACGTTTAACAAATGACAATTGTACCTAAAGAAATTGACTTTCAATTTCTGAATCATGGCTTAATGTCTGCTTTTTTTACTGCCTCTAAGTCTTCATCTTTAGATCTCTCTACATCTCCATCTATTACTGCTTCCTTATCTCCAACTGCTTTTGATTCATCCATCTATAGCTCCTTTTAAATTTTTCTAACTACTACATTAGCTATCTAAGAATCTCGTCTAAATGTCTCTCTCTGTCTTTCACTCTCCATTCGGCATATGTAATTGCCAGTTTAGCTGAATCAGAATTCTTCTATCAAACTGCATCTATAGTTGCGATGAAGCACTCTTCATCTATCTCCACACTATCAACTTACATATATATTGTTGTAAATATGTTAACAGTGTCTATGTGACTATCTATCCACCTCTATCTAATAAATATCTGCTTCTGAATCTCCATATGTGGCTACATCTTAATCTTTCTATCATATCTATCTATCTCTCAAACTGCTTCTAATTCATTTATCTATCTGTCTATCTATCTTTCTATATAATTATCCATCAATATATATATATTTCTAACTCTTTATCTATCTATAATATATATCAGTTTATATATCTGTCTATCTATCTATCTATCTGTCTCTATGTAGCATATATATCTCCTGCTTTAGCTGTCTCTTTATCTCCCCCTTTAAATTCACATATAGTCTCATACACATTGGCTTTGGAGATTGATAACTCTCTCTCTCCCTCTCTCTCTCTCTCTCTCTCTCTCTCTCTATCTCTCTTTCTCTGTCATCTCCATCTATATCGTCTGCCTCAGTAAGAGTTACTGCCTCTCTTGATGCCATAGTATCTTCATCTACAGCTAGCCCACTAGATGCTCTCGTCTCTCTCTCTCTCTCTCTCTCTCTCTCTGAAAATCTCTATTTATTGCAGCATCTGTAGCTGGTGTTCTCACACTCCAGCTATCTCTCCCTCTCCATCTAGCTGAAGGCCGGTCAGCAGCTTCACTTCCGCTTACTTCATGTGCCCGATAAGCTGCAGTTGTCATCTACAAATGCATTGTTGATGTTGCTGTTGCTACTTCTACTTCTTCTACGGCTGCTGCTGTTGCTCTAGTTTTCACATTCCATGCAACTGCTGTTGATTTGTGACATGGCAGCCAGTCAAAGTTTACACAAATCAATCAGTCAGCCATCAGCTCGAGCTGAAGAGTTTAGCCCGGGGGCTTGTCATCCACGCAATGTAAACGCAATTAGTGGCTGGCTGGCTGGTTGGTCACCCAGCGCGAACAACGCCCTAACCTTGCACAACAAACGGGGTCTGCGACTGCGGATCTGGCTGTCATCTGCCACGTGCTGGTCGTATGCAGCTTTCGCTTGGCCAATGACTTCATTAACATCCGCATGCCACAGTCCGGGCCGACAACGCGGCCCGGGCGCAGGCCCCAGTTCCAGGCCCAGGCACACGTTCTTTGTCTGATTCTTTTTTTGATTTCCTCTTTTTGGGCTGCAATTGTAAGCATTGTCAGGGTAAACCAATCAGCGCTTTTGTATACCCTGTAACTAGTTGAAAAATGTGTGTAACTGCGGGCATAATTGAAATTAATATGAAGGTATTAATGGAGAAGAAATATTTATAATGGATTTATATTATTTTATTATGTCAATTATTAAAATTTACTTATATGAAATATTAAAAAACCCATGTTGAAGTAATGGCAGAATATATAAAATAAATAATAGATATAAAAATAAAATTAAAAATTATTATAATTATATATATGAGCAATTCTCCAACTAAACTCCATTTAGAGCAGTTGGTCTGTAAATTCTAATTCGAAAATGTTAAGCAACTTTTTGGCTTAAAGTCCAGTTCATGAACTCAATTTCCATTAGCTTTAGAAACAGATTTTTGCTATAAACTGCTTACGCAAGATTTCAGCTTTAACTTTTTATATTATATAGCACTTTCTATAATATATGTATATACACTTTTCTTAATACTCATTTCACAATCTGTTTTCTATAGAATATACAACTTGAAAAATGTGATTGTTTTTTGCTATATACTATATATTATATTATTCTTATATTATATATTATATTTTTTTAGATATTAGAGAATAACAAATAGACGATTTAGCTCATTCCAAGAAATACATTTGATTTCTAATAAACATTTTAAGAAAGCATATATCTATATAGTAAATGTAGAGTATATATAAAATATATATAAATATGTATAGTAGTTAGTTTACTACCATATATGTTTGCTCCCATAAAGTTTGTATGGGGACCGGAATTTTCGTCACTATAAACGGAGTCGTTATAACCGGATTCTACTGTATGTATAATATACAGACATGTATCTATATATATTGACTTTAGTTAAGTATTTGCTTTATTTCTCCTACAAATTTACTACTGTGACTCTATAGAGTTTACTATATATATAATATAATTTATATAATTTATTTTAGTCTAGCTAATTACACCTTTAGTCTAGTTGATAGCTTTTCGATTGTCGATTTATAAACTCTATGTGTAAAAGTTTTTTGATTTGTTATATGTAAATGCAAAAAAAAAAAAGATAAAATAAAAGCTTTTAACTATTTCCATATATACAACAATAATATAATGATTCATCAAATGAAATGACAAATCTTAATGCATATTTCAACAGCTGCATATACTCAACAACATCAACAGCTGCTCAAATATAGCTACAGCTTTAAGGTCTAGTCTAAAGTTGACAGGGCATCAGTTAGTCTGGCATACTTTATGGCATTTCTATCTGTTTGTCGCTCATTCTCAATTACGCAGTTAGTCAACGACAATTTTTGGTGGTTGCATGCAACTGAAGCTGTTGGCTGGTGACTGGTGGCTCAATGCCTGCCACTGTCTGGTGGCTGGTGGTTCGCTAGCTCGTTGTTTGAATGCGGGCAGTTTCAGCGCAACTTTGCCAAAAAAAAAAACATTAAAAATAATATAAAAAGAAGCAGCTGAAGCAGAAGAAGTTAAAATTTGTAGACAGGCGCAGGCCGGATGTAGTCGATGCCTTTTCCAGTGAATTCCGTTGTTGTTGCTGCTGTTGCTGTTGCTGCTGCTGCTGTTACTCGACTAGGGGGCAAATTCATTTTCAACTTTAATTTAATATTCATTTTATGCATTTGGCCAGTGGCTGCGTAGCGCTCACTCTCACTTGCTATCTCTTTCTTTCTCTATCTCTGTGTGTGTGTGTGAAGTCAGCGCACAAATTTGTGCAGCGTTTCCTTTTTGTTATGCAAACAAAGATACACACACACACACACACACACAAACTCCCTCACACACACACACACACACACACACAGGCACACTCACATTAAATTGAATCATATACATTGTTTAATATGCTTGGCGGCAACTTTATAAGCCCCTACCCCCACCTCGCCTCAGCCCTTGTCCCTTCTATCAGCACCCATTGCTCTGCCGCCACGTTCCTCGACTTCATTTCAACATTTTGGCCTACCATAATTTGTCTTGAACGTTGTATTTATGAATTGTGCTACGTCAATTTCTACTTCTATGATTAACTACGCACACACACACTCACACACACACACACACACACACACACATGTCACACTTCCGATTTGGTTTGGCGCATTATCAGTCAGTTAACCGGATGAGGCACGTTTCACCTCATGCCTCGCATTAATGTCAATGCAATCCTAAGAGCTGATAGACATTACCCTCACGGCAACGCAGGCCCCACACAGTCTCGCGATAAGGCACATATGTAAATAAAGCCCGAACTAATCAAAATATAGATAAACATTCAACATTAGGCAAACAGACAGACAAGTACTGTAAATAAATAATTAACAACTGTGTCACTTTCTAGCTTCCTCTTGGGGCCGCCCCATCAAACCTACTAGGGCGAGGGAGCGAAAGGGGGCGAGGATCGTGGGAGCAAAAACTCCATAAAATAATTCCTGTTGACTTCCCTCTTTATAAATGTGCAAACATTTCCAATGAAATATTTAATTTGCGGTCTTCCGTTTGGTTTTTCACATTTGCACATCAATATTTTGTCGCAAATTTCATATTTACATTGAAATATGCAAACATTAAATTGGTTGCTTTGCACATATTTAACATTTGCAAATACAGTAAATGGCATTGCAAGGCGTTTAAGAGATATGAGCGACAATTTTTGTTGATGCGCTGCAAATTTTATATGTATAAATAATGTTATAATATTCAGTAATGAATTCAAGAGTAAATCATTGTTTATTCATCAATATGATTCAATCTTAACCTTACTTAATTTTGATAATCCCTTTAGATAACAGCAGCTTAGCTTAAAATCGAGTTTTTCTTTGAAAATAATAAAAAGAATCTCTTAAAGGCCTAAGTCTTCTATATCTTATCAATATTTCTTCTATATCTGTAAGTAAGTTAGAATATCTGTGTAATTTAGATAACAAATCTGAATCGGATGAATTCAGATTCAACACTTAAAAATAACAAATTTATTATTTAAAAATGCATCAAAATTTAAAAATGTACATCTTTTTTATTTATTTTAATTTTATTATTATTATTATTATTATTATTATTATTATTATTATTATTATTATTATTATTAGTATTATTTTTATTATTATTATTATTTTTATTATTATTATTATTATTATTATTATTTTTATTATTATTTTTATTATTCTAATTATTATAAATTTAATAATAATGTGAGCCACAGAGAAAGTTATATATACAAAATTATATTTATTTTATTTATCTATTTGCCTATAAATCAATCTCATTCACTATGATCTTCCAAATATACTTCCCTATAGATAGGGTATAGAAATGCATATTGCATGTTTCAGCAGCATGCTAACACGTTTTCAAATTTTGATGTGTGCGAGTGTATGTGATTATGTGTGCATGAATGAATATATGTGAGGAGCATGTGAGTGTGTGTGTGTGTGAGTGTGTTAGTAGGGAAATACGATGTCAGCTGCAATAATGAGAAGCTGTTCATCAACCAGAGAATGGAGAACGTTCAGCAAAGAACTTTGCATTCGATTCGCGATGGAAGAGAAGGAGGAACAGAAAGAAAGAGAGAGAGAGAGAGACGGTTAGAGGAGAACAGAATATGGCGCAATTGCGACGCAAAAGAAACGAAGTGGAATGTAGACGGAACGGGAGAGTATGGCACAACAGTTCGTTATAGAAGTATTCAATGGCCAACTCTAATGACATCTGATTGACATTGAGGCCACATTTCCTGTAGACGTAACTCAACATCGATAGATGAATCAGACGCTGCAATTGCTGGATAGAATCTCAGCATTATGTTTATTTACAATATATGCTTTAAAGTCTTCCACTGTTTATAAATATTTGAAAAAAACTATTTGATAGCGGGCGATCTGTAAAGTGGAAGCCCTTAATGTCATTTCGTCATACTCTTTTCCCACTGGCAATTGTTTGACCCATTTAGTCACTCCCTATGCACGAGAGACTCGACTCCAAACACACACACACAGACACACTCACACACTCACACACTCGCATACAGGCACAACTTAACGGTGTGTGAAACAACGCAATTAATTAATTAAATTCTTAAGCCCTCAACGCGCACTTGGGTCAAGTGTGAAGATTCTCCTTTGTGGCTTGCCAGTTCCCAGTGCTATTATTCGCTTGCCCTGCACTGTATGCCCTTTTGCTTAATGGTGTTGTTATGTTTGTAGTTGAATGTTGTGATGAATGATGGAAGTTAATTAACTCTAGATTCGTATTCATTTATGAGTAAGTATATAAGGATATTTATATTCATATTCATATTCATATTCATATTCATATTCAAATTCAGATTCATATTCATATTCATATTTATATTCATATTCATATTCATATTCATATTCATATTCATATTCATATTCATATTCATATTCATATTCATATTCATATTCATATTCATATTCATATTCATATTCATATTCATATTCATATTCATATTCATATTCATATTCATATTCATATTCATATTCATATTGATTTTGATATTCATACTTAGATTCATATTTTTCTATATTTATATATTTATATTTTTCTCATATTCAATTTCATTTTAATTCATGAATAAATTCTCAGATATTTATTCATTATTGATATTCACTTTTTCATACAAATGTGCATTTTACTTCATAATAACTCAAATGCATATTCATTCATATTCACATTTTTAATCACATCATTGCTACATATTTGTATACATGGTCAGTGTACAGCGATAAGATTCATATTCATACTCACATTTATTTTACTATTTGTGCTCATTCATATTTTGATGTGAGAAAACTTAGCTGTTTTTCATATAATATGTACTTTTTCATTTGCATTTACAACTATATATACATACATATATTCATGTGCATATGGATGTCATATATATCATTTTATTTCCTTTTTTAGTCATACTCATCTTAATTTAGTTGCCAACTGATTCATTCATATTCATTGTGTACAGTTTAACAGCTTAGCCATGAATATACAAATCTGAATCATCATGAATTTTCTGATATGAAATCATAATTTTCCTACCCAGAAAGGGTGTTACAGCATCGAGACTATTATGCTCTGGTTTTAATCTATTTGATGACGTTGCCACAAATACATGCAGAATGCCTTTTGCAGTTACGTTAGAGTTAGATAGAGAGATAGAGACAGAGGGAGAGAGAGAGAGAGAAAGGGACTATGACAAGAGATTGCCAGCAATTTTGTAGTAATGCTTTTGCTCATATGCCAGGCATATAAACATATATACACACATGTATATATATATATGTATATTCTCTCATATATATTATCTACGCTCTTCATACTTTCAACGCATATGAGGCTCTCATTGCGCTAATGCAGCAGCTCTTTTATTTAATTTAAAATTATTTTCCAACTGTCGCTGGCGCTGGCTCTTCCTTTAGTGTCATTTTCTGTTTTTCTTCTGTTTGTTTTTCTTTTTTTTTTTTTTTTTTTTGCATCCACTTGGCTTAACGACTTTTTTATTTAAATACGTTTGTTGACATTGCGGACTTGTTGGACTGTTTTGCTGCCTCTCGCTCACTCTTTCTCTCTCTGGCGGTCTCCATCTCTTTTGCTCCTGTCTTTGTCTGTAGGCTTTGTTTTTGACGTACAAAGTAAAACTCTGGCAAATCCCATTTGTGCGCCTCGAGTACTTTATCAAAAGCACAATTAAAAGGCAACGGTAATTATCTGCCCTCTAGGCCGCGCACTAACTACCTCACACCACCCACGTGCTCACCTCTCTCTATCTCTTTCTCTCCTATATGCTCCTTGGCGCCATTTTCAACTATTTTAGGGAAATGAAATATTAAATTTCTTTCTCATTTTCATTAAATGCGCGTTGATGGCTAAAAAATATGCTCATTAGAATTATGCAGAGCTCTCAACGCGTTTGCCAGTGGGTGGACTAGGCGGTGTATGTGATAAAGTTTTTTTAAGTAGAATATTTTGAGTAAGTTTTATATTTTAATATATATTTAAACTATTCTTAATAGTTATGCAAAATCTTACTCCAAGTAATATTTACATATAGATATACATATATAATATGCATATATAGAATAATACTTAAACTAAATAGAAAATTCTAAAAATAAATAGAAACAATTTTTTTATATGATAAGAATCATAGTATTTGAAGTCAAGCTGGCTTCGCCTTGATTAATGTTTAAATTAATTGCATTAATTTATATTAATTATTTTTAAATTTAATTAAACTAAGTCAAAATTGACTTAAATTCAATGCAAACATTTTTTATTTCATATGAAATAATTTAAATTTTTTTTGTGTCTTCATAAGATCATAACTCAAATAAATAATATGAAAAAAAAAAAACAATTATTAAATCGTTTGCAGTTTAAAAAAATTGATTTATACTTGAAATTTTATTAACTTGAAAATGTAAAAAAAAAAAAAATACTGAAATATTTTTGTGTTTAATATATTTAAATTCGCTTTTCAATAATGTATTTAAGATCCTTTATTGAATTAGAGTAGACGTTTAATATTAAATACATTAATTTTGTTCAGTGTATGTGCACACGTGTGTGTGTGTGTGTGTGTTGAAGTTGTAGGGCGGGGCCTTGGCTAGCTGCTTGTCAGCCCGACGCCTGCCTAATGTGACTGACCTAAATAGTGCGACGGTTGGTTGGCACTGTGCCTGCCCGTAACTGCCACAGCTTAAATGACTATGTGTGTGTGTGTGTGTATGTATGTGTGTGTGTGTGTGTAGTGTCTGTGGTGTGTGTGAGCTCATTTGCTTGAGTGTTACTGCCAGCGCAAGTTGAATTGCTTCAAGCCCAATCCCGAGCCGAACTTCAGAGCGCCTCCCTCGCTGCTTTATCCATTTAAATTATAAAATTTCAGCTATTTAGCAGTTTGCAATCCATTTAAATCAGCAGTGGCTTCATCTCCATCTCCGGCTACGGCAATGGATACGGCAACGGCAACGGCAACGGCAACGACTTCAGCTTTGGCTCCGGCTCCGGCTTGAGCCGGCTACAGTCAGTTGCAAAAGTTATACGACAACCCCAACCAACGAAAATGCTAAAGCAGGAAGACGCAGATAAAGACGCGGCAAACAAAATGCACGGCCGTAGGAATAACAAGTAAACCTTGCTCGACTAACAGATGCCCTATTGAAGCATACACTGAGTGAAAGTCAAGTAGAGAAGAGTTCGGCATGATTTAAGATATCAGCTTTTGGAATTGATGTATAAATAAATTATGGTGTTATGATAGGGATAGTCAAAAATGAGATAATATGATTATACGTACTTAAAAAAAATTAAATAAATTAAATAAATAAAATAAAACAATTTTTAAATTTAAATTTTTATTAAAAATAAAACAAATTCTAGATTTTATACCAAGAGATTAGTCGAATTAGAGATAGGCAAATAGAGGCTTTAATGTATATATTAATTTACATAAGCTTTAGTCTACATAACTTTAACAAAACATAAGATTTTTACGATTAAGATGTTGATATCTCTATATCTCTATACAAGCTATATATAAAGTCTTGCTTTAAATTTTAGATTTAGATTTAAATATTACTTCTTCTATACATGCGTACGGTGTGTATATACCCTATCCACTTTTAATGGATAACAGGGTATTTCAGAAGAGCAACAGCAACAACAGGAAGCAGTTTGCCCATTTTCATCGCATTGAAGCATTTCATATGACAGACAGACCAACAGACGCACACATACACAGACAGACGGACAGACATATAGCACTTACATATGTACATCCCATCCATCCAGCGATAGCCCCAGCACCCCGCCCACTTTTACCAACCTCTCCCGTTTCACTCTATCTCTATATGTCTGGCTGTGCGTTTTATTAGCTCCTTTCGTTGATATGCTCATGCCGTGCTCGCTCGTTTGTCTTTCAGCGCGTGCACAAATACACTCACACACACACACACAGACATACACTCACACTCAGAGAGACAACGCAACACCCCCGCAACATGGTCTCGCGGCGCCGCCCGGACTCCACTGCGTGCCTGGCATTTGTAATTGGCCAGCATGGCGGCCACGTTGCGGATTTATACGTCCACTTATCAACAGCAACAGCAACAACAGCAACAGCAGCAGCAGCAGCAACAGCAGCAACAGCAGCAACAGCAGCAGCTTCCCTTGCTCAAGCTTCATCTCGTGCTTCAACTAGAGTTGCAGCTTCTCTTTATTGTTCATCGGTTGCAAGCAAAAGTGTTCAATTGCCAAGTGCCGCTTGTGGCAATTGTTGCTGTTGCTGCTCCTTGAGAGACACACACACACACACACACACCCTATATATACGTATTTTGTTTCTACAGCCATTTGCCTATTTATAGTTGAAGTATTTATTGTTGCCGTGCCACTCGTGGCATGCTCAA
This sequence comes from Drosophila stalkeri, assembly GCA_035047405.1. Lineage (NCBI taxonomy): Eukaryota > Metazoa > Arthropoda > Insecta > Diptera > Drosophilidae > Drosophila > Drosophila stalkeri. The sequence continues at coordinate 2,878,927 of JAWNPR010000142.1, forward strand.
GTAGCCACTCATGGGAGCACTTTAATTGCCTTCAATAGCCCGGCTATAGCCTGGCTGGCGTCTTCTGCATTCAATACCAATATGCATGCCCCAATGTCACGGGCCAAGGCGCAACTGGTTGCCGCCCATTTTGTATTGCAACTCCTCTAACATTCAATCCTTTTTCCTCTTCGTTTCTTGCAGCCATACACAACTGGCATGGCGATGTGCGTTACGGCCTGGCGCTGGATGTGGGCGATTCCGTGGATATTGTGGAGGAATGCCGGCATTGGTTTCGCGGCTCCTGTCCACGCAAATCCCGCGCCATCGGCATCTTTCCCAAAACCTACATACACATCAAGGACCTGTCAAAGATCGATCCGGTGGTGGCCGAGTGCACGCAAGTGCTACGCGAATGGTCCGAGATCTGGAAACGTCTCTATGTGGCAAGCATAGCATCTATATAAGCTAAATCATTTTTATTATAATCAACATTTGCTCTACAGGATCGTGAGGCCTACAAGTTTCAGACGCTACGTAAAGTCATGTACTCCATACTGGATAGTCGGCGAGAGCTGCTGAGCGCCACCATGACACAAGATCAGACGATCGAACTCCAAATGGTTGTGGTCTCCAAAATTGATTGGGGCAATAGGTAAGTCATTGAACTAAAAGTACCCAATTCAATATATATAAAGCGGGAATAGGGGGTTTATTTTGTTTGTGAAATTAAATGTATAGGGCAGCAGGAAGATTAAGAGACCTCATATAGTGTATATATGTTTATTCTTGATACAAATCCTTTCTGGAGTATAAAGCGAATTAATCTAGCCAAGTCTATTGATCCGTCTAATCTTGTATGAATAGACCATATATTATGTGCGACAAAGGCTAGAGACAATAGCCTAAAATAAACTCTTTATTAGAATATAGAATATATGTACATATATTGTTTTCGATAGGATATTTATTATTCATAATTATAATTTGATTTTTCCTAGAATTGCTTGAAACCAGAAAAATAACATACTTCAGATTTACTTAATGCCTATGATGAATACCTAGATTTCTAATTCCCAATTTCAATTTGGGATACATTAACACTAAGGTCTAGTGGGAAAAGATCCTAATTGAAATAGTAGAAGAATTATACTTTGACAAACACCTTCATCTGATTATGTTTTTATTGCGTTCTGAAATTTGATGAATGATGAAAATTCTTAAAAAAAAAGTTTATCTAGAACAAAAATTAATTAATTTCCCATCATAAAGCCGCAAAATGTAGACCACAGGCAGAACGCGCTAATCTGAGTTTATGAGTACGTATGTGTATGTGTGTATGAGTTTATTTATATATGTTATATATGTATGTATAAAAGAGGCATAGTAGCCCTGTACAGCGCGCAGAATATCGTCTCATCGAGTATTCCCTGCTAGACTCTTACTTGATAAAATATAATCACAAGTTTTAATAGCCCCATTTGGTCAATATATTTCTATCAAGAATTTAAATTATCTACATATCAGTATACGCTCAAGTCTTATATAGCTAAGCCACAATATACCGTTTCATTTCCTTTGTAAACTTAGCTTCAACTCAAGGTTTTATATTTCAAGAGCAATATTTATTTATTTCCGCATATTTTCACAATCTTCAAGTGTTGCTGAAAGTTGTGTTTATATGAAATATATATATGTCATACATAATATATCATACATAAATATAATAATTAATATGCTTTGAATATAAGAATTTTAGTTGTTTTGAAAGGCTCTGATAAACTTATTCAATTTAAAGAGTTTTAAATATGTCTATAATATATTGATATACAAATTTTCTATATAATCAAACAAAATTTGTAAACAAATTATGGTTACCTTTTGTTGTCATTTTTGAAACTGAATAATTGAAATGAAATTCAAGTCGTTTATCTTATTTATTACAATTTAAAACTTAGATAGTTTCTTTATTTTTTATTTATGTAAAATGTGTTCTTTTCTAGCAATAATCACAATGATTTTGTTATAAACAAAATTGCTTAAAATTACATACATATGTATATATGTCTAAATGTTAAGACAAAAATAGCGAGAGCAATTGCTTTTTGTTACTGTTACGGTTATTATTATTATTTTTCTCCGTTTATATATTTATATATATATAAATATATATATTCGTATGGTTATATAATTCAATTACTACAATTTAGCTGTATGTCTCCTACTGTGTATGGGATCTACATATTTAGGAGATATATATATTTATATTTATATAGATCAACGTTGCGTGAGCTGTGATCTTGGCGTGATCAAAGAGCAAAAAAACTATAGACTACATTGTAAATATATATATATATAGATATTTAAATGGCGCATCATTGTTAACTTTACTACGGATACAATGTTGTATTAGGTAGCAGTATAAGCATATCGGATCAATTTCATTATCATTCACAAATCCAGCCTACAAATTGCACGGTCTGCCTGTGTGTTCCTTCCTTCTCTCTCTTTCTCTCTCTCTCTCTGTCTGTCTCTCTATCTTTCGCTTCCTTAACTTGCACTTTCTATTCATCTCTCCCTCTCTCTCTAAGTATGTGTGTCTAAAGGCTTTGCTTTATATGAGAACAATTTTGCTAAAGAATTCCATATTTTTGGATGTTTTGATTTCGTTTTCATTTTTGCTTTTGCTGAAGTTAACTCAAGTTCATGTTTCAACTTAAAAACAGTCTTAGAGATGTATATATATAAATATATATATATATATATATATATTGTTATATATGTTATATATTAGAAAGCCTACAAGCCTAGAACACCTACTAAAAAACACCTCCAATTGGTCATTCTCTCTCTCACTTACTCTCACTCTCTCTGTCTCTCTCTCTACATCGTCTACAAATATTATTGAGAAATCATTGAAATTTGTTGTTTGTTTTGTTTAAAATTAGCGCCAATTTAATTGCTATAGCGCCTATGTCTCGGTCTCTTTGCCGCCGTACAGCTCGGCGGGCGGGTAAATTGAATGGCTAATCGGATTCATTTCCAGCGTCGAGGGGGCAGAGGGTGTACGCGAAGCAGTCAATAAGTCGCATAGCTGTTGCAGCATATCGCCGTACGATCGTGTGGTAAGATTCTGGCTAAGGAAATGCAAGATCAAGAAGTCGCCAATCTAACAAAACAGAGAAAAAATTAAAGTTAAAGAGTTAGTTCTCATTCATATCAAGTATATAAGTCTTTAAATTCACCTCCAAACGTCGCACGAGTTCAGCAATTTTCTTACGCTGACCCGAGCGATAGGAGCGCTTGATGATTGTTTCGCGTGTGGTGGGCATCATGATGACCACTAGGGAATAGAGCACAGCAACACCCGAAATGGTAGCCAATATAATGAACCAGAACCTGTAAAAGAAATAAGTTTTAACAAACATGTGCAATTGGCCTCAGTAGTTGATCTTACCATAGGAATATATAGATCTTCTCGTTGAGTATATTGAGGGCCAGCACACAGAGTGTATCATGTTTCTGTAGGGAACCACTTGGGCCAAATTTACGGAATGTACATTTTGTTAGTCTTGGAAAGATCTCAATCATCGGATCGTAGCGCATATCCTGATCCATATTTGAGAACTTGAGAACATCAGTACCATAGGACATAAAAGCACCGCCCAGAAACTTATCCACCATGAAGATATTGACAATGACATTGATGAAGTTCAACAGTTCGCAGAAGAAATACGCAAAGGAGTAGCCGTTGTGTGAGTTGAGACTCTCCATAAAGTATTTAATGATGCGATCCTGACGATCCTTGCGATAATCCTCTGGCACCGAGACCATGCCACGCAAACCATCCGTTATCATGCGTATCTTGCCATCCTCCATATTCTTCCAGATCCAGTGGGGCACATAGAACATGAGACCCTGAGTAGAAGAATGGTTTAAGATTAGCTCTTGAATGTAAATTTTTCAAATATTTGAAAACTCACCTGGAAGAAGAGCACAAATGGCACCCACTGATAGTAACTATGATATCGTTTCTCCTGCCCATATTCATTGCCCAAGCCAGGCCCAGCCACATCGGTGCCAATATGCCTGTGCTGTTGGCCAGGTATCGTGAAGGTGTACGTTATCCAGCAGAACGTATTGATCACATGCATCGGTATAGAGCCATCATTAATGCAGCTAATCGGATCACCTGTAAGAGAATAGCAGAGGAAGATTCTGAATATAGATATGCCCATTGCATAATCACGTTTATTTATATCTAGCTAGATGCACAATTGGTTTAATAAACGTTCACTACAAATAATTGCATAAATCAGTTGCAATTTGGATATGGAACCCGTGACCTTTTTTTTATAAAATTTTTTATGCACATTCATATCAAATACATTTTGCATTTCACAGCCATTTGAGCGCCGTCAAATGCCGTCCATCAACGTCAAGTGGCATTAAGGCAATCTAAATCTCTAACCCTGGTCATAGAAATTCTGGATGGGTGTGCCGACCCCCCAAACTCCCTCTCTAGTTCTCTCTATCTCTCTCTCTCTCTCTCTATGTCTATTTCTCTTTCTCATTCTGCTGCTCTCTTGTACACACAATTAGATGAGCTGAACTAAGCTATGTGCTTTAGGGCTTGTTTGAAGTTTCCTAGAACTCAGTTGTCAATATTTATATTGGCACCACACACGTACGCATGTATGTATGTATGTATGTATAGATATATGTATGTTTGGAGCGCTTCTCTTAATGCACAAACATTGGCTTTGGCAGAGTTTTTTTTTTTTTTTTTTGGCCATAAATCAATTTCACAGAAACGGGCTCAGCAGACGTGTTGTGGCTTGCCACGAGAAGAAGAAGCAGATGAGGAAAATGCTTGTTGTCTGTCTTGTTTCATTTAGTAGCATAGCCTGTGATGAGTGGAGTGGAGTGGAGACATGGGCTACATGGATCTTCACACAGCCAAGACACGCACCACCCGCTGTGACTCACTCATTTGACTCATTTGCGTATTCATCTGAAATCTGATGAACGTGCCGCAGACCTGCAAGTTAGCGAACCATTCAATATTGAGCAAGCGTAAATAGGTTTCCAAATTCAATTAGCTCAAAGGTTTTTCTACTCTATTTACATAAGACATTGAAATGCTTATCAACATATTTGCCGATCGATGTTAGGTATTTCTTAGAGATTTTATTATAAATCTATTTAAAAGCAAAGATATGTTTAAAATTATTCTGTTTCAGAGAGTAAATATTTACAAGTTCGACTACAATCAAACCTACGGGTTGAATACCACTGCTTTAATTTCTATAGTTTGACAAGCATTCTGAATCTTTATCAATATAGAATGTTATTAAAACAATTTTCATATACAATTACAATAAATAACATATTGTAGTTCATATCTACAGCTGTTTTGATGATTGCAAATAGAGTATTGAATAGTCGTGAATCACCATTTTTGTTGAGTTCGCTAACCATTTATGCTGCACTCAGCGCAATCGATAGTAATTGTATGCACAAATATATGTATTTAGATACATATATCGCCAAATGCATGGCTAACACATTTGCATAGATTGCACTAATTTTCACAGGTTTCGAATTCGAATTCGAGAAGAGGTAACAAAAAAATAAATAAAAAAAAAAACAAAATAATGCAATTGAAAATGAAAAGTGTAAAATGTACTTACCAATCAAATTATTGGCCGTAACAATAATACAACAGGTGAAGAGTATGGCTGTGGTAATCCTATAATGACAGCGAAATACCATATTATCGATGACCGCCTTGTCCAGCAGATAGCGTATCTTGATGAAGCTGGACACAGCCGAGACCATGCCAAAGACCGCCATGTTTCTAGCTTCGACTTCTGCTGCTGCTTCTTCGCGCTGTTGTTGTTTCTGCTAATTGATGTTGTTGCTGTGTTAACTAAACTAAACTGTAAATGAGAGAGAGAGGAAACATTGTTGTTTGTAGTTATGCCTATTATGAAATTAGAAGCTTACGACAGGCTGCAATCTGGAAATTTATAAACTGTGTCTCTGTGTGTATATGAGGGTGTGTCTGTGTGCCTAACTTATCTGGCACAACACATAATGTAACATATTTGAATTGATGCGCAACTACAGCACACATTTCCGTTGGGCTGTCTCATTGCTTTGCCCTCTACAAGCCACACTTACAATTAAGTAAGTGCCTCTCTCTATCTCTATCGCGCTCTCCCTCTCTCTAGCATAGAACATTTTGTTTTCTATTTATTTATGTTGTAGCACAATCTAATCTAATCTTTGTCTTTTGTGCACACACAATGACACACACACACACACACACACATACATAGATCGGTTGAATGGCCTCAGAGCGAGTCTTCGAGCTGAGAAGAACCGGTAAATTGGGCTCTGGCCAAAGCTTTTGTCAACCCACGCATAAATTTCACTTAGGGTATGGCTGAGTATATGTTTGTATGTATATACTCTGCACTCCACTTGAAAGTCCAAGCTTTTGTATAGTCCTCAGCTCAATATGTATGGTATGTATGTATGTATATACACATATAGCTAACGTCTCGAATTCGATCATAAGATCGAGATCAGGTTCTGTTTGTCTTTTGTTTTCTTTATTTCGTTCCTCTTTTCATCTTTTTTGGTAAAGGCTTCGTTGGCGCTTTTGTTTATATGCAAATTTGTCATGTTTTTGTTGCTGTCGTTGTTTTAATTTCGATTTGTGCGTCTTTCATTTCGGCAGCGCATATCGCATAACTCTCTCAAATACACACGCACACGACACGCACACATAGAGTCATCTCTGTCGCACACACTGCAATTAAAGTCAAAATGTGTCTGCATCTGCGCGGCGGCAGCTACTCCTTTTCAAAATGCAGCCAGCTTCTGCCTTCAGCATTGAGCATTGAAAGTTACACATAATGCTTCATGCCCTCTACACACACTAGCACACACGCACAAAGAGATACAGCGCACAAGAATACACTCACACACACACACACACACACATAGAGAGACAGAGAGAGCCAGGCACTTCATTTCAACTTCAATTCTTTTGCTGCTGCTGCTGCTGTTGCGGCTGCTTTTTTCTTTTTTTTTTTTTTTTTTTTTTTTTTCAATAAATTTTTCGAAAAACTGGTTTTAAGGTATTTTCTTTTTTTTTTTTTCGTATGATCGGCGAGAGCGAGAGGCCCCCAAGTTCGGTTCGGGTCGGGTCGGTTAGTGTATGTTGCCACTGTTGCGCTTTGCTGCCGTTTTTCTTTTTTCCCCGAACTTCTTTTTTTTTTGCGCTACCAACATTAGCCGAGCCTGTCTGCAGCTTTTTGGCCGCTATTCTTTTAAGTGATTCTTTTGCTCCTGCCAATTTGGCATTTCGCGTACAAAATTTATAGCCACTTTTGACACATTGAAAACTTGTTTTAAACGCGTTGCGGGCCATTAATTTTCTGGCCCGTTTTGTGCTTGGCCTTTACAAATTATTTTTTAATTTATTATTGTTGTCTCTAGTTATTACACATTGTTGCAAATTTTGGTTCTGCTTCACAGCAACACACACACACACATTGGCGTAGCAACCACCTCAGCTGTAGCGCTGCATTTGAAAGTGCATCTGGATATGTAATATGCAACTGTATGCGTGTATGTATGTGTATATGTCTGAGTAGATTTTTTTTGTTTGTTTGTAGCTGACAACTGCAGCTTGAAGTTTGCTGTGATTACCGTTTTCTAAATTTGTGCAGCTGCGCTCAGCGGCGTTCCAAAACCTACTGAATTCGACGCAAAACGATGTTAACTTAGCCCACCGCTACACAGAGCTGCGCTCTCAGAGAGCTCACTAGTCCGCTCGTTCGCTCTCTCTTACAATCGCTCCCGCTTACTCTATCCCTCTCTCGCTCACCCAACATCCCTCATTCTAGCTCTTGCTCTGGCTCTCTTTGGTTTTGCGCTCTGAAACCAGTTGGTTTGATCGCAATCGGCGGCTGTTTCCGACTCACAGTTTGGAAATTACGCTCAGATTGCATTTGCACGGCCTGTTACCTGGGCGCTGCAACGGCCACCACCTACAGGTAGATCGCCGCTTGCAACGTTTATTTATTTAGTCCGGCATTAGAGCGGGCAAATGGCATTCAATGTTGATTTACTTGCTTAACCCCAGACCATGACAACATATGTATGCATATATCTGGATCAAAAGTTATCTGTTTTTATTCTCTCACTCTCTGCTTCTTCTACTTATTTCGTTATTGTTGTTGCTGTTCTTGATGTTGTTGTTGTTGTTGTTGTTGTTGCCTCGCTCCACTTCGCCAGCGACAGCCATTCGAAATTTATTGCTTCATAAGAAACCTGCTGCGGCTGCGCCCACTCTTGGGACCTGCGTACAACTCTATCGATTCTGGCATCGATCTGTGTCTGAGTTTTGGCTCAGGTTTTAACTTAAGCGCATTGTTAGTTAAAAAGAGAAACAAATTTGTTAGGCTATTGAATACACTTTTTATAAGCCAAGCTTTAGATATGGGCAAAGATATCAATTTTATGCGGGGCAAATTGAATTCGATTTGTTTTATTGCTTACTTAACTCAATAGCATAGAGTAGGAATGGACAAAAAAAAAAAAAAAACTCTAAGATATGAAATTCTAATTATTTCTTGCATAAGTCAATTAAAATCTAATATCGAAGGAATTTTGTTTTTAAACTCTGCAACGAGCCCTATTCTAAGTTACTTGTCTGTAGTATTTATTTATATTGTAAAATAAGAGCAGATGATAAGGGAAACTTAGAAAAAAATCTTTTACTAATTTGGTATCTAGTATTATTTCTATTTGAGTAAACTAACAAAATTACAAATAAAATAAAACATAATAAAATTCAAGATTTCCTTTGTGCCATATACTAAAGAACATATTGTAAATAAATTACTCACGTGCTTAAATAATAGAAATAATAATAAATTTCCGAATATATTAACATTTGATGCATTAAAAAATTATTTCTCAACATTTTTTTCTGTTTATCCTTGCCTAATGCGTATTATCTTAACTACGCTTTTGTTGCAACCCCTATCGTTATCTATCTGTTCTTTAACAATTTAAAACTTATTATAGACTTATACTTAAAGTAGGGACTGAGTTGTCAGAGCATTTAAGTTGCAAGCCCATTTGACTAGACTAGACTTTATGCAAAGTATGCTCGAGTGGCAAGTGCAAGTGCAGCCAAGAGAAGAGGTCTCAGTCGCAGTCGCAGTTTCAGTCACTCTATCTCCCTCTCTCTCTCTAGCTCTTTCTCCCTCTTTCTCTCTCTCTCTACTGCATAGTTAAAATGTGTCGCTGAATTTGCATGCGAAGCCGGCTAGAGAAGTTAATACGATGAGCAACTTGTTGCCAGGCATAGCCCCAGCGACTGCTCCACCATTTGCCTAACCCTGCCACAACTTGTTGCCAAGATGACTCAGCTGAAATGAAATGCTGCTGCTGCTGCTGCTGCTGCTGCCATAATGAAATGGCATTTCGTAATGGCTGCTGCTTCTGCTGTTGCATGTCCTGTCCTGGTCGCCGTGTTGTTTGTTTATTGTCTGCTGCCTGGTTGCCGTGTGCCTCGCCTGCCACAAGTTGCCTGTGCGGGTTTTGAAATGTATCGCAGAGCAACACACACCTTTTATAAAGACATTAAAAGCGAGATATATGGCATGTGTGATTGTGATAAAAATGTATCTGTTACTGCTGCGACCTGCCGATGCACATACAATGCCCTTGTTACTGCTCTGTTGTTGTTGTCGTTGTTTTTGTTGTTGTTGTTGCAGTGTTGCTGTTGCTGCTTGTGGTTGACGCTGCTTATCGATGTGTAAATAATTAATTTTTCTGTATTTTATTTCTCACTCTTTCTGTATCTCTACTGGTTAGACGTGCTGTATCTGTGTTTTTTTATTTTTTCGTATCATATATATTTATTTGTAACAAATTCTGATTTGAAAATTTAATTTTAATACACATAATTTTTTGTTAGCTACTTGTATCACCTGTTGCGCTGCTTGGCGGGACTTAATTAAAAACGATTTAAAGCGTTTATTACGCGCTCGGCTACTGTTTGTTGAGTCAGCATTTCGGGGCAGCAGTTGGGGGCAGTTCGTGGCAACTGCGCACGCGCGCATACGCGCATACCTTTTATATATGTATATATACAGATATGCATGTGTATATATGTATAAATATTTTGTATCCATGAGATACATTTTTGGCGGCGCAAGGCATTGCTTTTGTTGGTCGCATCAACTGCATGCAGAGCTGCTCAGTTGCCTGTTGCCTGTTACCCAGCTTAAAGCGTAACAGAGGTGGCTCAACACACACACACACACACACACACTCACACACACAGTCTACAGAGAGCGTCTTGACTGCTCCTGTCCAGTTCCAGTTCCAAAATGGAAACCACATTATTTCAGCTCTCCCTCTCTCTCGCTCTATCTCTTCGATCTCTCTTTGAGGCTCTCTTAACACGCTCTTGCTCAGTTTTGCGCTCTCTCTCTCTCGTTCAGGCCACAACAAGAAAGTCGTTTAGGCCTCGTTAACAACCGAAAAAAAGCAAAATAAAGTAAAGCGGCTTCTTGAGCTGCTCTGGCCAACGTGTTGGAAGACTCAACCTAGACGCTTGCTTAGTGCCATCTCTCTCTTGCTCTCGCTCACGCTGGCCATCTCGCTCGCTGCGTAAGCCAGGTAGAAAAGTCAAGCGTAGCCGAGGTAGCAACATCGTCAGCAACATATTGCTGATGACGTTGGATGGGCTCTCGCTGCTGCTGCTGTTGCTGTTGCTGTTGCTGCTGCTGCTGCTGCTGCTGTGGCAGCCAGGTTAAGTCGCGTATGCGCCACCGGAATGCCGTGAACCCATTACCTGTTGCCTGGCTGCCTGACTGCTGTATCTGTGCCTCGTTGGCTGCCAGCTACTACTTTGTAAGCCAAATTTATGCGTCATATTATGCGAGAGAACTTTAGACTTAACCTTAACTCTGATCACAATGTCAATTTCACGCTCTCTCTGTCTCTGTCTCTCTCTCTCTCTCTCTCTCTATCTATCTGTCTGTCTTGCTTGATATTTGTTAGCTCGAATTTGAAACTGGAAGCCGTTAACACGTTAGAGCCTAATTTATAAGTCCAGCAGAGCTGTTGTTAGCTAGATTAAAATCTTAATTGCGCTTTAGGTTGCTTAAATTTAAATGAAATTAATTAAAATTTACAGAATTATGAATGATTATGAAGTTAATGCTGATGAAAGGTAGTTTTTTTAGTTATATACTAATAGGGATTGTAATTATTGGGGATATTGTAGCTAGTTAGTTCGCAGATCTTAAGGATATATATACATATATTTATTTTTAATTTTTTTCATATTTTAATTTTTTCAATTTTTGATATTTTTTTATAAAAGAACTCATCAGAGTTCTTTTAAGAAATTAGGGTCTTGTATTATATCTTAAAAGGCATCTGTTGATCTACATAATTTACTGACTTTAGTCAAGTGTGTGATTATATTTTGTATATCAATAATTCCTAATCACCAAATTTGGGCTTAACAAATATTTGGGATCTGCAAATTTCCAAATACTGATTTAGATTTTACAAGTTAATCCTCACATATATTTATATATAATATATTTAGAATATTTCTTTGAATATTGATATGCTTTACAACAAAACTGATCGAGCGTGTAGCTAATATATATACATACATATACAGCTCGTTTTAGTCTAGAATTGCTTTACATAAAAACACCTATTGCATGCACCACCTGCGTAACCCCTCGTCAGAGTACCCCTCCCTCTTTCCATCCTTTGTTCTTTTGGTGTTTTATTTTTGGAAACGCTTCTTTGATTAATGATGCCCCAATGGAGCCGCCTGACTGCGCCTGACTGACCAAATTGAATTAAAGCTGTTGCCACAACACTCGACGAGTCGACTCCGATCCGGCAATTAATAATGAATGCGTCAAACCCATTTAAGCCCCCAAATAGCCGCAGCTGATTTTAGTGCCATAAACCAACTATTTTCACACACTCGGAACGTGACTAAGTGACTAAATTTTTTTAGCTGTTCTCGTTCTCGTTTACAATCCATTTATCAAACAAAAAAAACTCAATTAGACGTCTTCCCCTCATTCTCGATCTTTTGCAGAAAACTGGGCCTTGACTTGGTGCCACGCGTGGGTCCCTTGGCCGTAGATCCGCATGGCATCGGCATAGTGAAGCTGTACAATGTGCACGTGAGCAGCGCGGATAATGCGAAGGCCTCATCGGTAAGCTAAAAATTGTTTTAATAATCTGCAAACTATTAATAACTCCCTCCCTCTCCTGTTATCTTTCACGCAATCTCTCTCTATATATGTATTCTTCCGGGGATCTGTCTCTCTCTCTCTCTTTCTTTCTCCCTCTCACTCTGTTTCTGTTATTTCTCTCTCTCTCTCTCACTTCCTTTCTTTTTTGTCGTTCTATCTCTTCCTCGCTTCCTCTCTTTCCCTTTCCATCTCTCTCTCTCTTTTTCTCACTCTCTCTCTCTCTTTCTCTCTCTCTATCTCTCTTTCTCTCTCTCTTTGTTACTTAATTTATCTCTCTACTTGTTTCTTACTCTGTCTATCTCTCTTACTCACTCTACCCTTCTTTCTCTCTCTCTCTCTCTCTCTCGCTCTCTTCTGATGTTATCACTCTTCCTCTCTCTCCCACAGAGTCGCGGCACGCTACGTCGGAAGATTCAGCGTAAGATTCTCAGTCATCATTTGTATTTCTGCATGCGAGATTTTGGACATCGCATTGGTGGCGATGATGCAGAAGTTTATTTCTTTCTATATGATGGCAACCGGATGCGTCCGGTGTCGGAACGTTTTCTGGTCAAAATCTCCAAGGATGGCTTCTCCAATTACATTGAGAAGTTGCATAGCAATTGCACCGTATTCACGGATTTGGGTAAGATTAGCTTAGCTCGAAGCGCAACTATCTTTTATTAATTTCTCTCGCCCTCTCTCTTTCTCTCTCTCTCTCTCTTTCTGTCTCTCTCGCAGGCGCTGCTGATCTCAATGAGGAGTTGCATCTGGTGGCCGTTGTTATGCGCGTGGGAAAAATCATTCAATCGGATTCTATGAAGAAGACAGAGAAGAATAGCTCCGCCAGCATGACTGGACCTACCTATCGTCGGCCTTATGGTGTGGGCGTGTTGTCTCTCTCAGACATTTGCCAATTCGACAGCAGCTTAGAGCAGCAGTCATCCGAGGAGCGTGAGTTCAGCTTCAAGCTGTATCAGAGCGAGGAGAAGGACTTCCATCTGCTGCCGGAGCTGATCATCAAGAAATCAAGTGGCAAATACTCACCCATTCAGACAGGCAATCAGAGCACTCAGGGCATCGTGGTGTCTCTTAAGCTGTTGCATGGCGGATTGGTTCAGGCGCGGCAGGAGCAACCGCTACTCTTCCAAGGCACAACCATAACTCGAAAAATGGGCTTTCCCGATGTCATCATGCCGGGTGATGTGCGCAACGATCTCTTCCTTACTTTGGAACGCGCCGAATTCGAACGAGGCGGCAAGAATACGGGCAAAAATATCTTGGTCACGGTCGTTGTGCTCGATGTGACGGGCAATGTGCTGACGGACTGCTTGTGGGGTGCCTCCGGCATGGATGCACTGCCTCAGTATCGTTCAATGATATTGTACCATCAGAATGCGCCCAGTTGGAATGAGATGATGCGCCTAAGTGTGCCCATCGATAAGTTTTCCACGGCCCATGTACGCTTCGAGTTCCGGCACTGCTCGACACGGGAGAAATCCGAGCCGAAGCTTTTCGCATTCAGCTTTGCCCGGCTAATGGATGCGAGTGGTGCTACCTTAGGCGACGGCCTGCACGAGCTGTATGTCTACAAGTGCGAGGATCCCGCCAAGCTACAGGCGGCCAACTACCTCCGGCTGCAGTGTCGACCCCGAGATGCGCAGGCCAAGGTGGATTGCGGCGGTTGCTTTAGTCGCAGCTCCAAGGAAGTCTTCGTGCTGCGCTCTCTGCTCTGCTCCACGAAACTCACACAGAATGCGGATCTGCTGTCGCTGCTGCAGTGGCGCGCCCATCCCGAGACCATACAGGACTCGCTCACCGGAGTGCTGCGGCTTAACGATGAGGAACTGGTGAAATTCCTGCAGGATGTGCTAGATGCTCTGTTCGCCATGTTCTCCAATGAGGAGGGCAACAGCACGCAGCACTCGGGCCTCGTATTCCATGTGCTGGTCAGCATCTTCAGCCTGCTGCAGAGCAATAAATTCCAGCATTTCCGACCCGTGATGAACGAGTATATTGAGAATCACTTTGCCGCCGCTCTGGTCTACAAGGGTCTCATCACATCCGTGGAGCACATGGCCGTCTTCATGACCAAGGCGGAGCATCCGGATCCATTTCAGAAATGCTTCGGCTCACTGGAGTATATATTCAAATTGCTAATACAGTCCCGACGCCTTTTTGCACGTGCCACTGGAGGACAGTACGAGGATTCGTTCCGGCGGGATCTGCACTCGCTCTTCACAGCGCTGAATGGCATGTTGGCCGTGCCATCGTACGACGTCATTATACCCACGCAGGAGGCGTTGCTGAACTCGACGGGCGTGGTGCTGGAACAGCTGAAGGATACACTGCCCGCTCCAGAGCTGGGCATGCTGGCCCGGAATATGCTGGATGCAATACCGCGTGGTGCACCCATACGACTCATTCAGGCCAAGCTACAGGCTGTCAAGGATCTGGTGTCGGGCGAGCTCTTCCATGAGGATGGTAAGCCAGTCATAGCGATAATCCAAATGATTAGCCAGCTAATCCTTTTATCCTTTTAGATTCCCGCACCGTTGTCCTTTCGGTTGCCTGCAAGCACCTGCGTATGCATCTCAGCCGACGCGATGAACTGCGCCTGTGCGCCGAGATTCTCTCGGAGATACTCAGTCAGCTGTTCGAGCTGCAGCGGGAGCAGCGCGAAAAGGTGACCAACACGCTGCAGCATGACCTGGACTCGCTGTGCAAGAATATCCTGGGCATCCTGATACGCACCATCAGCATCATTATGGAGGGCTCCAATCCGAATCTGCCACAGCTGGTGGCCTGCCTACTGGGTCTGCTGCAGCTGCTGGACGAGACGCACTACAAACGCTACTGGGATGAGCTGACGCCCAACAAGGATCCACGAGATCTCAAGGATTTCCTCAGCAAATCTCTGCTGGTCTACGAGGAACTGCTCACCCAGGACTGGCTAGTCTTTCCCACCGACTGGCTGATCATGAAGCTCGCCGCCAACGATGTGCTGCGCAAGTCGCTCGAGGAGTTCGCCAAGCCGCTAGTCTATCGATTCCTCGGCCCACAGGCCTTCGACTCGCAGCTCTGGTGGAGCTACTTCAGCCTGGCGGTCACATTCCTCACACAGCCCTCGCTGCAGCTGGAACAGTATAGAGAACCGAAGCGCCTCAAGATCTTGCACTCGCACGGTGACATGCGCGTTCTGATGGGCTTCCAGATACTCAGCATGTGGTCACAGCTGGGCGAACAGAAGCTCCACTTCATTCCCTCGATGGTGGGTCCGTTCCTGGAGGTCACCCTGGTGCCGGAGCCGGCGCTGCGAAAGGCCACACTCTCCGTCTTCTATGACATGATGCAGTGCGAGCAGGTGAGAGGGAGTCTAACCGACTGTTACCTGTGTAAATCCTAATCTAAATCTGCTTCTCTCATTCCCAGGCTGCTCGAGGCTCGTTTCGCTTGGTGGAGAGCGAGCTCATTGATAAGCTGGATCTGTTGATTAGCGAGAACAAAGGTGACGATGAGTACCGCGAGCTCTTTAGCACCATGTAAGTAGGCTTAGCTACGTGATTAGCTGTGTAGCATATCAATCTATATATATCTATATATATGTATGTTCAAATGTATATATATGTCTGTATAAATGTCTCACCTCAATCAAACACTCATTGCAATCGCCATCCATATGTAAAGGGAACATCTCAGCTTGGTGTAAGTTCAACTCGCATTTATTTGCCTTAGAAACCTCCTAAATAGTATATAGTCAAGTAAATATTAGTGCTTTAATTTTCATTTATCTTACTGATGCTTCACTTAATCGTAATAAATCAAAAACTAAATAATTCTTAATAGAAATACATTTATTTGTAGCTTTCTATGTTCTCAATTTCTTAACTTCTACCAATCATATTCTCATTCCTTTTTCTCTATTTAATTTTTAATTTGACTTTCTAATACTTCTGAAAATATTAAAAATAAAAAAATTGGCTTTTCGAAATATTCTTAATATTTTATTTTAAGCTTAATATCTTAAGTTCGAAAATTCTTCAAACCATCCTAATTATCTCCATTTAAAAAAAAAATATATATACAAAAATCATTTCGAAAAATTGTTAATCTTATTTTTTTTAGCTTTCTATCCTAAATTCTGAAATTCTTTAGTACATCATGTATTCATCTTATATGTCATCTAATTCTATATGATAAATTTATCTACCAGGATATCTAAACCTTGGCTATTTAATTTTAATTTTTAAATACTTCTCAAAAATAAAAAATAAAAAATTGTTGAATTGTTTTTATAGTATATCTCTTTTGGAATACCTTTAGTTTTTGCTGTATATCATAAGTTCTAAAATTCATCGTATTCTGATCGAAAATTTTATCTGTATTTTCTGTATTATAAACGAACCCACCAGAACATATAATTAAGAAAAATACAAACTACAGCTATTTCGAAAGTTATTTAATAAACAATAAATCAATCCTATTTTAGTTTACTGGAGAAGGTGCAAACGGAGAATCCGAGCTGGAAGGATGCGGGCACCGCTTTCATAGCCTCTGTGACACGTCTGCTGGAGCGTCTGCTGGACTATCGCAGCGTGATGCAGGGTGAGGAGAATCGAGACAAGCGCATGACCTGCACCGTCAATCTACTCAATTTCTATAAAAATGAAATCAATCGGAAAGAAATGTATTTGAGGTACGTTACGTTAATAGATCTTAAGCATTTAATAGATCTATGAAATATTTGTAATTCTTCCTTCCACAGATACATCTATAAACTGCACAATCTGCATCTGCAGGCGGAGAACTATACGGAGGCGGGCTTTACGTTAAAGCTGTATGCCTCGATGCTTAGCTGGGATCGGGAAACGCAAAGCTTTGCGCCCTTCGATAACAGCGGGCAGCCGGAATGGCAGCGCAAGGAGCGACTCTATCATGAGGTAAATCCAGAAAACTAGGCAAACTATCTACGAATTTATACTATATATATATATGTATATACATTTCTATATATTACAGATACTCAAGTACTTTGACAAGGGCAAGTGTTGGGAGAAGGGCATTCCGCTGTGCAAGGAGCTGGCGCAGCTCTATGAGACGCGTCGCTTCGACTATAACAAGCTGAGCGACATACTCATCCTGGAGGCGAAGTTCTTTCAGAATATATTGACGCAGCTGCGCCCGGAGCCGGAATACTTTCGCGTTGGCTTTTACGGCATGGGCTTGCCGCTTTTTGTGCGGGTAAGCGAACTGCTTAGCCCCAATAGAATCTATTCCCTGACCATTCCAATCTCTTACAGAACAAACAGTTTGTCTATCGCGGCTTAGAGTACGAGCGCATTGGTGCGTTTACGCAGCGCCTGCAAACGGAATTTCCCAGCGCCCAGATTCTGGCCAACAATAGTCCGCCAGAGGCATCGATATTGAATGCCCCCGAGCAGTATATACAGATCAGCAATGTGCGTCCGTTGGGCGATGCACAGGCACTGAAGACGGCCATGGTGCCGGTGCCGGAGAAGATTGCGCGTTTCTATGAGGTGAACGATGTGACGCGCTTCATCTACGATCGGCCCATGTACAAGGGACCCATTGACAAGGACAATGAGTTCAAGTCGCTGTGGATTGAGCGCACCACCCTGGACATTACCAGCCCATTGCCGGGCATCCTGCGCTGGTTCGAGGTCAAGCAGAAATCGGTGCAGGAGCTGACGCCGGTGGAGTATGCCTGTGAGATCATTAACAATGCGGGCAAGGAGCTATCCGACCTGATTGTTCAATATAGACGCGATCCCAAGCGCAACATCAATCCCTTCTCGATGCGTCTGCAAGGCACCATCGATGCGAATGTCATGGGCGGCATCAGCAAGTACCAGGAGGCCTTCTTCTCGGAACAATTTCTCAAGTCTCCGCAGGGCGCAGGACAGCAGGCGAATGTGCAGCGCCTGAAAGTTCTCATACTGGAGCAGATACAAATTCTGGAGCAGGCGCTGGAGCTGCATGGCCAGCTGGCGCCTGCTGGGGTGCAACCGCTGCACAATCGTCTGCTGGAACGCTTTTCGCAGCTGAAGCAAAGCCTCTCCGGCATGGGTCGGCTGAAGCGTCAACCCTCCGAGAGCATTGTGAATACACCACTGCCACCGTTGCCCACCGAGCAGCGAGCAGCTGCAGCAGGAGCCGGAGCTGTAGCTAGCCAGCAACAGCCGAACGCCAACTATGTGTATGAGCTAGATGAGATCTATACACGACCCGGCGATACATTGCGTCCGGTTGAGTCCATGAATTCCTATCAGACTCTCAGCAAGGAGAGCCTCAGCATAACTTTGCCGCCCGTGGAGCAACTCGATGCGCCGCCAGTGCCGCATCGTCCACGCTCCCAGAACTTTGTCACAGTCAACAACGGTGGTGGCAGCGGCAGCATTGACAGTCCGGAGGTGCCGCCGAAGCGGCAGCCCATGAACATTTCTTCATCCAATGCACCGCCTCTGCCGCCGCGTGGCATCACGCCGGACAAGCGTGCCTCCAATCCAATGATATTCAATGATTTCGGTGCTGGCAACGCATCCGAGGCTGCAGCCAGGCGGCACTCGTCACAGCAGCAGCATGGCCAAAAGTATTCTGTAGTAGACATAAGCTTCGATGATCCCGAGGCCGATCAGCAGCCGCACTCGCTGCCGCCCAATCTGCAGGAGGCGGGCAATCATCTAAGCGTTTGCTTTGCGCCCAACGATTTCCGTGATTCCGGCATCTCGACGACCAGTTCGCGTGAGCTTAATCAAATGAACAATCTCAGCGAAGAGTCGGCCAGCCTCTCCATGAGCACGAGCACGGTCCATCATCGGGAGCACTGTCGCATGAGCTCGAATGACAGCCTGGAAATGCATATGCATGCCGGTGGCATGAATATAACCAAACGCGACAGTTCGACCAGTTCATTTGATGTGGAGGATATACCCGTGCCACCGCCACCCATACCGCCCAAATCCTTGGGCATAACAGCGAATGGATTGGGCCTGAATTTGACCAGCGACGAGGCACACTCACCCAACACACATGCATCGCTCAATCATTCCATAAACAATCACAATCATCATTCACACAGCATCAACAATCAGCAGCAGCAACAACAGCAACAACAGCAGCAACCGCAGCAGCAGCAGCAATTGAATGGCGATGGTGCCGGCGAAGGCTACAGTTCGCCGCAGCATCAGCTGTTGGCCAATGGCCGTGCGCCGGTGGCCGCTGTTGCTGTTGAGGCTGCCACAGTCAGTCATCCACACGATGGCGGCACTTTTTGAGTTACAATATGTCGCTGCCATCATCCACCCGATCAGCCGCATCAGCCACACAAGCCATCCTCGTCCACCTCCACATCGGACAGCACCGATTCGCAGACGGCCACCGAGAGCAGCGACTCTAGCTGCTCGACGCAATCGCTGACACCACAGCCACCAGAATCACCAATACCAGCACCTGAGACTCCACCAACACCGATTCCGCCGCCGCCACCGCCACCTCCGCCGCTATCAGCTTCAGCTACGTACAATCATTTCCGAGCGACGCACAGTCTGCCGTACTGTCAGGATTGCCTGTCGTCGCCATCGCCCACGCCCACCATCATTACGGAGCAGGCTCAGGTACATGCCACGCCCTCAACA
The DNA here is from genome assembly GCA_035047405.1 of Drosophila stalkeri. NCBI lineage: Eukaryota > Metazoa > Arthropoda > Insecta > Diptera > Drosophilidae > Drosophila > Drosophila stalkeri. The sequence goes on from JAWNPR010000142.1 coordinate 2,898,866, forward strand.
ACAGCACCGCCCCACATTGAGCACTGTTCCTGTGGCTTGAGCTTTGCAGTGCAGACAGAGTCCAACTCCAACTCCAACTCTAGCTATGTCTATCAGTTAGAGCAGCAGCAGCTCAACTGTCAGCAGCATCATCATCACCATCATCATCATCATTATCAGCATCATTATCAGCAGCAGCAGCAGCAGTCAGCCGTTACCCATAGAGAGTGAGGATTAGTTTCTTATAACAAGTATTGTGTCGATATTAATTAATGAATTAATCTCAACTAATTTTAATTATCATTATTTGCTTCGGTGCCAAATGTTGTAAAAAAAAAAAAAAAAAAAAAAAAAAAAACAGAACAAAACAAATACTCTAATTTAAATGCAATATTTACTAAATATCTCTCTAAATACATATAGTATATATATATATATCAGTTAGGATTATGTTACGAATGTGGAATTGTCGCTGAAGTTACTAAGCTGCATTAATAAACTAAATAAACGAAATATATTTATATCTATATACATATATATAAGAGTTAAAAAAGTTGAATAAATTCTATGAATCCAACTATATCTATACTTATAGAAAATGCATATGAAAAATCAAAACGAATCATACCAAAATCTAAAACGCTAATCAAAACAAGGATCACACAAACAAACAAAATGACAAAATGTGCAATGCAGTCTTTACTTTAATAAACAATTATATATCAAATATATTATTAAACAGAACATAATTATAATATATATATATGAACTTTCATAGCTATCATGCATAAAGTAACAACCGTTTTCCAGTTTTATATATTTTTTAATAACAAAAAATATATATATAATATAAAAAATATAAAATATATACATATAAATATAGCTAAGATATCAGCGCAAAATACTCATAATTTATTTAAATTAAAAAAACAAAAGCAAAAAGTATGCAACAAATATTTAATCCACTCTTAATAGCTGAGAAGCAAACTAGTCAACAACGACAGCGCGACAGCTGTGAACTATGAACTTTTTTGATATATATACATATACCATATATATATATGCCCGATATATACATACATTGAAAACAAAATATGAATTTATTAGAAATCAATAATATATAAAAAATTTACACAAAAATACAAACAGTTTCGTAAAGCTTAATGTCTGCCTTATAGAATGATCGATAAAGGAGAATAATTAAAAAAATTTTTTTTATTCCCTTTTAGAAATTAATACCTCTATCATATTATAAAGTATTACAGTATTACAAGTCAATTGTATAAAAAGTAAAATTCGATATATTGCACCTTATAATAATATTGCAACTTTGATGAGAATCACACTTCAGAGAAGCTAGTTCACCGCCAAATCCTTGAGATCGTTGATCAAACGCTTGTTGTATTCCTTGCAGTTGATGGGATTCACAGACTGGATAGTTAGATTGCTATTTAACGCGCCCATGTGGAACGATCTCTTGCAGCTCAATTTAAAAATGTAAGATGAGTAATTAATATCGGCAAATATTTTCTGTAATTTAGCCTGATTATTCTCTTCTGCTTCAACGATGTCCTGGGTTGTATGTTTAAGCAACTGTTCGGCAACCTTGCCAAAGCAATTGACCAATCGAGTCGACGTCCGATCTGCAATACATACCTGAAAGGAATCTAGTTTAGAAATGAGACCTTCAATAAATCTTAATGTACACTTTACTCACAGTAATCAGCAGGTGATACTTGAAGTTGGGAAATGCTTCATTGCAGCGCTCACAGCGATACCGGCCATTGCCCTCATCCCGGACCTTTATGTAGCAGTTGCGTTGAGGGCATGCTATGTAGAAGGGAGTCACTTGTTTGATCCAGAGCACGACCGCCTTGCACTGGAAGTGGTCCGTCTTGTCGCCTGAACCCAAATTTCGAACGTAAGCATCCTTCAGGGTCATCCATTCGAGGCTGCAACTGCCTTTGTCTGCCCGCGCAGACACCATGCTTATGTTATCGCCGCTCCCATTATCATACCATCTACGTAAATCGTGGGCCTCGAGCATATCTGGATTAATTTTAAGAATTGAGCAACCACCCATGCTAAGACTTTTGACGCCCATGAACTCTATAACACGCGATCCCTTCACCAAGATCACGGCCTTAACATGTCCATCGAAATGGACGGCGTCATCGTCCCAAAGTGTAAGAGTGACGGGCTTTTTACTCATATCCACCAAGGTGAGTTCGCGTTTCTTGAATTTCTTGTTGGTTGTGTTTGAAAAGCCACTCACCAGATCGCCAACTTCTGTGCAAATGCCAATTGTATCGAGAACTGCGTTACTTTCCATATTGGACACTTGTGAAATAGGTTTAAGATCGAACTTTATTTGGGGTATGTCACCAGTGTCTTTAGCTTTGCAGAGCAGAATCATTGTCTCGTCGATAAAAATCATCTCATAATCATTTTTCACTTCTGAATACTCTTTTTTCGCTTTCGTAATCTTGCCTGCAGAGAAGACGTAGACTTTGTTCACCTTAATGGTGTTGTGGTATCTATCACATTGGTAGTTAAAAGCGGTGGCACGAATCTCACCGGAGGCATCCATTAAATTCATGTTAAAATATCTGCCTCCGCTATAGCGACGTATGCGCGACTTCCCGGTTACGCGGGCTCTGATGACAAATTTATTGTGATGTGGCCGCAGATAGGTAATCGGAAGTGTATTCATGGTGTTATTAATGATATTGTCGATGTTAGAATGTTTCAATATCCTTGGACTATATGTCGGTATGGCAGATGCTATTGACGCCGTAGTTGGCCTTGCTGTGTAGGTTACGGGTTCACCAAGTTTTTATTTTACTTTTCGCCCGAATTTAGCACCGTTAATTCGTTCACGATAGGCAGGAAGCTACATTTTTTTAAATTTTAAGTGCCAATGATTGATTATATTAAGATTATCAGTAGAATTGAATTATCAACGTACCCGCGGCAGCTATCAAGAACCTCCACAAACGAGTACTTCACTTCTCCAGGCACACGATTGTGATCTGTTTGAGCAATCCGTTGTGCTGCGTTTTATTTAACTCTCTGGCCGACACATTATTCCTAACCCGGGATTAGTGATTCTCACTGTGAATATTTAGAACCGGAATTGATGAATATCCGCCTTGCATGATTTTATGCAATATGAGTCAGATTATATACTATATACTGATCACGACCCTTAGTAATAGATTTGTAATCATCGCCATTATATATTTTAATTAAAATGTATTTTCTGCACAAATTTTTATATTTTAACTATTAAAACCAATCTCGGAAACACAAATGTATATTATCTGACCAAGTGTCGGGAAAGTACAATTTAATGAAAACAAAAATGTAAATAATATATCGCAAAGCTTTATCAGCAGCAATTCAACTGTGCGCGATCTTTGTTATCGATGGCTGCTAAGCCGCGAAGTATCGAAAATTATTGCAAGCCACTCAACCTTCTCATCACTAACAGTAGTATCAGTTGGAAACGGTGATGGTTTTTAGAATAGAAATTTATTATCAGCTGATCATCTGTGGTATCGCCTACCATTCCCCCGCGTGAAGTGAAAGTAGTAGTAGTATTGCTTGAGACGATGGTCCTGTAAAATCAAAGATTGATCAAATCATTAATAGCAATCTAAATCAAAACATATTTTCATATAGAATTTAACTCCGAAATCGTTTGATCATATCATTAGTATGTTTAAGGTACACTACATAGTTCCCCAAAATTTATTTCAATTATATGCGATATATATAAAATTTTAACATAATTAACTTAATGCTATTTTCTCGAAACGCGCACTGCGCGTGTTTGCAATCTAGTTGGCAGGTCCAATGCCCGTCATTTCCTTAAGCTCTTTGATGAGATGCTTGTTGTATTCCTTATAGTTGATGGGACTCATGGACTGGACAGTCAGCTTGTTACGCGTCATGTCACCGTACATCTCATTTTTGCAGCGCAATTTGAAAATGTAAGATGAGAAATTAATATCGGAGAACATTTTCTCTGCCGTTGGCGGATCGTTCTCCAGAGCTTCGCCCACTTCCTGAGCCGAGTGCTTGAGCAACTGCTCGCCAACCTCGCTGAAGCAGGTTACCCAACGGTTCGAGGTCCAATCTCCAATGCTCATCTGTAAGCAAAGAAAAGCTTAGAATTAAGACTTTGAATAAAGGTTAATGCACATTTTACTCACATTAATCAGCAGGCGATACTTAAAGTTGGGAAATGCTGCATTGCAGCGTTCGCAGCGATACTGGCCATTGCCCTCATCCACAACTTTTTTGTTGCAATCCGTTTGAGGACATGCTTTATAGAAGGCATTCTCCTGCTTGACAATGTGCACAACTGCCTTGCACTGAAAGTAGTCTGGCTTATCGCCCGCACCCAGATTACGAATACGAGCATCCTTCAAGGTCACCCAATCCGTGCTGAAGCTGCCGCCGCCAGTACGCGCAGAAACCATGGTGCTAATATTATCGCCGCCACCATTATCGAACCAACCACGCAGCTTATGGGCCTCAGGTATATCTGGATTAATTTTAAGGATTGAGCCACCGCCCATGCTAAGACTTTTGCCACCATTGAACTCATTGACACGCGATCCCTTGACCAAGATTACGGGCTGCACATGTCCATCGAAATTGACGGCTTCATCACCCCATAATGTAAGAGTGACGGCCGCATTGCTCGTATCCACCAAAGTGAGTTCGCGTTTCTTGAACTCCTTGTTTGTTGTGCGTGAAGTGAAGGTCTGCAGGTCGCCCACTTCCTTGCAAATGCCAATTGTGTCGACGGCTTCTTTATTCTCCATGTTCGACACTTGCGAAATAGGTATCAGGTCGAACTTTATCTCGGGTATGCCACCATTGTCTTCTTCGTCACATAGCTGAACCATTGTCTCTCCAGTAAAAGTCATCTCATAGTCATTTTTCAGCTGAGAATACTGTTTGTTGGCCGGCTTAAGCTGGCACTTGGAGAAGAAGTAGACGTTGCCCACCTCGATCAAATCGTAGAACTTATCGCACTGCTCTTTAAAAGCGGTGGCCCGAATCTCACCGGATTCGTCCATCAAATCCATGCTGAAGAGCTTACCTTCACCGCGTGCATTGCTCCAGGTGCGTATAGCCGTCTTTGAGGTAACTCGTGCCTTAATAACCCATTTGTTCTGATATGGACTGAGACTAGCAATCGGATGTGTAAGACTGGCATTGAGTGTTCCGTTCATGGTGCTGTTCATAGTATTGTTATTATTCTTATTGTTGTTGTTGTTGTAAGATTGTTCCTTTTTCACTGGGGCACTTGCTATAACAGGAGCTGCCTTTGATGCAGTGTCCTGCTTGGCGGCATTCTCGTATGTTACGGGTTCACCTATCTTGGATTTTACCTCATCCCCTGAGTTCAGCACAGTCACCTCGGTTACAATAAGCACGCGTCTAAGAACAATTAGTTTGATAAACCTTTTCAGACAATTACAAGTTCAATCATCCACTTACTTGCCGGAACCTTCTTTGCCAACCATCGAGGTCATGTATTTGTCCAGACGCACAATTGTGTTCTCGCTGAGTAGTCCCTTATGCTGCATCTCATTTAACTGGCTAGCCAGCATGGCATAGCTGTTGTAATACTTGCCATCGGACATCAGTAACCGAAAGCGTTCCTGATCCGTATTGGTGTTTATTCGCTTGATACCCAGAATTTGCAACACCGGCTGTGGGACGTCCTCGCCGTGCATAATGCGCTGTAAGGAACATCAACTTAGTTATTGTAATTTCAGTAACATCAAGAGGTACCATATCTTTACCGCAATGACGCCTGTGCTAAGAGTCGCAATCGGCATTTTAAGGTGAAATTACAATAGGATTTTCTACCAAAAAATCAATTACAGTTATTGCGAAATGCGAAATGCAGCGCAATTATAATCTGTGTGATGCCCGAAGTGGCGGGAATAGTAATGTGAAAAGCTTCAATCGATCTATTTTTTGTGTTCTGATACTATCGATGAAAATGCAACCATGTGAGTGGTAAGTATCGATGACTTATTGACCGCAGCACTATAGAAAAGTCATCGTAGGCTGAACTGCAGGCCCGTCGTGCTCGTTTCTGTCGTACCTGTTCCGTTTGCAAATTTAAATAGTTTTCCCACCGCGTGGATTTATAGTAACATATGGTTACAAAGTCTTCAGAAACTGAATCGAAAGTGCAACTGCTGAAAAAAGTGTGTGAAAATAGTGAAGAAATCTATATGAAAATTTCAGCTGCCAATACGAAGCAAGTCACAAAGAGCAAATAAAAGAAACAATGAGAGAGCGAAACAGCAGCACCGTGTGATAGCTAGTGTTACTCTTCTTTCCAAATAAAACAAAACAAATGAGAAACAAAGGATAGAAACCCCGAAAACTCCGCACACTCGCACGCACACAAATACATACAATAGGAAGAAGAGCAGATGATGAAGCAGGCAAAAAGCTGTCCAATAAACGACAATAAAGTTTACAAAATGTTCGACTACAAATAATTATTTGCATAAACTGCATTGAAGAAAACGTAATTTGAAAACGCAATGCATAGTTTGCAGTAATGCATTCGAACTGCAAGTGAAAGGAGAAAATCCATTGCCATCGGCTCATTTAACTGTCTGTGTGTCGGTGTGTGTGACTGTGTTTGTGTGTATGTGCCCGTACCAGTACATCTGTATGTGTGAGTGTGGAATTAAAATTGGGTTTGGGGTTGGTAAATTGTGAAAAGTGTTAAACGCCACAAGACTTTTGCCCCTCTACTGCAAGCATTTAAATAGGAAAAAACAAAAAGGGTACAACTAAAAATGCCCAGCGCCTCGTTCACATCATCGCGCACCTATGTGCGCCGCTCCAGACGAAAAGGAGCTAATCGCATAGCCATGCCTAATCGTCCCACGGGCAACATAATGGATCCCATGCTACAGCAGTCAGTGCACGCGCAGCAAAACAATACTGCAGCGACAAGCACAGCTTCCGCATCAGTAGCAGCAGCAGCCGCAGCAGCAGCAGCGGCTGGAAATAGCAATAGTTCAAACAGCAACAACAACAACAACAATGCTGCTCCCAGTAGCAGCAATGCCACGGATTACTTTGACAGCGGGCAATCCACGAGTAGCACTGCCGCCGCCGGACCCTCCGCTGGCCTCAATCAAAATCCGTGCATGAGTAACATTTACAATTCTGTGCAGATCATGGACACCTCCGATGGCAACTCGACGTTGGCCAGCACCTCGTCAGCCGCTGGTCCCAGCAGCAGCAACAGCAATAGCATCACCTGCAATTCCAATTTTCCCAGCACATCGGCTGCCAGTCAGACCAACAGCAGCAGCAGCAGTAGCAGCAGCAACAGCAGCAACAGCAGCGCCGGCAGCAGCAGCAGCAGCAGTAGCAATAACAGCGCCTCCTGCTGTCATCAATCGCCATATGATCTGCGTCGCAAGATATCTGCTGTAAGTAACCATGATCAGTGGTGCTCTTCCGGCTCGAGCGGTGGGCCATCAGTCGCTATTATGGTGGGTCCTGCCAGCAGTTCGCCGCCCTTACTCAATCCCAGCAATTCACCTGCCTGCTCCTCATCAGCATCGTCGGCTTCAAACTCGTCATCGGCCTCCTCATCATCGTCGTTGTCTCCCTCGGCCATTGTGCAGGCGCCCTCGACCAGCGCCAGCTTTCCAGTAAGCAATGCGCCCACAACAGGCGCTACACTCGCTCAGCCGCCGAATGTGCATAGCTCGGTGCCGCAGCAGCAGCACTGTGGTGCACTGCCGGTGGGTGGTGCAGCGGCCGTAATTGAGGAGAATAATTATATGTTGCCAGCACGCAAACGTTCGCGCCGCCTCTACACGCAGAGCGGAGAGACGGACACGGCGGCGGTGCCCAGCATGGAGGCCGGCAGCGGAGCCAGTGCTTCCAGTGGTGCTGGACCCACAGCGGCACAGTATTTGCAGTATGAACTGGCCGATGAGGTGCTCCTCGCCATATTCTCCTACCTTCTGGAGCAGGATCTTTGCCGGCTGGCGTTGGTCTGTAAGCGTTTCAATACCATTGCCAATGACACGGAACTGTGGAAGCGTCTCTTTCAATCTGTGTTTGAATACGATTTGCCGCTCTTCAATCCCGAGCTATGCAAATTTGTCTTCGAGAAGCCCGAAGAATCGGAGTTCGCCAATCCCTGGAAGGAGAGCTTCCGTCAGCTTTATCGCGGTGTTCATGTGCGCCCCGGCTACCAAGACAGGCGTCAGCCTGGACGCAGCATTGTCTTCTTCAATACCATACAAGCAGCTCTCGAGCCGGCCTTTGCCGCGGGCTCCAATGCTGGCGCTGGCGCTGGCAATCTCTCTGCTGGTCTATCGAACACCACCAACAGTACCGGCAGCGGCAGTGGTGGTGCTGGCGGTGCTGGAGGCGGCGGTGCCAGCGTCAATGCCCTGGCCAACATATACGAGGAGAATGTACCGCCAGCAGAGCATCCAGGTCCACTAATATTCCTGCATGCCGGCCACTATAAGGGAGAATATCTATTCATTGATTCCGATGTGGCACTGGTCGGAGCAGCGCCCGGTAATGTAGCCGAGTCAGTGGTGCTGGAACGCGAGGCAGGCTCCACTGTGATGTTTGTGGAGGGTGCCAAATACGCCTATGTGGGCTACCTAACGCTCAAGTTCTCGCCGGAGGTCACCTCCACAGTGTCGCATCACAAGCACTATTGCCTGGACATTGGTGAGAATTGCTCGCCCACTGTGGACAACTGCATCATACGCTCCACATCAGTGGTGGGCGCCGCTGTTTGTGTGGGTGGCGTCAGCGCCAATCCCGTTATACGCAACTGTGACATCAGCGACTGCGAAAACGTCGGCCTCTACGTGACGGACTACGCCCAGGGCACCTACGAGCACAACGAGATCAGCCGCAATGCTCTGGCCGGTATTTGGGTGAAGAACTTTGCCAGTCCCATAATGCGCGAGAATCATATACATCATGGACGCGATGTGGGCATATTTACCTTTGAGAATGGCATGGTATGAATCCAAATATATATTTATTTTGCATATAACTGAACTACTTATTCACCTTAAACTTCTATAATTGCCGTTTAATTATTATAATTGTTATTTCAGGGCTACTTTGAGAAAAACGATATACACAACAATCGTATAGCCGGTTTTGAGGTCAAAGCTGGCGCCAATCCCACAGTGGTCAAGTGCGAGATTCATCATGGTCAGACGGGGGGCATCTATGTGCATGAGAATGGACTGGGACAGTTCATTGAAAATCGAATACATTCAAATAACTTTGCTGGTATGTAAAGCTATAATTATTGATAACAAATGATCGATATCGATATTAGTTACAATGGAAATTTATAAAATAATTAAACAAAAAAAAAAAAAGAGGAAATTTTGTAGATTTCTTTCCGAATAATATAAAATATATATGTAGTATTTGAGTATAAGTACTTGCGATAAATCTGAAAAAATGTTATATAGATTTTTTATAAGCTATATTTCTATTTAATTTTGAAGACTATAAATTGCTTTTTAAGGGAAAAGAAACAAATAATAATAATAATATCATGCATAAAGGAACATGGACTTGGTTATCGATAACACTTAAATTAAGCAATCGATTATAATTTAGGTTTATTTTCGAATATCTATAAAGTATATTTTCATTCAAACTAAATATTGTAATGCTTGAAACATTATTGAAATCGGTTAAGTTCAAAGAAAAATATCGAAACAATTATCGATTATTAAACTGCTTTAAAAATCAATTAATCAATAGCCATTTCGACACGTTTTGATTATATTTTCGAAATACTAATGAGTAAGTAATTAAATTTGAAATTTGTTCTTTAGGTGTTTGGATAACATCGAACAGCAATCCAACCATACGCAAGAATGAAATCTATAATGGGCATCAGGGCGGTGTCTATATCTTTGGTGAGGGTCGCGGCCTCATTGAGCACAATAACATCTATGGCAATGCCCTGGCAGGCATTCAGATACGCACGAACAGTGATCCGATTGTGCGGCACAATAAGATTCACCATGGCCAGCATGGTGGCATCTATGTGCATGAGAAGGGCCAGGGACTTATTGAGGAGAACGAGGTGTACTCGAATACATTGGCCGGTGTCTGGATAACCACGGGCAGTACGCCAGTGCTGCGACGCAATCGTATACACTCCGGAAAGCAAGTGGGCGTGTACTTCTATGACAATGGACATGGCAAGCTGGAGGATAATGATATATTTAACCATCTGTATTCGGGTGTTCAAATACGCACTGGTAGCAATCCGGTGATACGTGGCAACAAGATCTGGGGCGGACAGAATGGCGGTGTTCTGGTCTACAACGGCGGACTGGGTCTGCTTGAGCAGAATGAGATCTTTGACAATGCCATGGCTGGCGTGTGGATCAAAACCGATTCGAATCCCACACTCAAGCGCAACAAAATCTATGATGGACGCGACGGCGGCATATGCATCTTCAATGGCGGCAAGGGCATACTCGAGGAGAACGACATCTTTCGGAATACGCAGGCGGGCGTGCTGATCTCAACGCAATCGCATCCGATACTGAGACGCAATCGCATCTACGATGGCCAAGCAGCGGGCGTGGAGATAACGAACAATGCAACAGCCACGCTGGAGCACAATCAGATATTTAAGAATAAATTCGGTGGCCTGTGCCTGGCTAGCGGTGTGCAGCCGATAACGCGTGGCAATAACATATTCAACAACGAGGATGAGGTGGAGAAGGCGGTGTCCAGCGGCCAATGCCTATACAAGATTAGCAGCTATACATCCTTTCCCATGCACGACTTTTATCGCTGTCAGACCTGCAATACAACGGATCGGAATGCCATATGTGTCAATTGCATAAAGAATTGTCATGCAGGACATGATGTTGAATTTATACGACACGATCGGTAAGAGAACTTTAACTATATATATATAATTTTTTGTATATGTGATTTAAACGAAATTCTGTTTGACTTTGCAGTTTCTTTTGTGATTGCGGTGCTGGCACCTTATCCAATCAATGTCAGCTGCAGGGCGAGCCCACGCAGGATACGGATACACTCTATGACTCGGCAGCGCCCATGGAATCGCACACATTGATGGTTAACTAGGGCAGTCGCCGCATCAGCATCATCGATAAAAACACTCTAATGGTATTTTATATTTTCAATTAAGCTCTCAACTGTTTAGACTCTAAGACGTTCGCTAACTCGCCCTCTTCCACAAAATTGTGTTGCTGTATATATTCACTAAGAGACACACACACACACACACACACACACACACGTACACAAACACTCACACACACACTTCAACTCCTACCCGCCTAGATACACACACACACTGAATAATACAATCCATTGTATATAAATAATAATTAATCTGCGTTCAAAATTTAACTCAATGTGCAATTTAGTTTAAACCAATTCAAAATACAATTTATGGATATGCTTCGACGCCTCTCCACAATGTCCACAATCTGTCACAACGAAACAAAACACATTTTCAAACAAAAAATAATGCATTTCTTTTTGTACAAGAAACGAGAATGTTGAATGAAGAAACGATATGATATGCTAAAAGGGTGAAACCACTAAGACCCAGTGAAGAAAAATGATTTTGTAATGTAGCTAAGTAGTTTTTTTTTTTAATTCCAACTAAAAACTAAAATAAAAGCAAAATGAAATGTATTTTAAGCCGACAACAAACAAACAAAAACCAACTAAAAACTATAACAATACGAAAAGCAATTTTAAGTATTAATAACAAATTAGATAAACGACAGCAGCCGCTTTTTTGCTTTAGCAACAAAACTAACAAGCATACAAATATAAACATAAACTTATGCATATACATATAAACATAAACATTAACATTAACATAAATATAAATATATATATATATATATATATATATATATATATATTTAATTAACTATGCATAAATACAGTTTTCAGAATCAAAAGCGTTTAATAGCATCCAATAATGAGCAATATTTCATGTCTAAATGTCAAAAAAAAAGAAAAAAAAACATTGTAGTGTAGCTTAACGAATATAACGAATATATATATATTTGTGTCATTTTAGCAACTTAAGCTTAAACAAAAAGAAAAAAATGAACTGTTTCGGTTTGCGACAAGTATTCAAAGTATTCGAATTATGCAAACTCATTATTTTAACTATAATCGATATTAGTAAGTAGCATTATATACTATATATGTTCTATATATAGTATATATAAATATATATATATATATAAATATATATATATATAAATATATATATATATATATATAAATATATATATATATATATAAATATATATATATATAAATATAATATATATATATATATATATATATATATATATATATATATATATATATATATATATATATATATATATATATATATATATATATCGTGTATGTTTGTAGAGATACACAGCAACTAGTTTTATATAAATATATAGACATATATATATGCGCAGCGTAGATCAGTTTAATTTTTGATCAAAATTCTTTGATTAATTAAATATGTTTTCTTTTTAAGCATACTAACTAGTTTTGTTTATCCATTTTTTTCTCCGCTAATAATTGATTATTATTATTATCATTTTTTGATATGTTGCCAATGTGTTTATTTATGTTACATTTATTGCGATTCGCTTGTTTTTACATCAAATTGAAATATATCTAATTCATTTTGCATAAATCAAATAACTTTAATGCAGATCAATTGAAAGATATCGAAAACATAAAGAAGAGAAACAAACCATATGCTAAATATAAATACTTTACTTATCTAAATATAGGCAAAAACATACACAAACACACACACACACACACAGTCACCCACACAGACATATTTCAAGTATATGAAGCATATTTACTAACAGCTAAAAGATATATATAATAAAAAAAAAATTATAGCGTTGTGCAGATCTACTATATACATATATTTATATATGTGTATTTGTATTTGTATTTGTATTTCGTTGTAAGAGCAAGAGAGCAACGACAATTTTGAATTGTAAAACACACAAACACACACACACGCATACAGAGGGTACACACACACACACGCACTCAGACACACCTATATTATGTAGAAATGAATTTTAATGTGTTACCTACGCATCGTCGTCAACTTGGACTCACAGACAACAAACTAATTATACATATACCAGGTATAAGCTAAAATTATATTTGAAATTATTTCACAAAAAAAAAGTGCAGCTTTTTATTTAATATCTATAGGTATATACATATATATAAATGCATAGAACAGCGACGGTCATAAAAATATATAATATATAATATTGATAAACTCAATATAAACATTTCATAGCAATATATATAACATATAACATTATTTTCAAATTATTCAGTTCATTATTTATGACCACAGCTATATAGCTATATGTATATATAGCAAAATGAACTTTTCTTTATTCATTTCTATATTTATTGAAACTTAACAGTTTTTGTCTGCTGACAACAAAGCGACAATATTACAAAAATTGCCTGCTTTGGCATATTGTATGGCACACAGGCCGAGGCAGTCCTTGGCACTGGGATTGACATAGTAGGGCAACAGATATCTGACCACATTGACTTCGCCCAGCTGGCTGGCATGATGGAGCGCGGTGCGACCGCTGCCATCGGCCACCTCGAGATTGGCGCCGGCCAAGCGATACGACTCCAAGCGATCGACATTCCCATGCTCGGCCAGTGAGCGCAGTTTCTCGGCCAATTCCAATGGGCCGTCCGGTAGGGTGGCGCAACGCTTTAGCAATACATCAATTATCTCATGATTGTCGCCATCGATGGCCTCGTGTAGTGGCGTTCGATTGAATCGATCCGTTAAGTCCACTGGACTGCCATCGTCTAACAGAGCTTGGACGCAGTTCTTCTTGCCTAGGAAACAGGCCAGGTGCAAAGCTGTTCGCCCCTCCGTGTTCGTATCGCTCAGATTGGCGCCGTATTGCTTTAGACTTATCAGTTTATGTGGATTGTCTTCACGGACGGCGGCTTCGACCAAAGCCGGAAAGAATGTGGCGCACATTTCATCCCGTTTCTTGTCACTAGAGATTTGGAGGTTACGTGCCACGCCCTCGATTAAATCGACTTCATCGCTTTTAGCTGAATTAGTCATGGTCACTTCACCGCGCAAACTTTGTTCCAGCTTTTTCTTTTTAACCTCCAAGTCCCATTCATTTTTCCCCAGCACATAAGCCAATTTGGTTAGCGTTGCCTCCTGAGTCATATCGTTGGCAGAGATCACGCCCACGCTCATCCAGTTGCTCAATATATATTGGGGCAACACTTTGCCATACGGACATTGCGTCATATTCACCACAATAATGCCACGAGAGACCGCATCGACAATCAGATCGAATAGCTTACAATTTTTGAAGGGTATATTTCCGATGCCGTAGCTCTGGATGACAACACCTCTCATGGGAGGCTTGAAGAAGACCTCCATTATCTCGGCTGTGATGCCTGGATATATACGCAGCAGGCTCACATTCCGCTCCATTCCCGTGAACACCGAGAACGGACCTGAATCGCTCTGCTTAAATATTAATTTCCTATCGATGTCGATGCTAACGCTAGATGTGCCCAGTGGCGGGGCATTGGGCGATTCGAATGCGTGAAAGGAATTGTTTGCCCTCTTCAAGCTGCGGCAACCGCGCAACACTTTGTGCCCGAAGAACAGCACCACCTCCGGCAGATCAAAGTTGCCAGCGATCAGCAGCGCTGCTATGAAATTGTTCCGGCCATCTGTGAGCATCTCAGCCATTGGCAGCTGACTGCCGGTAATTACAACGGGCTTGGTCAGATTTTCCAGCATAAAGGCAAGAGCTGAGGCAGTGAATGCCATGGTGTCCCTGCCGTGCAGTATGACGAAGCCATTGTAGCGTTCGTAGTTGTCCTGCAAACAAAAAGATTAACCCAAATGGATAGTTTTACGTTGAGTTATGCGTACGCCCACTGTTGTGGCCAACTGCTCCCAGTTATCTACTTGCAGCGAGCTAGAGTCCACCAATGGTGAAAACTCTACTATCTCATAGATCACACGGTATTTAGTGTCATGAATCATCGGCAGAACCAATGGCGCGTTTTCGCCTCGCTCGAATGGAAGATTGTACTTTTTGTCGTGACAGTTGCTATCTAAGCGCAGTCGGTTAACTAGTTCATCTTTTATATATTGTAGAGCTATCGACAAATATGTTATTTTCTTTTTTTAATAATTATTATATATATCACACTTACTACCGTCTTCCATACGCATCATGCCAATGCAACCGCCGGTGTGTATGACAAGGACACGCGCTTCTTTATTATGCGCACAGCGACATGTTGGATTCGCCATTCCTGTCCACTGCCACGTTACACTAACTAAATTTTAAAAGTTTTCCCAAAACTTTTTTAGAACTAAGAAGTAACATTGCATTCAAACGATTACAAATCCGTTAAATTTAATTACGGTAGCGTTGCCAGATAACCGCATATAGCATTAATTTGGTACCGTCAGGGTTATTAATAGCCAAATATTGCTTTTTTTAAAAATATCTAACGATTTATAAAACCCTAAAACAAACAATTTATTACGAATTTGACAGCTTGCCTGCTTTTTAATTTTAGAAATGAGCGCTATTATTTTAATTCAAATATTGTGGCGCTGCCAGCTGTATACAAGCAGAAGTTCATTAAATGTTAATAACATCAAATATTCTGTTAAGCAACAATTGCGTGTGACCAAATAATAATCATGTTATGTGTGTGTGTAAACATACATACCTGTGCTCTTGCACGTGTGTGCGGAAGTGTGCACATGTGTAAACAAATTTATCCGGCTATTGCTTATGCCGGGGCCAAGCAAATAATTTACAAATAACAATAATATAAACTTTGATATTTACTTGGAGCTGTGTGTTAACATCAAAATGAGGTTGCTATTTAGCTGCCGACTACAACAACGCTTGTGTGTATTGAGTTTATGTTGTCGATCATCAATCAGCGCGCTTAGGATCGCTGCCAAAGAGCAATCGTGACGTCACTCGCTTCCTCTTACTGGGAGTAACGCACACCTGCAACGAGCTTGAGCCACTTGCCATGCGGCCGCCTCTTCAGAGATGTCCAGGACTGAGTTAATTGCACATGTGTAACCGTAAGGACAAGCAACTTGATGACAATTTAATTAAGATGCACAACCCAAAAATTTGCCGTTTGTCATTAATTAATTAGAGCAACAACAACAATGGACTGATGCGAACAGTTGTTGCTAATGTCTGCCAAAAAATAAAAAAAAATAAACAGAAGAAAACAAAGCAAAATAAAACGAAAGCATGCAACATCAACGGCCCAGCAGCAGCAGCAGCAATAACGGCAACAAATTATTTGCTAGAATTGAGCAATTTGCTAGTTCTGCGTTGCGCATAGGCAATATTAAAAATAAAGTACGAGCGCCCAGCGAAACGGCAAGAGCAGATCACCTTGTCTAGAGATCATCATCCGTTCGGAAGATGAACAAACGCGGCATCATCATTCTGTGCATCATTGCCACGCTGCTGTGCATTGTGCTCGGCGCGAACTTCTACTTCATGTACTACCTGAACGCCGAGGACGGTCAGCTGGCGAGTGTACGAGCGCTGGAGAACATGATCAGGCATAAGATGCGCCATCTGAAGCCAGCGTATCTTAATCGCAATCCACGCTTCTTCATGTTCCGCAACAAGCTGCTGAAGAACTACAAGCAGGCCAACTACGAGAATGCCAGCGTGCTCTGGGAGATAGCCAACTGGGTGAGTCGGTCATGTGAATACATATCTATCTATACATACCTAATTGAAAAATTTCCATTTCTTAGTGGCCTCACGAGAACGAGATCTATCCCTTGTATGACTCCTCAATGGGCCAGCTACTAAAGACGTTACGGGATGAGCCCATCACCCGGGCCAACAATTTGGCACGCGGTACGCAGCTGAAGCTGCTGCTGCGTCTCAGCAACCAGCAGAAGGTAATCTTCAAGCCGCAATGGTATCCACGTGACGTGGTCATCGAGGGCGTCGTCTACAGCGGCAAAGATCGGCATGTGGCCGAGGTGTATGCCTTCTATTTGGGCGCTGTGCTCGACCTACGCTGGACACCGATTGTGGTCGGTCGCGTGGTGAATCTCAAGACTGAGCTCTACGCCCACGGCGATCAGGAGCTGCAGAACACGATCAAAGTCGAGGTGGATGAGGAGGGCAATGAGACATATTGCCTGTATGGCAAGTGCCACTATTGCAATGAGGAGGAGACTGTCTGTGGCGATGAGCAGCACAACATCGAGGGTATCATCATCTACATTGTGCCGGGCACGCTGGCCAAGCGTCGTTCGCCCTGGCAACGCACCTACAAGGAGGATAAGCGCGCCATTTGGGAAGATGATATGACTTATTGCAAGTAAGAGAGATGTTAAGTCAAGTACGAGTGCTCTGGTCGAGACTGCTCGACTAGAAGATACCCTTTAGGGTATACCCGATGAGGAGCTGATCTTCTTTTTTGTATACTTAGCAAACAATGAGTGCGCTATGCTAAAATTCCAATTCTCAATCGGTTCGGGATACAAACAAAATAATAAATGGTCATCCATTTATTCTAGCTTATTTCATTTCTGTTTCGCAGATCTCTCAAGAACAAAATGGAAACAATTCGGCTCTTGGATCTCATAGACGTGGCCATCTTTGACTATCTGATACAGAATGGAGATCGTCATCATTATGAGACGCGAGAAGAGCGCGTGGTGCTCATTGACAACGGCAAAGCTTTTGGTAATCCCAACAAGGATCATCTGGACATACTGGCGCCGCTCTATCAGTGCTGTCTGTGAGTCTAAATCCTCATTATAATAGAGTTTAAACTAAGATGATGTCTATTTTCAATCCCCTTTTCCAGCATACGTAAATCCACGTGGGATCGCCTGCAAGTTTTCTCGGGCGGCGTCTTAACCGAAATCGTCGATCGTCTATCCAAACAGGATGCTCTCTATCCGCTCATCACGGACAAGCATAAACGTGGCGTCGAGCGCAGATTGCTCGTGGTATTTGCTGTAGTGGAGTATTGCATGGACAAGGAGGGTGACAAGATGTTCAAAACTCTCTAGTTCCAGTTACAGATTAGCTAAGTTCTAGGTTGTTATTAGGTTTAGTCAATCAAGTGCCCAAATACATATACGTATGATATCTATAGTTATAGTGATTGCTCTAAATATCAAATGAATGAGAGACGATGTTTGTTTCAACTACTTTTCCAGATCAATTGTTAAATTTAATGTTACAATCCATTTGTAACTATTAGTTTTATTTAAAGTTAAGATTGTTGCCTAGTTTAAACAGAATACAAACTGAAAGTAAACAAAACTAAATATTCTGAATGCAGTTTTGAAAACCACATATGTCGGTCTGTTGATCGGGTCGAATGGTTCAGATTGTGTTCGCATTTACTTCTTTCTCTCCTTATTAATTTTGCTGAAAGTGAACAGTTTATTAAACTGTTTGTTGTTCCTATTATTGGGCCGATTCTGCAATAGATTTAAAAGTGATTCATATGAATATTATTTTCAGTTTTCATCTTTTAGATTATATCATCAAACTTACCTTGCCGCGTACTTGTGATTTAATTTCCGTGCCCTGCGCACGCTTGGCGCCGCCTTGAAATTGCCGGAAGTCCACGTTCTTGTAGTCAAAGCTCTGCACCGCTGCGCTATTGGGGGGCAGTTGTACGGGTCTATTGGAGCTTTGTGCTTGCAAGCGTTGCTTTGCCTTGAATCGGTTGTTCTTCTCCTGGCGTTTCTGCTGACGCTTGCTGAGAACGGGCTGTGGATTCTCCGCGGGACTCTTTTCGATGGGCACTTCCACCACATTGTCGTCATCATCATCATTATTATCTACTTCTATTATATGTTGTTGGGCTACGTTAGATATTGTCTCAGCCTTGGACGTCGAAGCACTTGGCTTCTCCTCACTCTTGTTGCGTTTCGCTACCGCGGATTGCTCCGTGGTGGACTGATGTTTACGTTTAAGCTGTTCTTTTAGTGGTAGGTTATAAACAGGATCCTCTTCCACCTTGATATCCACCGGTGCTGGGTCGGCGGGGCAGAGACGTCGCTTGAGCAGCTCGCTATTCTCCTTTGCGGTCTGCTCCAACTTCTGCTGTTGCATGAGCGGCAGAATAGCCACGTAGCGCTTGTAGGGCATGCGCATGGTCTGACTCTCCTGGCGGGCACGCACCCAACGTGCTTGCGCCTCCTGTGAGGGCTTCGCTGGTTTTTGAAATAATGACAGAGCAGGTGCTATTAGGGACACCGAAGGTACCTCCAGCTTTGGTTTGTTTGCCTTCTGCAATTTGCCCGCGGCATTGCGGCTTAGCAGCGTGGGCAAATCATCGCGCGTTTCCTCAATGTGCGAAAAGTCCAGGGGGCAATTCAGTTTGCTGTTGAAGTCCTTGTTGCTCACCGATAGGCTTGCGGGTGCAATGTGACGTGCTTCTAATACGGGCTGTTATTAAAAAGATAGTAGAGTATGGATTTTGAAGGCAGTTCTGAACGACTCACTTTAATCAATGGCTGCTCACGTGCCCGTAACACGATTTGATGCAATGTGTTGAGCTGCTGGCGCACCAAGGGGGGAATTGGATTGCAGCAGGCCAATATGCCCTGCATTTCGCGGGGCAAACTTTCAGCAATTTGTAGCATCATATGATTGGGCAGTACATAGCCGTAGCTTTCATCCTCCTGGCGTGCGGTCGCATCGCGCCACTCAAAGATGCCGCGCAGAGCATGTAGCTGGCGATTGTCAAAGGAGCGCTTCGTCTTGCGCACTAGATCCAGATGTGAATCCGGTCCGATGTGCGGCTTGGTGTAGCGCTTCTTGCAAACGTCGGTGCTCATTTGATAGACCATACGCAAACCCTGAAGGCCCTGCTCGGCCTCCAGGAGATCGTTGGTGAGACGCTCGTAAATATAAATGAGATAGTGGGTGTCCTGGCGTGCATAGTCAATTAGTTGTTGCGGCAGCGGGCGCATGCGCCAGTCTGCCAGTTGCAAGCTCTTATCCACATCCAGATCTAGGTAATGCTTCAGCAGAAACGCCAGTGAAAGCCTTGCCATGTTCAAGGCTTTGGCTGCTCGGTGGGTATCGAACATGTTAACGATATATAGAGAAAGATCGCGTTGCAGCCATTCGATATCGAGATCGGCGCCATGCAATATCTTCAGCACCTTGGGATCGGTAAGCACAAGATTTAGGATGTGCATGTCCTCGCGCAACGTCAGCGTATCGAAAATATAGTCCTTGGTGCGTGTGGACATCTGCACCAGGCAAGTGATGCCCATGAAGGTGCGATACGAATGATGCTCCACATCGATGGCTATTTGAGATGCTTTACGCAACTCGGCGAGTGCCTGCTGCAATGTCTCCACACTGTCCACTAGCATCAGTTCAGTTTGGGCTGGTGGCGCCGGCAAGAGGGGCTTTTGCTTTTGCAATTGCTCTTGGGGCGGCTCAAATTTCAACAGCTCAAACTCATACGGATGTAGGAAGGACACTATGTTGCCAGCATCATCGTATTCGGGCAGCAATGCCAAGGGCTTCAACGAATTAGGCTTCTCTGAGAGACGTGGCTGAAAAGGATTTTGCGCTCTATTGTCCACCGGCACCTTGAACTGCATTTGCGGTCGCATTATATTTTGCGCCGTAAACAATCGTGCCGATACCGTGCTACGCACTGGTGTGCCAGGAGTTGTGCTGTAGCGATTCCAGCTGCCAGCACTTGGCGTTTCTTTAGTTACAGTCGATGGTTTTGCGGCACGCGATGTAGATGGTAGATTGACCTGGGTTTCGACAACCACCGGCTGGTTGCCTCGTCTTAGGCCGCTCCTAATGTCTAAGTTTGTTGTGATACGTTCGAATAGAATATCATTGAATTCCTGCACCATTTCCAGCTGTTCATCGCCTTGACGTCTACAATATATCTTATTGATTTTTAATTGTGTATATAAATGAAATAGATTTTTACCGTCTAATGTCGCCTTGAATGTTTTCCGTCTTTAAAACCTTGTTAATCAATCCCAGCACTCGCTGCGACTGCTCCTCCAGCATGCGCGCATACCCGGGATAACTAAGATAAACCGAGCGAGCTGCGCCCTGTGGAAATGCATTACAGTTGCGTGTGGCAGCCACAACATTGCGGTATGCGTCCTAAATAATAATAGAATATAATATATGCTAATTCTATATAATCACTCTGCATTCACTTACCGTTGTAAAGCTGATTATGTTCCTGGGATCAGAGCTGGCTTGAGATGTTGACGGTTGGTCGGCAGCATCGTCTTCAGGCTGTCCTGGTTCTGTCAGATTTTTTCTTTTTGGCGTCTGTGGCATTTTGTTGGGTATAATGTAATGAATATTTTTTTATTTTATTTTTATGAAATTGTGTGAACTATTTTATCTGATTTGTTTGCTGGTTGGGTACAAAAAAATGTGCGTTTTTCTTCTTCTTCCGCAAGAATTAAAAACACCGATAATTTAGGGTTGTCAACACTACTACCAGCGGCAAATTTTAATTACTCATTGAAATGCAAGACTATTGAAAACGTTCTAATTCGTGCTGGCCATTCAAATTTACAGTGAAGAAAATTATAAAAAATTG
Source organism: Drosophila stalkeri (assembly GCA_035047405.1). Lineage (NCBI taxonomy): Eukaryota > Metazoa > Arthropoda > Insecta > Diptera > Drosophilidae > Drosophila > Drosophila stalkeri. The sequence goes on from JAWNPR010000142.1 coordinate 2,920,610, forward strand.
ACTGAGAGATTGAAATGATTTCGACAACATATTCGACCGCATCATGTTTTAAATGTGTCAAATGTTTGGCCTGATTTAAGTATTGTCATCACTAACAAATTGAATATCGAAACTATCGAAATTATGTCGTTCGCTAGCTTGGCTACTACATCGATGTTTATGTGATAATCGAAATCCCAGCGTTAGCCGCCAGAGATAGAAAACCGTAATTATAAAAAATTATATATTAAAACTACGTCAGGTCATCCCATCCATAACACAACCCAACTCCCCGCACTGTATCATCATGCTGGATCTGTACAGGCGCGTTGTGGCTCGGTTTCCACTTGGCAATGTTAGTTACATGTTCGCCTACGGCTCGGGTGTCAAGCAGCAAATCGGCTATGAGAAAGTAAACGAGAAGCCGGATTCAAAAAGTGTCATCGACTTGGTATTTTGCGTACGTGACACTCAGGGCTTTCATGCAGAGAATATACATCGGCATTCGAGTCACTATTCGGCATTGCGGCACTTGGGCGCCAACTTGGTGGCTCAGTACCAGGAGCTGCTCGGCGCCAGGGTTTATTTCAATACACTGGTGCCACTGCATGACCTAGGAGTGACCATAAAATATGGTGTGGTGCATGAGGATCATTTAATTGATGATCTGCTCAATTGGAGGCACCTCTATCTGTCTGGGCGCCTCCAAAAACCAGTCACAGATCTCGTAAAACTCGACGATGATTCACGTCTCAAAACAGCCTTGGAGAGTAACTTACGCTCAGCCTGTCAGACGGCGCTACTGTTATTGCCCGAGAAGTTCACTGCCTACGAGCTATTCTATGCCATCGCCGGGCTAAGCTACAAGGGCGACTTTCGTATGATTTTCGGCGAGAACAAGCAGAAGGTGCACAATATAGTCCAGCCCCAGGTCTCCGAGTTCTTCACACTCTACCAACCTATTATGAAACAGCTCTCGCAGTACATGGCCGTTGATTTGCATGGCCAGGAACCGGGCTCGCTAAGGCCGGCCATTGTCTTCGAGCAGGATAAATCTGTCGAAGCTACGCGATATCATCTGCGTCATTTGCCAAAGGAGCTGTGCCATCGCCTCAAGCGCAATGCTGCCTGCCGCGGCGACTATGCAGATGTGGTCGACTATCTAGCCGTAGCCCCATTGCTCTCCAAGATCGTTCAGGTGTCGGTGAACGACATCGTGTGGCGCAGCAGCATTAAGCAATCGCTGAAAAATATTGCCACCGCTGGGATAATCAAGTCGCTCGTCTACAGCTTTCGCAAGGCACAGAAGACATTCGCAGTTTAAAGTATTTATCTCATCTGCTCTAGACTAATCCCACGCTAATCAATCCCTGCCAATTATTGACTAAGTTGCGCTAGATTGTGCTAACTTTTTGTTAATTAATTTTAAGTCCCAAAGTTGTTGTTGACATCAATAGAGAATCTGTAGATTACAAAGTAGAGCCCTTGAGTTTTCATTGCCAGCACAAAAATGTTTTGAAAATGTTTTTCAGAAATAATGACCAGCGATTCAAGCAGCTCCAGTGCCGAGGAACACAGGCGCAAGCGCAAGCATAAAAAGCAGAGCAAAGAAGCCGATAAGAAGCACAAGAAATCAAAGAAGCACAAACAGGAAAAGCGCAACAAGGAAAAGAAGCGCAACAAGCGGGAGCCGTTGCCAGCAGAGGAGCAAGCGCATCAGGAACTGTCTACGAGGAACACTGAAGATGCAGCTGAAACTACAGAAGCAAATGCTTATATGCCCGCGCTGCCACCACACTTAATGAAACAGGAAAAACCTCAGCCACAGACAACACAGATTATCGGGCCCGTCATGCCCAGCCAGCTTGCATCAGTTGAAGAGGATGCGTTTCACAAAGCCGAAGTAGCTGAAGATGATGATGATGATGATGATGACATGACGGGCACTTTTGGACCCATGCCAAATACTACACAAGTGGAGCTGGAGGAACGTGCACTGGCCATGAAACTGGCTGCACTGGAGGGCGGTGGCTTGGGCAGCTCTGCAGCAGATCAAGAAGCGCGCGAAGAATGGATGCTGGAGCTGCCCGAGGTGGGTCTGAAGAGTGGACTGGCTGCTCTTAACAACATGAAGCGCACCTTCTACCAGGGAAAAGAACGTCCAGACTTCAGTGATCGCAGCTCATGGACAAAGACGCCGCAGAGTGCCGCAGCTGGACCAAAGCCCTGCAGCTCCAAAGACTTGGAACAAAAGGCGAGGGAAAACTATGAGCGGCAGCGGGATGAAGAGCAGGAATCCATTGCAAAGAAACACAAGAAGAAGCACAAACGAGATGAATCCCTTGTCCAGCTGCATCAGAAGAAACTGCGCAAGGAGCAGCGCGAACGGGTAAATGTTTTGCACTTTGAAAAAACTTGAGTTTTTTTTTTTATTAATTTTCTTGCTTGTAGGAGAAGGAGCTGGCTGCCAGCGGCTCCAAGCCTGAGCGACGTCCCTTTAGTCGCGACGTGGATCTGAAGCTAAACAAGATTGACAAAAATCAAACCAAGCAAATTGTGGATAAGGCCAAAATACTAAATACAAAGTTTTCCAGCGGTCACGCCAAGTATCTTTGAGCATATTGTATAAATTAGTATAAAATTATATTAATATAAATATATTGAATGCATCTTATTATCGTTGTGGCGGTGGCTTGGGTTTGGGTATTTTGGAAAGTAGTATTTGAATCTCGTCCTTCTCCTTCCAGTCCTTCCACAGCTCGTAGAGATTGACAATTGCGCGAACTATTTCCTGCACCTTGTCCAAGTCCACGTTCAGCTCGGCGAACCATTGCTTGGTAGAATCCTTTTGCAAAATGACGCATGCGATCTGCAGGCACGCAATGGCAATCTGAAAAGCATGAAGAATTTAATTTTTTATTGAGTTAAGATGGGTGCTCGTTGGTTTTACCTGATAGGGTGGATAGAGCAGGCAGACATCGGTGCGCAGCGAGTCGTTGACTATGCGCCAGGTAAGTGTCAGTAGCTGATCTTCTTGTCCCATGTCCTGGACAAGTTGTAGCAAGGGCCGATATGGTTGGAACACAATTAGGCAGCAGTCTAAATTCTCCAGTAAATAAAACTCGCATTCGAGTATGTGATTGGTGCGATACGGAAACTCCTGTGTGTACGCATAGCTGAACTTTGATTTGATGGCCGTCTGGCAAATAGAAATGAGACGCGAATTGGATATGACACCAAACTCCTCCACTTTGGAAGCCAGCAGAATGCAGGTGGGCGCCAGGAGGAGAGGATCAATATTTTTCAATGAGTTGCGCGCATAGAAGCGTTTGAAATACACAGTTGCCGTGGCGATAACTTGTTGGCGCAGCTTCAACTGCTCTCCGAGCACTTGAATGACATTGGCAAAGAATATAAATATCTTCTGATATTCATCCTCGGTGAGAACTAGTAAATCGTTCTGGCGTTCACGTAGCAAATCCTGCTTATCGAGTATCCATTGCTGTGAGTGCGAGCTCTGCCAAAAGTTGCCTGCCATGTTGGACCGGCCCGTTTGTTATCACTTGGCTTTGATTTTCCAGATATAAAATAAATGTAAATTGTTTAAATTAATTACAGAAATCGTCGAAAACTTCAACAAACAAAAAACAATATAGAAGCCGCAAATTTCGTGTCTTTGTAGTGTGACCAGATCTATCAATAACGAACAGCTGATCTTATATACTTGAAATAGTTTATTAGTTACTTTGGCAATATTTTACTATAAGTTATAAGCTTGAAAGTTTATGCTCAATCGGCTTTGATATTTCGGTTCTAAAATAAATTGTATGTCTTTCAAAACAAAAAACGTTAGCCAAATATTTTAACAGATAAAGTGCTGCAGTGTGACCCAAGCTGTAATACATCATCCAGCTGATTTGTACGCAGCCAACTTAACGCCTTAGCATAGTACATATGCGAGTGTGTGAAAATTTCAGCAGGCGCCGCGACAACGGGAACGCAGAAGTTTTAGTTATTTTAAGTGCTTAAAATATTGAACGATTATAAAAAACGATGGCGTTGCGTGTACTTGGAGTAACGCAGAATATGCGCACATACATGCGCGGCGTTGACTTGATCAAGGTAAATGAATAATCATAATTATTTATTGGCTTACAGTCCAGTATTTAAAATTACGTAATTGTGTATGTTGTAAGCTGCCAACTTGCAATTTGTATGTTATATTAGTGGCAAGTAACTCTATTGAATGGCTAAAACCACAGCATAAATATACTCCACCAATATGCTGGCTTAAAGCTGTTCAACCTAATTACAAAATAGCTTTAGCACATTTGAGGTTATGTTGCCAATTGCCCAACCAATTCGCAATTTAAAAAGTATGATTTGTTTCTTTTCCTTGCTTTTCATATTTTAGCGCTACAAATCGGCACTGACCGTTAAGAAGACGCTGCTGAACATACCCGCCACCCAGGTGACCAGGCTGGACAATGGCCTGCGTGTCGCTAGCGAGGATTCGGGCGCATCCACCGCCACTGTTGGTCTCTGGATCGATGCTGGTTCGCGTTCCGAGAACGACAAGAACAATGGCGTTGCCCATTTCTTGGAGCATATGGCTTTCAAGGTAAGTTGGAACAGTAATTTGTATATAAATTGTATATTAATAAATATTCCATTATGTTAGGGTACTGCCAAGCGCTCGCAGACCGATTTGGAGCTCGAGGTTGAGAACATGGGTGCTCACCTGAACGCGTACACGTCCCGCGAGCAGACCGTGTTCTACGCCAAGTGTCTGTCCAAGGATGTGCCTAAGGCCGTTGAGATCTTAGCCGACATCATTCAGAATTCCAAGCTGGGTGAGTCGGAGATTGCACGCGAACGGTCGGTCATTCTACGCGAGATGCAGGAAGTGGAGAGCAACCTGCAGGAGGTGGTCTTCGATCACTTGCACGCTACTGCCTATCAGGGCACTCCCCTGGGTCAAACCATTCTTGGCCCCACCAAGAACATTCAGTAGGTGGAAAATAATTTTGATTAACATAAAGATTTAACTTAATTATGTCAATGCAGGTCGATTGGCAAAAGCGATCTAACCGACTACATTCAGACCCACTACAAAGCATCGCGCATTGTTTTGGCTGGCGCCGGTGGTGTAAAGCATGACGAACTTGTCAAGTTGGCCGGCCAGACTCTTGGTAGCTTGGAGTCTAGCGTGCTTCCCGCTGAAATAACTCCCTGCCGCTTCACTGGCTCCGAAGTGCGCGTCCGTGACGATTCGCTGCCTTTGGCTCATGTAGCTATTGCTGTTGAGGGCTGTGGCTGGACCGATCAGGATAACATCCCATTGATGGTGGCCAACACTTTGGTAGGTGCCTGGGATCGTTCCCAGGGCGGTGGCGCCAACAATGCATCCAACTTGGCTCGTGCCAGTGCCGAGGACAGTTAGTATTCATACTTAAGAATTATTTGCCCCATGCTATATGTTCCTAACTCGCATCTATTCTTCATGCAGATTTGTGCCACAGCTTCCAATCGTTCAACACCTGCTACAAGGACACTGGCCTGTGGGGCATCTACTTCGTTTGCGATCCATTGCAGTGCGAGGTATATACATAACTCCTTTAACCAGACTATTTTATAATGCCAGCTTTCTTTCAGGATATGCTTTTCAATGTGCAAACCGAGTGGATGCGTCTGTGCACCATGGTCACAGAGGCTGAGGTTGAGCGCGCCAAGAACTTGCTGAAGACGAACATGCTTCTGCAGCTGGATGGCACCACGCCCATTTGTGAGGACATCGGTCGCCAGATTCTGTGCTACAATCGTCGCATCCCATTGCACGAACTGGAGCAGCGCATCGACGCCGTCAGCGTGCAGAATGTGCGTGATGTTGGCATGAAGTACATTTATGACAGATGCCCCGCCGTGTCCGCCGTTGGACCCGTTGAGAATTTGCCCGATTACAACAGAATTCGCTCCTCCATGTACTGGTTGAGGGTCTAAGTAGCTTCGATGCTCTGATATGAAAGATATTGTTGCTAGCCGTGTAGATTAATTCAAGAAAAATTTGATCCAAGAGAATCAGTAAAACCAAACTAAAATAAAAACAACACACATAACTTAAATGAGCTGCTGTAAATATGTTTGTTCGTTGTAATTTATTGATATTAAGTGATGATAATACATCCATAGACTATTATCTAATCGTGCGAGTAGTTGATGGGTATTCCGCTCAGACCCTTTTGCAGTTTGGCTGGTTCGGTTTGACCCAGCGCCGGGTCCAAGCCTTGCCAGGTGCGATCCTCGAACGTGAGGCCCGTATCGCTGGTCATCAGTGCCATTTTGGCCTGGGTGGCCACGGTTGTGCTTGAATCGACAGTTTCAGCGTCGGCTGTGCCTCCTCGCATGCGGCCGCTAACCAGGTTCACATCCTGCGGCTGCACCGCCTGTGCATCGAAGGCCAAGAAGCTACGTCCCTCCGGCAGCAGCTGCTTGAAATCTGTGACATACGCCTCCGGATACTTCATATGCCAGGCCGGATTCAGCGCCATTTCGGCCTCAAATACCGACACAATAGGCTTATAGTACTCCTTGGAATTATACATATTGTTGAAGGGACAACCGATGAGCACAAAGCAGTCGATCTCCAGGAAATTGGCCAGCTTGGCAGGATTGATACGACCCACCGAAATGAGTTGCGTCTTAATACCGCGACTCTTGGCCATTTCCTGCAAGCGCGAGACTACATCCAAGTAGCCAACCGCACTCAATGTAGCCACAATGAGACCCAGAGTCTGTGCATCTTTGCACTTCTCTATGTAGTAATAGCGTCTTCGAATGTAATGTGCTGTTAGAGGGTTTTTGGCACTCAGCCTACCGCTAGCACCGTCGAGAATGTGCCACTGGTAGGCTGTGGTGGTCAGCGAGAGATTGGCAAAACGCTGATTGTCTGCACCAATAAAGATGCAAATGCGCTCTGCCGGCGATGCAGTCTCTGACTCAGCTGGTTGTTTGTTCTCGATGCAATCCTCGGCAGGTGGTGGATATACCTCGATAAGCAGCTTCTTGGGGCGCAGAACATCACGTAACTGGCTATAGAGCGTGTCCTCTCCCTCAGTTAACTGATGCTCGTAGAGGTGCTGATAGCCAATGTCGAAATAAACGCAAACCTCTCTCTCTGTACAGTCTGGCTGCAACGTGGCCAACTGTTGCAGTATTGTGGACAGCTCCAGAGGTAGCACTGGGTACAAATAGAGTACCGGCAAGCGGCTGGCCTTACTGCGGCAGGCATTACCAAAGTGAATAATGCTATCTGCCTCCACATGAGCCGCGGCAATTTCATCCACGCAGCAGCTGCCATACGTGGTGTCTGCTAGAATGAAAACCTTGCAGTCCTCTGCTGTCAGCGCCGTCTGCAGACAAGTGCTAATCGCATTGCTATGTGGCAAATAGTCGTCTGGGAATTGCAGGCAGATCTGAGAGATATGTTAAAATGACACAACGAGTTTTTGTTATTGCATTTACGCACCCGCTTGTAACCATTTTGTCTTATCCAGCCAAGGCTAACTTTTTTGTGCGTTTCGTTCCAGATTTGTTCGAATGTTACCGGCGATTCCGTTGGGGAATCTGTTTGGCGCTCCAGCGCTGCCGTATCCTGGCTGGAAAAGGCAGATGCTGTCATTGTTCGATTTAATGAATGTGAAAAGAACGTAAAATAAACAATTGAAGTGAAAGGCCGATAAGCGTTTCGATATGTTAATGTCTATCGAAATTTGTGGTATTTTTTTTTGCACTCTCTCTCTCTTGCAATAATAATTTGCTATTTGACATGCAAGCCCAACGTATCGATATACGACTGCTTTTCCCATCACTAAGCTTAACTGCTCGCCAGGTAACAAGGCAAGCGAAATTTGTCGAAACTAACCCCAGACATAATTTTTGAGGCAACCAGACGCGCGTACGGATGCAAATACGCGCGCATAACTCAGCGTGAAGCAACGGTAAACAAGCATCAATTTTATTGCGAAATACGAAATACGAAATACACAGCGAGTTCACAAATCTAAACAAAAATGGATGACTCACGCGAGGAAAGCCAATTTATTGTGGATGATGTGAGCAAAACAATTAAAGAGGCTATCGAATCAACTATAGGTGGCAATGCATATCAGCACGATAAGGTAAACAACTGGACCGGCCAGGTGGTCGAAAATTGCCTGACCGTGCTCACCAAAGAGCAGAAGCCCTACAAATACATTGTCACGGCCATGATCATGCAGAAAAACGGCGCCGGCTTGCACACGGCCAGCTCCTGCTACTGGAACAACGACACCGACGGCAGCTGCACCGTGCGCTGGGAAAACAAGACCATGTACTGCATTGTTTCTGTCTTCGGGCTGGCTGTCTAGTTGGACGCATATCGATCCCGATCCAAGACACACACACAAATCACTAACATCTAAGGGGGAGGGATTAACAAGATTGCCTTGCATTTGTTTTGCGTGTAAGTAAAGGATTATATGTATATGAAATACATATTTATGAATACATTTATATTATACTTTGCAGCTGAAACACAATTCAAATCGGTTTACTCAATCAACTCTGCTAAAACATAAATACGACAATTAAGCCGAACTGTTTGTTCAAGCCACTTTACAAGGAATCTAACCAATCTATCATATTACAGCAACGAGCAAAGTATTGTTCAATTCTTAGAATTCAACACACAGCAAAATTTCCAATAATTTAGCAAAATGAAATGTATTTGTATTATTTTCTCGAGTTCTAAATAACAAAAACTGCACACAAAGTGTTTGAATGTTACTTATGGTTTTTCATTTAAAAAGTAAATTTAATAAAATGTAAAAATAAACAATTGTTTTTGTTTTGTATGTCTGTTACTCTTCTTTCACTCGACCTTGAGCGACGGCCCGGCAGTTGTTTAATCGATGCAACTGCTGCAATCAATACAGGGTGTTTTTTCTCACTTATCTGCAAGTTTAAACTTTGAGTAACTGGAGCTTATTAGCCTCTGAGCAAATTACAACTTTTGTCTTGTTCATTTCCAATTGAAATGTAATAGCATTCAAATACAAAAATAATTTTGAATTTTTTTAATATTTTTTAATTTTTTTTATTTTCTCCCCACTTGGCTTTGAGCTATGGCCCGACAGTTGTTTAATCGATGCAACTGTTGCAATCAATACAGGGTGTTTATTTCTTTTCTATAACTTAACTACATTTACTTCTTTCGCTGAAAGCGCTTAGAAGTCGACAACGCTGGCACTGTGCTGGGCAGTCGCAGTGTCAGCATATCTGAGCGCGCCTTGGGTCGCGCATTGACAATGTGGGCATAGGTAATGATGCGCTCTTTGGATGTGCGCAGAATGCGTGATAGCGTATTCACATCAACCTCATGTTTTTCGCTGATGAGCAGCGCCAGCACAATGAAATGTGTGAGCGCCTTCTCTGTGCTGAAGGTGGTGCGCGTGCAGGACTTGGCCACATTTGGATCCGCGAATCGATGGCGTATGTCATTTTCCACTTTCTCCGAAATCTTCGACAATTCGACGCGTTTCATTTGTCGTTTGCGCAACGCAATGAGCGATTGCAGCGCGTCCATGTAGATGATCAATTTAATGTGTAGAAAATCCTGTTTTGAGGTAATTTCTTTGTCTTGGATGCGTTTAATGCAGTCACGCAGAAAGTCCGACTCAATGCTGCAATATAAATGGGAATAGGTGATGTGAGAATGCTGTTAATATATGTATATAAGCACGAAACATACGGCAGTGTCTCCAATGGCGTTGAGTATACACTTTTGGCTTCTTCGTCCAGGCGATCGAGCAGTGATTGTGGCACCACGTCCTCTACATTGTAGATGTCCTCTATTTTCGTTGCCGTCTTATCGCACTTGGGTACAATAGTGGCCAGATATTCTGCATTGTTTGTATCCACTTCGGGCAAGGTACTATCTTCCTCATCTTCGCCTTCCTTTGCCACAGAGTTCTGCACGGTTTCATCCAGATCCTTACGCATCACATCTACATTGACCATCATCTGTTCGTGATTGGCCGCATAGCGAGAGGCCTTGCGACCGCCGAACTCCTTGAGTAGTTTCTTTGTGGCATGCTCTTTGCTCAACATTGGTCGGTTTTCCGTTTTCACCATCTTCTCGTAAATGTGATTCGACAGCAGTGCCTGTTGCACAGGCACAATTGTTGCTTTGTTTGTAGTTTTATCGCGCACACAGATATAAGTATCGTATTCTTCGTTGCTCTGTAAGTCACCTACATATGCATTCACACCGGCGAATACCAAGGCACGTTTGCGTGAATTATGTTTGTCGTTACTCTCAACCAGTGAAAAATTGGAGCTGCTGCCGAGTGAGCCATTCTGAAAATTTACTGCAAGCAGACATTTTTGTTGACTGGTTGTCTCAACTGCAACGTACAACTTACGCATTATGGGTGAGCATCCATCTTGCTGATGTTTGTAAACATTCTCTATTAATGTTTTTCCTTCCATATTTATTCAATTAAAATAATATTTAAAAACTTAAATACAAATAAATGTAAAATGTGCCGTTGCACGTGTAGGAATGGTTAAACAGCTGATGATGCGGTGCTGCCAGATGTTTTCTGTCACTAGGGTTGCCATAGATAACGTTGCGCGCCAGTTTTCAAAATGCATACCAAAAATACAGTTATATGCCATAAGCGCGGAGTTGCCAGATATTATTTGCCCGCCAATTTTTAAATTTATATTCTATGGACTTCGAACATCTGCATTTATGTTAAAGCCCGCAAAGTTGTAGTGCTTGCTTTTGACTATTTTTACCACTTGCTGCAATGACAATAGTTAACACTAAAAATGTCGTTTCGATTTAATCTACTCACCAGCACTAGTTTAATTAAAAACACTGCAAATGTTAAAAAATTAATACTCATTAGCGCTGCTTCCGGTGGAAATTCTAAATTGGATTCATCCAACAGGCCGCGTCGTCTGCGTCTGTGCCGCTCCGTTGGCTGCCACAGCACCGAGAACTGTTGCTCTGTGGAAAGTAAAATTCACTTAAAGCGTCAACTTTTTATTATTTCAAGTACGCACCAATAACTTTCATGAAATTATCTCGCAGCTGCTTCAGTAATTTAATTTTATTTTCTATGTTGAGCGCAGACTTCTTAATCCAACCGATTTGCATTTTTTTCAGAAATTTCAGAAAGCCCTGCATACTGGGCAAAAGCAGTTCCCCATCATCTGCGCTGCCCGATGGCTCGGTGGCTGTTTCCACAACGCCATCTACATCCTCGGCACTCTCCACATGCGACGAATGTCGACGCGAGGTCGTTTCCACTTTGGGCGTCACCACCAGATCCACATCCAGTGGAGGACTACTGGAACTGTTTCTCACTACCAGCTTGGTCCGGGCATGAATCACCTGACTATTGTTCGGCACCACAATCTGTGAGCTATGCTTCAGGCCACCCACATCACTGACCACCAAAGGATTACTCTGACCATTGCGCATGCCGAAACGTTCCCGCTGATACTCCAGCCAAACGGCGCTGGGCGTGGTGAAGCCTTCGTCATTGGCTTTTCGTTCAACGGGCAGTTGCTTACCATTGGAAGTGGCAAGCGGTTGCGACTGCGAGTGAGCTATCTCCACCCACTCGGTGATGCTGTAGTGGCTCAATGCCAGCAGCAACCATAGTCTCGCCACAAATTGTTGCATCTTGTTCCTCCAATTGTTGTGCAGCGACTGCAGCAGCTCAATTTTGCAACTGAGCTAGAAATCTCATAGATGTTTCCAAAAAAGGGTGTCAACCGTTGCATGCCACTGAAGCACATTTGAAAAGAAGTAAGAGTGTTTTTGTATGAAAGAGCACGACTGCAAGATACCCTGAGCGAATATTTTATTTGATAGGGCACGGTATGATTTATCAAAGATAGAAACTTTTTTTTTTCAAAATATACTACAAGAAAATAAAGAAAATAAAATAAAAATAAATAGAAATAATAATACTAAATAAATGAATAAAATAAAAAGAAAGAAATAAATAAACAAAATTTTTAAAACTAAATAAAATAAGAAAAAAATTAACTAAATACAAAAAGTAAAAAATTAAATAAATTATAAAAAAATTAAAATAAAAAGAAGGATATCTGAATTTTAAGGTAAAATTTTTTGAATTTTAAGATAATATTATATATTAATATATATATTATTAAATGAGATATTAATAAAAAAAAATGTATGTCGGTGAAGAATGACGAATGATGAAGAAACGTATATACAGACAGATATATACTCATGATAAGAACGAATTTGAGAAACCTCTTTTCACCTATTACTTATATAAATATACATAAGCCCAATAAACCCTGCAACATTTTCCTATAGGGTATTTAAACACACATTCATTTTCAAGCAGTACTTGTCTGATTTTTATTGTTATTATTTATCTATATCGGTTTCTTTTCTTTTTTAATCTCTTTTTTAATATATTATTTTAATTGGTTCTAAAATACGAGCACAGCTGAGCGTTTGCATACATAATGTTGGATTGGTCTATATATATATGGTCAGATCTATATATACGATAATAATGCCAAACAATTTTCGATCTTAACATGATGATGAAATCGGGGTAGAAATGTTAGAAAATATTACAAATTTAATTTAATTTAAATTCATAAATTTACATTTTCTTGTTTCTTGTTTTTGTTAAGTTCAAAAATTGTTCAGATCATGCTCGTATATAGTATTATATTAAGTACCGTTATCTGATAGTTAAATATGTATGTTTTTATGTATGTATGTATTTATGTATAAGTATACTAGTTTTGATTCTTAGGAAAAATTTAGCACAGAGATTTCAGTTACAAACGGTAGCTGGAAAAGCGTGAGAAATATTAATTGTTAATGAATTTTTATTTTATTTTAATTATTATTATTATTATTATTAATATTTTTTTTAACTTTTCTCTTTTTCTTTTAAAGATCAAGCGTAAGAAAAGTTGTGCGAAATTCATGGAGAGACAATATTGAGAATTTTGATAAACGCCAAGATTAAAAATTTCTTGATTTTTGTTTCTTTTTTTTTTTTTTTTGCTGTTTCGTTTTCCGTCTTTGAACAAGGTGCTAATTAAAATGTTTTCACGTAAATTTACAGTCTGACAAATATTTGTGTGTATATATAAAAACAATTAAATGTATGTAGAAAAAGCTAGTGGGAGGCGGAGGCTATTTGATGTGTTTGCACAGATGAAAGCGCATCCACTTCAGCGCCTTGTCGCCAATGGCCTCCACCTTGGGCGAGCTGGACAGCCGATGGCAGCCGGCACAGTTCGAGGGCACGCTCTGGCTGCCCATTAGCTCAGCATGGGTTGCAGTTGCTGCTGCTCCAGCTGTGGCTGCTGCTGCTCCTCCTACTCCTGCTGCTGTTGTGGCAGGTCAAATGTCGCCAGCGCTGTCCCAGCGCATGTCGTCGGCCTCGTGTGTGAGATAACGGCCCAGACCCACCTGCGTCTCCAGGTTGCGCAAATCTCTGTAGGTTTGCTTGTCCTGCAGCCAGTAGTGCATCAGGCTCTTGTCACAGGTGTAGCGTTTACGCTGCTTCACTTGCAGCAGATTGTTGATGAGGTCAATGGCTAAGAGGAATGCATTTTATAGAAAATTTTGATAACTTCGACACTTTCTCTCTCTCTCTCTCCATGCTTACCATTTGAGGAGATCTCCTTCCAGGGATTTGGTGGATACATGAATGCCGCATTCTGTATCTGATCATTGATGTCCTCCTCCTCGTTGAAGGGAAACGTGCCGCTCAGGCTCACATAGATAATCACGCCCACGCTCCACATGTCCAGGGAGCGATTGTAGCCCTTGTTGCGCAACACCTCGGGCGCCAGGTAGGCGGGCGTGCCCACCACGGAACGTCGAAACGATTTCTCACCAATGATGCGCGCATAGCCGAAATCACAGAGCTTCACCTGCGGGAATTCAGCATCCGACGAGAGCAGCACATTCTCTGGCTTCAGATCGCAGTGGACAATGTTCTGCGAGTGCAGATACTTCAAGGCGATCAGGATTTGGGTTATCAGAAATTTGGTCACACGCTCGCTAAGGCGTCCGCGCGCATGCGAGAGTATCATCTCGAGCATGTCGCCCTTGAGTTTCTCCATCACGACAAAAATGCGCTCCGGCGTCTCGAACATGCGCTCCAGATTGACAACGCCACAGTGGGTTATGTTCTGTAGGATGGCCACCTCGTTCTTCAGCTGTGCCTCCTGCTTGGTGGGAAAGCGCAGCTTGTCAATCACTTTGATGGCAACCTCGCGCTTGGTCTTCTTATGCACGCCGCCATAGACGACGCCGAACTGGCCGGAGCCGAGCACTTCATCCGGAAAGATCTGATAGAGCTGACCCATATCCTGCACCTGTTCCTCTGATTCGCAGCACTCTGTAGGGGATTAGCAAAAATTAGGGTTGGCCCAGAGATGAGTATGGACATGGGAATCTTACGCGTATTGGTCACATGCATAAAGGCCTGCCGTATGCTCGTCTCCCAGCTCTTGGCTATGTCGGTGCCAATGCCGCTGTCCGGCGGCGGCAAACGCACCGCCTGCTGCTCGCCCACGCCCTGCTGCGGATCCTGGCCCACATAGTAGCTGAGATTGGCCGTGCACAGCTCGAAGCAATAGTCGGCATTGGGCTTCGTTTCGATCGAGAGCAGCTCGGCCAGCGGCAGCTCCTTGTGGTACTTGCTGCCCTGCTCCGATATGAAGAGCGTTATGGTCTTTGAGTCCAGGCGCCAATAGTAGCGCTTCAGTGCCTTGTCCAGCGAGGTATAGTGCACCAGCCAGCCCTCCTTGATGGCCTGGCCGCCACGTTTCTTAGTGTGCTTCACTGACTGCACGATGCGCATCAGCGGTATATTGGCACTGGGCGAGGAGGACGATGAGGATTGCGACTGCTCCGATTGGCCGTCCGTTGATTTGGCATCGGGTCCAGTGTTGCTGTTGTCCGCCATGGTGCCATTGACTAGCTCCGGTGGTGAGTTCTGTGCATTGGTTAGCGCCTTGGGCGCCTCCCTTGGTCGTCCGGCCACCAGATTTGTGCCGCCGCCCATGGCCTTATTGTTATAGATGGCATACTCGGCTTGGGGTCCGTCCTCGAAGTCGCTGTCATCGAACTCCTCGCGAAAGAAATTGTCGCGCTCCTTGCGCGGCGTTCCCTCGCCCGTAATCTCCGCCTGCAATTGGCTCAGCTGCGTCTCGCCCGTACAATCCTGCGGCACCTTATCCATGCACTTCTTGTGAGTATTGTACTGGCAGTCGCGGCACTGCAGCCCCTGCTTGAACAGACCCTTCAGCAGCTTCTTGCAGTGCTGGCACACCGTGGGTATTCCATAAGTGTGGACCATGAAGGTGTGCGGTATGCGGAGCACTAGCTGGCCGTTCCGGCTGCTCGCGGAATGGGTCCGCTGATGACGGCCCGTATATCCTGGTATATTCTAAGAGGCGATATAGAGAAACATTAGAAACTCCATTTGGCAAGCGCGTGCTCGACTTAAAGATACCCTGCTTGCCTAAATGTTTCCCTTGCAACCTAACACCAAATAGAGAATCTTAATTGCTTAGTTTAATTTGCCAATACGCCTTAGTGATACATGACCCCCAACTCTACACACTATTCCTTCAACTATCCATTTCACGTAACTCTCAAATTTACATTGTACTTCTTGGAGTAATGCTAAATATTTCACTATAATATATTCATATACAATGAAGTCTCATTTAAAAATTTTTCATTCTACACAACTCTCCAATTTTCATATTTCGCTCCCTTCTATGTTTTCTCTTTTCCTAGAAGTTTTTTATATCACAGTGTAGTCGAACAATTTAATTTTACTTTCAAATCTTCACTCTACACAACTCTCCAACTGTTATTGGTTCCACTGTAGTTAAAAATTTTATTCTGCTATACTACAATATAGTATAGTCAGGTATCAACTCTACACAGCTCTCCACAATATTACTTTTACATTAGAGTTAGCCTCTCTAATACATTACAAGTTTTCTACACTACACTATAGACTAAATCTAACTCTATTTCATTTTCAATTCTCCACTCTACACAACTCTTCAAGTAAAACAGTTTTCATTTAACTGAATTGCTAAATTGTACAGAGAGTATTTCTATTACAAATGTAAAAAAGTAGCCCAAATCTATGTATATCGTATTCAACTCTCCACTCTCCATATTATATAGTAGCTCAACAAAAGGCAACTTAATTTTAGCAGGAGATATTTTTCCTACACTGTAATCTAACACAACTCTATTTGCTACTCTCCACTCTACATACATAACTTTCCAATTTACTTTTACTAAAAGTTAAGCCCCACATAATATTTCTATGCCATTCTCAACTCTCCACTCAAACATAATTCATACTCTATAATATTTCCACTACGAGTATTTAATGGAATTTCAAATGAAAGCCAACTTAAGCAGTTTTTATCAAAATTAAATAAAGTTTATTCAAATAATAATACGTGTATATGTAAAAGTAAAATGCAAAAAGAATTGAAGTAAATAAATACTCGTAGGGAGCCCCGTTACCGTTACCGTTACCGTTATCGTTACCGCTTAACCCCAACATACTCTTAAAACCGCACTTAAGCCCATCTGCCACTGCGTTACCCATATTTAATTCTTAATTATGTCATTCATAAGCTCCGACATGCGTTTTACCAATGAGCTGCTGGAGTCGTGGCGACCCGTTGACTCCTCGTTGGAGACAAGCGACTGCTGTGAGCTGCCAGACGGGCTGCGGGGCGGTTGCAATGTGAACGAACGTCTCGAGGTGGCATCACTGGAGCGGTTACAATTGTTGGGGATTTTCACCACACAGCGCTTGTGATAGTTCTGACCACAGCCTGTGGTGAATGATACATGCATAATATATATGTATATACATATATATGTCGCAAATTGAGTTAGTTTTTATGACTGAGCAGGCCAGTGTACATACCATCGCATTTGAGTCCTTGACGCACCAGTCCAAACAGCATTTCGCCGCAAAAATCACAGAATGTGGGCGCCTTATAGGAATGTACGTTCAGGCTGTGCGGCTTCAATGTTGGCATTTCCGATGTCGGATATAGTATGGCTGTTGGCGACCAAAGCAGCAGTGAGTGAATGAGTGAGTGAGTGAGTGTGAATGGATATGGCTGATGACATTTGTTAAATGGATAAAGTGTGTGTGCTCATCCAACATTGATTGAAGGCGACACAGCAACTACTTACGGCTCGCTGTTAATACAATTTCCACCAATGTCTCGTCCACAACTTCCGCTGCGGAATTGATAATGTGCAGCACATTGGGCGTGCTATAGTCGTGTATGAAGAGCAAAATGCGCTCTGACAGATATGTGAGTCCACTATCTGGTATCTGTGAATAGACAAAGGAGAAGACATGACATGAGAGAGATACAAGAGTGAGAGCGAGAGAGAGAGAGAGAGAGAGAGAGAGAGAGAGCGATGCTTGTCCATTTTTCTTGTTTTGCTTAATTTAACGCTCATTTTGCATATGGCACATATCATCATCATATATGTATATCAGTTATCATATCATATCTTAATTGATTGTGCGATAAGATTCGAATGTCAACACATATTTGTACACACCCACACAAACTTATATATCTATTGAGTGGAATATCTATATCAATTAATATATGTATGTCTAAACAAATACAGTTACTTGTGCATAATCAATTCAGTTAGAAAAAACATGCTATGCTTGAGATACCCTACTAAGAGCACAATTATTATATTATTTAAACTATTTTATTATTAGTTTTAATGGGGTTATTTTATGGGTGGTTTATTCACTTAAGTATTTCACTATATTAGAATTATTGTACAGAATAACTTGGATATATTTTACGAGTATTTTAGAAATAAGGTTTGCATACAGTAAGTCTACTAAGTCTTCATTATGAACACATTCCAATGCAAAGATCTAAGTACTGAACATGATTTAATATTTCCCAATAAGAATATTTTATATTCACTTTATTAGATTCAGTATTACGATTTCAGAATTAGCTTTTGTAGTAAGTCATGGGTGAAATAGTTTTTAGTGTTAATCGAACAAAGTTCGATAATGATCATAAGCAGATCACAATGAAATTGTTTCCAATTGGAAAATGTATTCAGTAGTTTAAGATAGATTAAGATTAAGATATGAATGAGTATTTAATTTTCGATATTTATCGATTTAAAGAAGCAGAATTAGAAATGATATTCAGTAAAAAGTTTTCAAAATTTCTATTTCTATATCATAAAATTTTGATTTCCATGTCGTATGTGATATATTAATATATTTATATATTAAGCATACAATCTATGTCTAATAAGTCGGATAACTGATTCGGTATTAAGGTTCTCAGATATTAAGTCATATGTCAAAGGATATTCAATCTAAGTTTTGCATGCCTATTTCACAAATATATGTATATAGATTGATATGGATATCTTAAGTAATTCTAAACTACTTGCGATGACAATATATGGCCAACGGGATAAGAGAGCCATCATAGACCATTATTTAGTATGGACATTGAAAAATGATACTGTGTCAGCGGGAGCAGCTGTCAAAGCTCAACTGCTCAGCACAGGGCACAGGACGTGCCAGGGCAGTAACACAACTGATTCGGGCCAAGAGAGAGAGAGAGAGACAGAGAGTGCCAGCTGGCTGCTTGGCCGCTTGGTTAATTGAATTGGTCATGGATAACTGCGCAAAACGGAAAGTGTCTACTGCTATGTCTATGGGACTTCGACTTACTTAATGAAATTAAGCAATTATAGTGCACACATAAATTTATTAGGTACACACTACGACTATACAAATAAACAAAAACGGTGTGAGGGAGGGAGACAAAGAGAATGTGTGTAAGAGAGAGAGAGAGAGAGGAAGCTAATGGGAGACTGAGGGCGAGAGGGAAATGAAGATATAGAGAGTGAGGGGAATTGATAGTGCATAGTGGCCTAACAAGGCTAACGCTGCACAGTGGGCTATGAGAAGCTCTATAAAATTACTAATAGATTATTATTAAATAAGTATTATACATCTAATTTGCATTATAAATATGACATTAAACTTCGTTCAATTATATTATTTTAATGTAAAAATTCCTTAAGCAAAATTCAAATATTTTTTTTTTAAACATTCAAATAGTTTTTAATTCTGAGTCTTTCAATTATAAATATTTTTAAATATTAAAAGTTACTCAATTGCATTTTTATATTAAAAAAATAATTATTATTATAAAATTTTTAGTTAAAAAAAAATATAATTAATTAAATAAAATGTAAAGTAATTAATTAAATGTCAATATGATATATTCCTGCTCTACAATAAATTAATTTCAGAGCTGCAGATATTTGCCTTAAAATCTTCATTTTGAAATTCGTACTAGTATTCATTTACTAACAGTTTCTAATTATGATTTTCATTAGATAAATATGCAATTACTCCCACTGTGCCTCAGTCTGTTGACTTGGCCGCGTTCCGCGCAATAATATTGACTAGTTACATGTATTTGCGTAGATGTGTTCGTGTATGTGGGCGTATGTGTGTGCTTAGCTTTTGCATAATTTAGTCGACAGATGTTGACCCATTTGGTCGATCCCAGTCCAGCCCAGCCCAGCCGGGCTCAACTCACCTTGGTGTTGATGAAGTCGCATGCCAAATCCTTGAGCGTTTTCAGCGTCAATGCATTTGCCGGCACACAAACTGCGTCGCGTACGCTGCCGAATTGGAAGAGGAATGTCACCTCCGGGCCCTCCATGATGACCGGCACGCTGCCAACGGCGCTGCCGACGCTGGCGGCGCAGCCGTT
This sequence comes from Drosophila stalkeri, assembly GCA_035047405.1. NCBI lineage: Eukaryota > Metazoa > Arthropoda > Insecta > Diptera > Drosophilidae > Drosophila > Drosophila stalkeri. The sequence goes on from JAWNPR010000142.1 coordinate 2,940,500, forward strand.
GGTGCTGCTGCCGCTGTTGCTGTTGTTGTTGCAATGTTGTTGTCGTTGAGCCAGGTTTGCGTCTTTTGGATGCTCCAGCTGCGCGAGCGATTGGCGTTATCTCAATAAAAAGTTTCGTTTTAGCAGCAGTTGCTGCCCAAAGCACATCAAGGACGAAGGACGTTTTCCGATTACCCTTAATCCTGTTATTTGTTGTTGTTATTATTATTGTTATTTGCTGTTATTGTTGTTGTTCTTTTTTGGACGTTCTCAGTGCAAGTTTTTGCGGTTGGCTTCGGTTTCGGTTCGAGCGTTGGCGGGGGTGTTCGTAATTCTAGACTGCCATTAAAACGGTTTGCGAAAAATAGCTAAAATAAAGTTGAAAATAGAAAAAAGGTTGGCAAATTATTAGCTTTATTTTTAATAGCCATGTACTTGATTTAATCGCTGGCCATTAGATATAAAAAGAAAAAATCAATTAAAATTTTATAGCCAATCCACAATGTTTACGGGTTTGGATTTATATGGCTCGAGTGCAATCAACAAAGAATCTTAAGAAAATGTAGTTTAAGTTGTTTATTATTTTATTTTTTATATTCTCTCATCTCTTTTGTATATTCTATATTCTATATTCTATATTCTATATTCTATATTCTATATTCTATATTCTATATTCTATATTCTATATTTTATATTCTATATTCTATATTCTATATTCTATATTCTATATTCTATATTCTATATTCTATATTCTATATTCTATATTCTATATTCTATATTCTATATTCTATATTCTATATTCTATATTCTATATTCTATATTCTGTATTCTATATTCTATATTCTATATTCTATATTCTATATTCTATATTCTATATTCTATATTCTATATTCTATATTCTATATTCTATATTCTATATTCTATATTCTATATTCTATATTCTATATTCTGTATTCTATATTCTATATTCTATATTCTATATTCTATATTCTATATTCTATATTCTATATTCTATATTCTATATTCTATATTCTATATTCTATATTCTATATTTTATATTCTATATTCTATATTCTATATTCTATATTCTATATTCTATATTCTAAATTCTATATTCTATATTCTATATTCTATATTCTATATTCTATATTCTATATTCTATATTCTATATTCTATATTCTATATTCTATATTCTATATTCTATATTCTATATTCTATATTCTATATTCTATATTCTATATTCTATATTCTATATTCTATATTCTATATTCTATATTCTATATTCTATATTCTATATTTTATATTCTATATTCTATATTCTATATTCTATATTCTATATTCTATATTCTATATTCTATATTCTATATTCTATATTCTATATTCTATATTCTATATTCTATATTCTATATTCTATATTCTATATTCTATATTCTATATTCTATATTCTATATTCTATATTCTATATTCTATATTCTATATTCTATATTCTATATTCTATATTCTATATTCTATATTCTATATTCTATATTCTATATTCTATATTCTATATTCTATATTCTATATTCTATATTCTATATTCTATATTCTATATTCTATATTCTATATTCTATATTCTATATTCTATATTCTATATTCTATATTCTATATTCTATCTGTTTGTAATTCTTTGACATCCTTTTCATAGAAAAACATAGAAAACAAAAACAAAAGTTTTTAAACTGAAGTTAATAAATAATGCACAAATGCACAATTTACATACTCAGATATTCTGAGGAGCATTTAGCACACGTTCTCTCAATCAATAATATTGTTCAGTTCAATAGTTAAGCCAATTTCATCGTAAAACCCCTTCTCGATATCGAACTTTTAGTAAGTTAGGTCATGGAGCGTGTATCTGGGAAACAATGGGGCCATAAATAATGTGAGCGTGAATTTGAAATTTGAATTTGATTACGTTGAGGCTGCCGTCGATTAGTTATTAGATGAATGTATATATATATAAATATATTTATATATTATATATAGCTAGCTAATTGGGCTTATTACACAGAAACCGGTTGCTAATTGCTCCACAAGATGAACACATGAGAATATTTTCTATGAACAACAACCAGATGAGATACTATGCAAAAAGATTAAAATTGTATTTCACATGTCAAGAAAATGTCAGATATTAAAAGCAATTAATAAACAGGCCCAAGACCTAAAGAATGCAGAGTACATACATAAGTGTATATATATGTGTGTGTGTGTGTGTGTCTGTGTGCGTGTGAGTGTAGAAGACAACGAGGCCCAAGTTAACGAAATGAAAGCCAGGCCAAGAAAAAGACTCGAACGCGTCGGCCGACAAGCAACTTTCTAAATTTTTTAAGTAGGTGTATGGAGTGTAAATGTTATTGTTGTTGTTACAGTTGTTGTTATTGTTGTTGTTGTTGTTGTTGTTTCTGTTGTTATTGTAACTGCGGCCAAGGCTGAGGGATAAACGCGTAGGCACCAAGCGCCGCCAAGTGCGTTTCGTATTTCAATTGAAGCTGGGAGAGGCTGCGGACTGGCAACACTTCAAGTGGCTGACAGAATTTGAGCAGCAAATGACGCAGCCTCAAGTCAATGCTGGCATTTAACACACACAAACACACACACGAGAGCGTACACACACACAGATAGACACTCAGCGATTTAAAGCATTAAATCTTTGAATTTTGACATTTTTACATAACACAGCAAGCAACAGCTGCCGCATATTCGTTTCCTTAACAAATTCTGTATATATAAAAATTTATTTATTAATTTGATTAAATTTGTTCTTTTGTTTTTTTTTTTTTTTTGTTGCAGCTACAACGCTTGCCACTTGGTGGCAGTGTGACTAACCCGTTATATTGTTGTTGTTGTTGTTGCTGTCTCTTGCCCGTTTGTTTGTTTGTTCTATGCGTTGCAATTCGCTAATATTGCCGCTGACATTGTCGCCGCGGCACGTTCTGTGTTAACTAAGCCAAAAGAGCAACTGATTTGGCCAACTGACTGCAAAGGCGACAACAGCAGCAGCAGCAGCAGCAGCAGCGTTAGTTGGCAGCGGTAAAAGCCAACTCAAAACCCGTTTTACTACACAAACACACACACACACACACAACGGACACACACATATGCGTTGAATGCTCTTTCGCTACAAGAGAGTGTGAGTGAGTGAGTGAGTGAGAGAGAGAGAGAGAGAGCGCACGCCGCGCTTAACTGTATGTGTATATGCAAGAGTGTGTGTGTTTGTGTGCTATGAACCAAAGCACTCGACCCAGCACGACAGTTCGTTCTCGTCTCGCCCCGCCCACACACCCGCGCCCGCGCCCTTGCCTACCCTTTGGCTGATAGCTCTTCGCCTCATAATATTTGCCACTTTGTTTGTTTCCTTTGTTTGTTTGTTGTAACGACCGTTGCCAGAGCCGTTGCTGCTGCTGCCACTGCTGGCGCTGCCTTAAAATAATCAAGTAACATTGTTGCCACTGCCAGAGCCGCAACGATTTTGCACTTATTTTCGCTCTATCTCCCTTTCGCTCTCTCTCTCTCTCTCTCACACACACTGTCTCTCACCTGGCCACCCACCCAACTGAGCTAGTCATAGTGTGCGCCCATTTTCTTTGGCTGTCATTGTCAAGGCTGTGCGAAAAACTACCTGTGGTCGCTCTGATAAGCGATTTTCATTGCGACACTCGACCTGACTTTCTTCTTTTGCGCCCAGCTGCAAATGGAATGCTTTCTGCTGCTCAGCGTAAATACGTCTATTTAGGTAAGGGCTTCTGTTAACGCTTCAAGTGGTTGAATGAAAAATAATGCAGAGAAATATACAATTTATTTCTTTTATTTGCTGCTCATTGTTTGGGCTGTGAAAGTGGGGTATATTGGTTTTGAGTGAGAATTTATGTGGTTTTGATTAGCTTGTTTATAGACTTAGATAGCTGCTAGAGGTTGCTGGAGGCAAGAGGTTAGCTTTATATGCTTATTATTTACATATTATCGATTAGGCAATTGAGGCTTATGAGAGTATAAGGCAGCTTAAAGAGTTGACTTATATTAGACTTGAAATGTAAACCGCCAAATTATTTATTTATATTATTATTATATTTATTTATGATTAGACGAGTCTTAACAACGACTCCCATCTACAGAGTATTCGATAGCACGCTATTCTTGAACTTTAAAAATTAAAATTTGATGTATATCTCAAATATGACAGTTTGGCAAAGGTAAAGGGTATTCTCTAACTATAATAAACTGTTCGTAATGAGCTTTCCCAATATACAGAAAATTATCTCGTATCAGGATTATAAATTTTTACTATTATATTTCGCTAATAAAATTATTTAAAATGAAAACGATATGTGAAAATGAGAATATATATCTAGAGATATGAGCATATCTATTATATTTTTTGGTTTTGTAATTTTTAGTTTAATTTTCAGTATATATATCTTTTTATCATATTTCTTAGCTTGTAAAAACTGAATTCGAGTTTTCTATTAATTTATTTTATATTTATATTTTATATATATATATATATTTTATTATAGATAAAATTTTATTCGATTTTTGCATAACTATTTTTTACAGGGTATATATTTAGTCGCTAACGAGCTGGTGTACCCATTTCAATTCATCACCCTTGGCAGATTTAGCTTTGTATTTTTATTTCTTTTGTATAGACAGTCGGCAAACAATAATGGTATAATACGCGCTTTATACAATTAGAAGCCAAGCGCAAATTAGAGCTCGAAATAGTCACGTTTATAGGACCGTAAAGCTGAACATTTCTCTGCTGTTTGCCAAGTCTTTGTTCTGTTCTTGACAATGCTAAAGGACATTAAGAGTTCTTCTCCATTGTCTGTATATATAAATATATATATAAATTTATTGTATATATGTCTATACACATACATATATTCCCTTTATTGTCTCATTTCAGCTCAGAGGCCAGAGGCTCACATGTTTATTTGTCGAAATATTATTAGATTTGAAATAGAAATGAAATGCAAATAGATGGAATCGTTGCCCGCATATAAAACTGATAACGGCTAGGCGGCGTAGGGCAGCGCACAGAGCACAGAGCACAGCGCATGGCATCATCATCGATAGATAATTAGCAAGGTGATAATGGGGCCACTGAGAGAGCGAGAGAGAGAGAGAGAGGGAGAGACATGTGAGAGATGCTGCCAAGGCACGACAGACAGGTTCAAATTCCATTGTGGGTGGCGACCGAACGGCGACTGAATGACGAAGGGCGTGAGGGCAACTCTCATAAATCGCATTCAGCTTTATGCGGGCTCTGTTGAAGACTTTGCAACAGCTGCCGGACATGGGACAAGGGACAGGGGACAAGAGACAGGACACGGTCCTGACGCAGTGCCCATAAATACCAAGGCCAAGGAATAACTTGAACGTGTTTTCTTTATTTGTTTGCCTTTCCCAGCCACACTCCACTTCAATATAGATTGGACTTGGTGGCGCACAAACATTTACAAATGGCATATAAAATGACACACAGACTCTGCATATGCACAGCCATGGACATGCAAATAGAGCCGCTAACTCAAGGCAATTAACTATTTGTTTTTAATAATGAACTATGTAAGAAATTAAATTTAAATAAAATTAATTTAACAAAAAAAAAATGTAATAATATTTCCATAAAAATGTATAAACTTATTTTGTAATATATTATAAAAAAGATTTACACATATTTGATAAAAAAAATTTACGTATATAAAATCTTTTTTTTTTATAATATATAAAAAAATAAGTTGATATATTTCTTATAGAAATATTTTTATTGAATTAGAATTAAAATTTAAATAATGTTGATTATATGATATACATTTATATATTTAAAAAAATTCAAATTTTGTAGTTGAATGTTCGTTCACTAAAGCATTATACAATATTTGCTAAGTTAAAAATATAAATATATTAAAAGTATATGTAAAATGTATTAAAATCTTAAAATAGAAAATATATTAATCAAATATATATATTTATTGCTTGTTGAATAATATTAAAAATAGTCTTAGAATATTTAAAATAACACAACTAAATATTTTTTAAAATATGTATAATATTCTATTAATTATACATATATTGTTTTAAGCAGTCTTGTAAACAAATATTTGATATAAAAATTCTATTTTTACTATCAAAATATTGTTGTTTATATGAAACATTTGGTAAACTATATGATAACAAATGCTGAAATAATTTTGTTATTCAATTGATAGCAAGAATATTTATTTATATATTTATTATTTTATATATATTTATTTATATAAAAATTTAAATATATCTTGAAATTTCTTGAGCTATTTGCCTGCCCATTGGTGTACACCAAAATACATATAAATGTGCAAAGCTCAATGTGGCAGCTTAGTCCACTCGTAAACGAAAACAAAAACAACAAAAAATGGGAGGCAAAAAAAAAAAAGAAAAATAAAAAAAAAACCTGCTCTATAAACATGGTTGGTCCGTAAAGTCGCAAGCTGTGCTCTCATCTTGTGATTATTTGACGTTGTTGTTATTTCATATATTGCTCAATGAATTTTTTATAAAAACACATAATATATGCTTATATATATATACATATATATATATACACGTTTATATATACGTTTGATATTTCAGCAACTACATTTTAGTGATTCTATGCATTTCCATTTGGCAAGCAAACTAACAACAAATATTCAAATATTTTTCTCTCAAGCAAAAATATGTTTATAAATTATGTACGCAATGACTTGTGCTCGTAGCGTATTTCTTGCAATTAATTTGAATAATTAATATGCACACACATATACACAGACACAGTCATACACACGCACACACACACACTGATACACACACGCGCGCAAACGACACACCTTCACTCGTGGCCCATTTCGCCAGGCGCTTTTCTTTAGAATTTCAAATTTCTTCGTTTTTGTTACTTTATTTTTATGTTATTTTTTTATTTATTTTTTTTTTTTTTATACTGTTCTGTTCTGTCAACGCGACCGTTGTGGCAGCAACAGAAGCAGTGGCAGCAGCAGCAGCATCGTCGTCGTCGTCGTTCTGCCCCAATGTATGTGGCAATACGTACGTACGTTAACGAGGATAATTCGCACGTTTAGTCTTTGGCTCGATTGCCGCGCAACTGATACGAGGAAACCAAAGCCGAACGCGAGCTGCGAAAAACAAAAAAAAAAAAAAGACACAAAAACTAAGAAGAAGCAGAATGAAACAAAAATTCAACCTGAAAAGCATCGCCAGCTCAACTCATTTCCGCTCTTCGCATTCTTATGCTCCCACAGCTCAACGCTGCTCCCAGAAGAAGAGATAGAGCGAAAGAGAGAGAACGGCAGAGCGTGAGAGAGAGAGAGAGAGAGAGAGAGAGCGAGTGAGAACGACTGAGAGCGAGCGCGCGCTATTTGTTGTTTACGCTATGTTGACGCAATTTTCACACGCTGTGTGAACCACTCTGACCACATTTCTTGACGCGTTTCCTTTATTGCACCTTAAATTAGTTTTTTTTGTGATTATTTTTCGTTGTTGTTATTTACGTTCGTTCGCAAATGCCGCTAAATTCAATTGGCAGCTTTCACAGGTGTTTGTGCTTTATTATGAAGTTGCCAAACGAAGAGAGCAGCGCAGCGCTCACGCTGATTTAAGAGAGCGCTCTTCACAGCGTTGCCAGACTGTGTGAGATAAGTGTTAAAGCTCTAGCCGGAAATGACAAAAGCGTTGGGATTTAGAGATACTGAATAATATTTAGGGATTAATAGATAACAAAAATTAAAATAAAAAAAAAAGTAAATATTAAGTAATAATATTATATTAATGAAGTAATTAACTATATTTGAATATATGTATGTAAAATTTTAGTTGACACAGATATATAATTTTTGTTTTTTTTTTTTGTTTTTTGTTTAATGCCAGTCGAGAGCTGGCAGTACTATATATTAGTTTCCCATTTATGTAATTTTAATTAGTTTGATTGATTCTGAAGTGTAAATAAACTTGGAATTTGATGCTTTAAACTATTAAATCTAGTTTTAATTTTGTATTTATACATTTCTTGTGATGTTCCATGTAATAGATGTACATTAAAAAAAATATATATTTCTCAAATATAAATCTAATATTGCATTGTTTTATATATATTATATATTTTATATATTTTTTTATTATGATTATTTATATGATTAAAGAACTTTTATAGCAAAAATTTCAGTGAAAAGCTCAAACAGATAATTTTTCTAATTTTAAATCTTAAATTCAATATGCAAATTAATTTCCCTTATTTTTACAATGGATTCTGCATTGCTGTAGCCTCAACTCCAATCAATTTGCGCAGCACTAGGCGGATACGTAATATTTTGTAATATTTAAAAAGCTTTTAAGAGCTGCAGTGCTCAAGCAGCGCTCTTTGTTCGCTATTAAAGAGAGCAAGCCGTACGTTTTAGCTTTCTTACAACTTGCACACGTAGTAAAGCTCAAAATACACTGAACAAAAATTACGTATACGAAACGTAAGCTAACTTAATATGTTTTGTAATTTATGTATTTTTAATTAATGAAAACAGATTTCTAAATAAATAAAAATAAATAGAATTTTTTATATTTTTTACCTCTCACTTCGAGCTCTGGGGGATTTGATTTTCTGTTTGTTTGCTGACATCTAATTGAAGCGCGTAAAAATGCATGCCAGAGCGGAAATGTAAGCGGAAATGTGAAGCTTTTTGCCAACTGTGGAAATGGCGAGAACAGCAACAACATCAAGAACAACATAATCGCTTTTTGCTACGGAGGAGAGGAGCTTTTCATTTTCAACAGCCATGCAATTACTGTGCAGAGTGAAAATGGAAAAAACGGCACACGAAGCAACAGCAAAAAGGGAACCGTCAAATTGTGCCAGCAACACATGGTGCACCACCGCTCGCTTCCCGTGCCAGCCCCCTGTTTGGGTGGGGTTTCAGCTTCTTCGTTGCGAAAAGCCATTGGAGTTCTAGACAACAAAAGCATAGCACGTAATATAATAAAGAGATTTTCCATAGCATACAAAGCGGCTGCCATATCGGGTTCTAATCGAAATCGGTTTTTAGCAGAGCAGAAAAAAAATTCTTTATATATATATATATATATATACGTGTATATACATATCTAAATATATATAATTGCTCGTGTAGTTTGGGAGTCTTTTGGCTTTGTAAACAAACTTTACTATCTATTTCTTTTTATGTTTTTCTTTGCTTTACTTCTGCTAATCAACAGCAACAGTTTGTTGGCACGCGAACAGATAGCGACATTGCGAGAGAGACAGACATAGAGATAGATAGAGAGAGGGAGAGATGTGAGAGTTGTGCAGGGAAAGCTGACACGGAGAGGCACTTTCCAATTAGCTTCGTTTATATATATTTATATAAATGTACATATGTGGGATTCTCTTTTCACGTATTTTCACATAGCTGTTGCTGCCTAATGAGTTATCCAAACAATGAGCTTATAGCTGCCCAATTCAAGCGGAGATAGCACAACTGTTATTTATTGCAATCTTTGTCGTTTTTATTATATTAGAGAGGTTTTCATTAGCTTATCATTGGCTTAATGAGCTTAGACTCGATTTTTGTTTATTATTAACTTTATTTAAATGGAAAATATAAGTTTAACTTTAAGTTGCAGAGACAAGAGATGCAAATAGCAATTTTATATATAAAATTAATTAATTAATAGCGAATTTTTCTAAATTTTCTAAATTTTAAATCTAGCAGCCAATAAAACACAACTTATTCGCTACTCAAATTTTTGCCCCTCAAAGTATGCAATAAAATTTTACTCACAATTCTTAGCTGCTTAACTAATTACATCAATCTGACCATGATTGCATGCAATGCATTGCATATGTCATAGTATCTACACTTAATAAATACATAATATGCTCGAACTTCTCATTTAACAGTTGCCAACAGTTGTTCTGCTTTGGCTGCTTGAAGTAATCCGCTTAACTTCTATTTTCTATGGTTAATTGCAATTGGCTGATGTAAGCAACGTCTTGAGCGAGAGTTCGTAATGTAAGCACTGCTGAGAATTTCTCTCTCTCTTGTTATTGTTGACTTGAAGAGTCTTTTGTAAGAGGATTTAATATACATCTTCGAGAAATATCAATGGAAATTTAAATGCTTTATGGGCAAAAGTAAATACAAGTCTAGTTAGATGGCTTTATAATATTGTTATATTGATAATGTAAATTAGTAATAATGTTTATCGTATTGCTATTGATATATATATATGTAATGTTGATGCTGTTATTGATATTGATAATAGTTTCGACTTTGATAATGCTTAAGACTATTATTTGTATTTATTTATTTATTCAATCAGTGTCAAGTCGACATGCTGAGTGGTCTGTCATAATGAATCTGTTGCTCCTTTTGGAATTTTCTTTGGCTGTCTCAAATCTTGAAAAAGCAGGCTTTTTTCCATTAATCATCAAGGTGGTTTTTTTTTTATATTCTATTATTGTGCACCGTTCTCTATGTAGACTCTCTGACTTTCTATTTTACCTATTCTATTATATTATAGTTCAAAACTTTTTTGGCAATGTTACAAGACTCTTTTCCATACATCAGTGTCATTGCATAATTTCTATATAATAGTCATGAGTTTAAGTTTACAAGAAACTCTGTCAGATAAGTCTTTTTTTCAATCTATCTTTTGCAGTAGAAAAAAGTATGATCTGCAACGGCAGTAAATGCAGCTGAATAAGGCTCATTAATGATAATGATTATTAATATGAAAATATATTTATTAAGTTTATTGTCTTTAATATTAATTATAATCCTCAATATGCCAATGCCTCATTGTTGTTCGTTTCTAACTGCCTATAGGTAACATATCATTGTTTTTCTCATTCTACATCTATCAAATTTCTGTCTATTAATATTCAATGGCTTAGAGCAGAATGCGTAAATTATCATATAAAAATCAAACATTTCCAATCATTGGCATTTTGTTTATTACATACATTTTTGCCCATACCTAAATTTAACCTTTTTCACAAATACTTTGAATAAATTCTCGCAAATAATATTCAAAAGGACAACAAATTTAGAGCAAACATATGCTGAATTTCTAATTGGATGCGTCTCATAAATTTCAGATTTATCGACGGTTGCCTGGGCCAGCCTTAAATTATACACACATATGTATATAGTTCAAAGATATATATATAGCAAAACAGAAGTTCAGCAATATATCTAGTTAAATATATTATATATATATATATTTTTTTTTGTCATAAATTAAAAAGCAAAACAGAAAGAAGCTCAGCAATTTAGTTAGCACATTAAATTTACATATATTTTGTATGAGTGAAACGCTGAGGCAGTCGCAGCTGCAGCCTCTTAAATTTGGGGCCGGGCTCTAAGTGGCCCGAACTCGTTTGGCTGCTTGGCTGCCTGGTTGGCTGGTTGGCTGGATAATGCGGCAATTGTTAAGCCAAATGCAAATAGATGTTGGAAGTTGCAGACGACGTCGTCGTCGTCGTCGTCGTCGTCGTGTATGTCTGGCCGCGTGCAGCACATAAATCACTTGCCGGACTCCAGTGGAGACTGCGTCGCCATGGTGCACGCCTCCTTGTCGACGGTTAGCTTGGTAACGCGCTGGAGCGTTTCTATGGTCTGCATGTACAATCTCTTGGCCAACTCCTTGTCCTGGCCGGCCTCCGAAGTTGCCGCAATTTCGCAGTCACTGCAAGTAGCCAAAGAAACGTTGCACAAAATGAATAAGTAGGTGTGGCATAGTCGGGTGTGCACGACTATAGAATACCCCAAACATGCGAGTATTAAATTACATATCCTCTGTAAAACCTTGACTTAAATAATATTGTTATTTATATTCATTGAGACTTATTCAAACAATTAATTGAATATGATGCATAGCTTCAGCTCAGAAGACTTGAGCTTCAACAAGTCTACAAAGATTCAGAGACCTTTCATGAACTTTCTTCTCGCTGTTACATACATCTGCACAAAACGTATATGCCCCACTCCCACTCAATTCTAAAAGCTTCCCGGATATATAAAGTGTAGGAAAATGGCGCTAATGCGGCATCAGCCGGTTCCGGTATTTGGCAACTCACTTGAAGTACTCGCCGGTCACTTGCTTCAGCTGCGGATCTGTGGCCAGGCGAATGGCGCACTGGGCTCCCTCGCTGGCGTTCTTCATGAATAGCCACATCCAGGGGTAGGTGATCACCTTAACACAAATGGCCGACATTAGCGGCGAGCTGTGCGTGTTGGCCGCATCAAAGGGAAAACGACGGCAAGGAAAAAAAGAGAAACAATAAAACAAAAGTTAAAAAAGGCAACAAGAGTTAGCTTAATTTCATTTCCATTGTAATTAAAATGCAAAACAAAAATGCAAACTGAGTGTAGTCGACTTGGTGATACCCTAGAGACTAGAGACTAGAGACTAGAGACTAGAGACTAGAGACTAGAGACTAGAGACTAGAGACTAGAGACTAGAGACTAGAGACTAGAGACTAGAGACTAGAGACTAGAGACTAGAGACTAGAGACTAGAGACTAGAGACTAGAGACTAGAGACTAGAGACTAGAGACTAGAGACTAGAGACTAGAGACTAGAGACTAGAGACTAGAGACTAGAGACTAGAGACTAGAGACTAGAGACTAGAGACTAGAGACTGGAGACTAGAGACTAGAGAGAGACATTATGGCTAACTTACTCTTTACTTTTACAATTTTATCAGAGTATATTGACTTTTCCTTCCTTCTCCTTATACTATACATTTTAAGCATACATCCAATTTCCAGTTTTAATTCTCTTAAAATTAGTTATTAACTTGAAACGCTGACCCATGAATTGGAAATTTATGTATTTATAAAAATTGTATATATGAAGAAAGTTTGTGAACAGCTGAATATATTCACTGAACAACAGCTGTTGGAAAATAAAAAGTTTAGAAGTTTTTGCTTTCATACATATTTAAATTGGATTATCAAGAAAGAAAAATAATTGAAAAAAATAGAACAAAGACTTATGAATATCGAAGAGCTCAACACAAAAAGAAAAGATGACTGTCATGAAATCTACGACAATGGGTTTCACTTGCACAACTTTAACAACTGCCTTCTAATGGCATTTTTAATTGTGGTAAACGAGAGAGAGAGAGAGAATGAAGAAGAAGAGAAAAAAACACAGTAGAACATGCTACACTTTAAAGTGCGTCATAGTCGTCTCGCTTAACTTTTATATACTTAAATATATTTTTATATATACACGCTATGCAGATGCCTTTCAGACAGGATTACGAACTCGCGCTCAATTTGTTTAGCTGTCTTTGTTGTTTGTTTGTTGTTGTTTTTATTGTTTTTACTGCTGCTTCTGCTGCTGTTGCTGCTGCTGCTGCTGCTGCCAATGGTCGCACACAACGGTCGCAGGTTCACCGACACTTGAACATAATAAAACGATAAATAAATAATTAATGCGTTTAACTTTTCCATTTACGCTTTTTCCGTGACTTGAGCATTAACTGCTTTTCATTTTCATTCATTTCACACAGACACAAACACACACACACACACATACACACACACGCTCGGCTCATACAAAAGCGTGTCGGTGTATGCCTGCGTCTGTCTATCTGGCTGCAGTGCTTCCCTCACCGCCTGCACCCCTTTCAGCTTCTGCTGTTATCGCTGTGAGCCCTGCCCCGACTTCCTCTCACTCCCTCACTACCTCACTCTCTCTCTCTCTCTCTCTGCCCTCTCGTCTGCTGCTGTGTGGCTTGCCCTATCATAGAGTGAAAATGGTTTCATTCAATGCAACGCTTTTTAAAGCTTGTTGCCCTTGCCACAACCAACAGTTCCTGCCCGTGCCACGCCTTCTCTCCAACGCCCCATCTCTCTTTGCTGCCCTTTTAATTCTTTGGATGGATTTGTGAATCGCATTAGGCGAGCGCTGGGGCTAGGCGAGCTGTGCGGGCTGAATCGCTAAGCCGGACAAAGTTCACGTGCAACGAGCCACCCCAAAGTGCAGCTGATTGCATGTGAATGCTTTGCCCCTATATAAAAGCACACACACACACATACGTGCACATACACACGCACACACATAAGTGCATTTAAATGCCTCGCCAATGACTGCAGGGTATTCACACATTTGCTTAATGAAAGAGTTCACGCAGAACTTTTGGAAATCACGATTTCCACTTTGCCATGGATAATGCGTCAGAATTACGGCTTGTTGCTATATGTTGTTGTTATTTCGTTTTGTTTTGTTTTTTTTTTTAGAGAGACATTTTTGTACTCGTATACATTAATTAAACAGAAAGTTAAACGTGTTACATTTTATACGTGTTCAGAAAAGTATAGAGGGTATATTGGTTTTAGCTATAGAATTGGAACTTCTAGCAGGAGCAACAGCTATAAATTTCAAGGGATCCCTAGAGGCGTGACAGTTGGAGATAAACTATATTCTATATAGTGTTATAGGTAGAGTTACGAGACTTGGATTATTGTTGATCTACTCAATAGAACGAATAAAAATTATATACTAATGAAATTATATACTGAAAACTTCTGTTATTAATTATTATTATTTTTTTTTTTTTCAACGTGAAATATTCATAAAAAGTGTCATTCCATAATCTATATCAGAGAAAGTTTATATTTCACAGATCCTTTTGCCTAATCCATATATAACATATAAGGTATGTGGTTGCAAATTAAGTTCTTCTTTTGTGAAAGAGTATTATGCAATCGTATATAAGATTTCTACTGTTTGATGAATATGTTCATGTTTGTGTTGAGATTTTCGCTTGCTAATTGGAAAAGTTGTGATTAAAATTAACGGTAGCGAGTTATAAGCTAATTTATATTCAAGGATTATAATTTCATAATAATTATATGCGAAAATGATAAAAGATAATTGTCATGAGCATAGGAACATTTCAATATTATACTGTATAAACCCATATAAAGATCAGAAAATGAGCTTAAAGATTATATAAATCAAAGTTGATGCACCGAACGAAAAAATACTATAAATAAATTAGCGTTATAAAATTTTAAAAATCCATATATAGATGAAAGATATGAGCTTAAGGATCCGAGAAATAAATTTAAAAAAAATTTTTCTTTTTATATTTTTTTTTTAAGTTTTTAAAATTGTTAATCTTAGAATTTCATGAAAAAAAGTTAATATATTTAATTTTTTATTTTTTCAAGTTTATATTTTTGATATATTTTAATATACGTGTTTCTTGAAGTTGTTGTATTTTATATCCATTATCTTTATCCATTTTAGATCTACTAAAATATATAATTTTATTTATTTTACTTAATTACTTTGTCTTTTCTAGCTTTGGCTATAAAAGAAGAAATAAATGTTTATCCAGTAACACTTGCAAAACTTTTTATAGTCCAGCTCAGCTTTTTTCGTTTAACAATTAAAGCTGTAAAATTTGATTCATTTTCCTTTCATTTTCAGGTTACATAAAAATTGAGAATTGAGAACAGACTGAACTGAAATTGACTTTCTAGAATATTTTCAGAACTAGCTAAGATGGCGAGCGCAGTTGCACTTTAATAAATTATCACAAAAATGTGCCAGATTGACGGACTGACAGACTGAGTGAGTGAGTGAGTGAGTGACAGGCAGAGGAGCACAGCAATCGCCTTGACCGCACATTGAGAAGCAGGCGAAGGTAAAACTGAGGATGGGCAAAATGCAATACATGGCTGACAGCTGTTTCAACAGATACAAGCCTGACAATCATAAAAGCAACGAAAGTCACAGAGTAATATAGCATGTTGCTCTTTTCTATATGTGCTGTGAGTGTGTGTGTGTGTGTGTGTGCGAGTGTTTTATGAGTGTGAGCAAAGTAAAACAAAAGTTCAATTTGACGCTGCAAAGTCTGTAAATAGAAAATCTTCTTCAAGAGCCAAAACATGTACACAAAATGTCCAAAGCGACGAGAGGGAAACAGGAAATGGAACTGAAACAAGAGCTGATATGGAACAACTAATATACATAGACTGTGCTGGAACTGGAGCTGGAACTGAAACTAGAACTTGAATTGGAAATACAAATTATTTGTTGAACTGGCAGTGAAATTGGAACAATTATAAATATAGATCTGAAACTGAAACAGAAAATTGAAGTTAAAATTAAAACTGAAGTGAAAAAGTATAGTTGGAATGAGTAGTAAGACAGGAGTTCCATCTGAAGAGCGTAAGAGAGAGAGAGAGAGAGAGAGAGAGAGAGAGAGAAGAGAGAGAGAGAGAGAGAGAGAGAGAGAGAGAGAGAGAGAGAGAGAGAGAGAGAGAGAGAGAGAGAGATACCTGGTACTGGAAGAGGAATTAGAGAAAGATCTAGAATTGACAACTAAAAATAGAATTGAAATTGGAGTTCAATTCGGAGTAAAATTCGGAACTAAAACTAAAACTTCAGCAGAAACTAGATTCCACTTGAGCTTAGAATTAGAACTTGAACTAACAAAAAGAAAAAACTGGCACTGGAAGTGTAATAAGAACTTGAATGGGAAATAAAAATAAAAATTGGAAGTGGAACTAGAAAAAATATATATAACTGAAACTTTAATTATATCAACAACTAAAGCTGAAATTACATAAAAAAATGCAATTAATATTATAATTTGAGTTGTAACTGATACTTACATTGAAATTTGAACTAGAAATGAAATAGGTAAAGGAACTGGAACTAGTATTAGAATTGTGATTTGAGGTGGAACTGAAAGTGCAGCTGAACTTCAAAATTTAACAAATAGAAAACCAACCCGAGAAGTTCAGACAAGTGTAAAATAGCGATAATAAACGAGAACTGGAACTGGAACTAGAACTGAGTTCAAGTGAAGCGTGTGTGCAGCAATCGCATGCAGCGCAATGTACAGGAAGTATATGCCTGCCAGGTGCTTGTATCTATGTGTGCTTAAAGGAAGCAATACAGAAACACACACACACACACACACACACACCCACACACACACACACACTATAAGACTGTCAGATACACACACATACACACACACTTGTTCAGATATATTTGGTAGATTCATATGTAGGTGAATCGTCGACCAGCTCCATACACGTCCACTTCATGTTGCTTCCGCTGTTCATTTGCTGTTTTATTGCCGCAGCCCCAGGCCTGTGTGTTGTTGTTGCTGTTGTTGGCGTCAGGATCACGTGCCACGTGCCTATTGCCATAGCTGACACCGACTCGCCAACAGCAGCGCCCTCCTGCCCACAGCTGTCAAGGAGCTGCGTTTTATGTCCAAATGATTTGTACGCTTGGCCCGGCATTTGATTTCTTTCATTGTTTGACAATCTTTTGTTTCACTGTGCAGCTAGTTGCTTGCAGCAGCAGCAACAGCAACAGCAGCAGCACGAGGCATTTGCAAATTGTAATGACGCATGTTAACAATGTTTCGTCCTGGCCATGTGGCAGCTGCCATTGGCAAGCGAATAAGATACATATACATATGTACGATGTGAACATAACTGTTTTGTGTCTATGATGGATTATGCTTTTGTGGCTTCTGACAGCTGTTACCTGTATGTATGTGTGTGTGTGTGTGTGTGGCATATCATAAATGCCTGCCTGCCACATGCCACATGCCATAACATTGCCAACTATAAATACATCTGTATTTCACTCAACTATATATTTCCAATTATTTTTATTGAATTGTGTAATTTGTGATGCATGCTAACAAACAGGTGAGCATAGGCATATATATATATATGTGTGTGTGTGTGTGTGTGTGTGTATGTGTGTGTGCGTATTTAATTTGCGTAATATTTCTGATTGTTATCGTACTCTAGCTGCAAAGTTGTTAACTATTTAAGGCTTTACCCACACACACACACACACACACACACACACACTAACACAACTGTTACGCTCATTTATTTGGTTTATTTCGGTGCAAAGTTGTTAAGCCAAGTTAAGTCAAATGTTGGTCCAGATAAATGAAAATAAACAAACTGTTTGACGGCCAAGCAATGTGACTCTGACAGACTGTTTCAACGGCAATAAACAACAATTTCTATCTCTATATATATATATATTTTGTTTCTGGATTAAATATCTAATAAATTATTCGCATATTGTAAGCTTTGCAATCTGATATATTTGTTTGTTAAAAATTTCAATTTCATTTCTTACAATTTCAACAAGATTTTCAATTGAATTTTCAAAAAGTTCAATTAGTTTTTAATTGCTTGATGAAATTTTAATTACTAGAATCTTGCCTGAGGGAGTATTTGTTTTATTGCTTTGTAATTTAAGTGAAAAATTCAAAAGAAATGCATGCTTTTCTACTTTTGACTAACTAAGAAATTAAACAATTTATATATATATATATAGATATATATATTGAAGAATTTTTTTTGTTAGTTTTTAGTCTTTTGTAATCAAATCTCTTGAGCAACATTTCATATTACTATTCGATCGTAGTTTAAAATACATGAATGCAATCCTCCCCTATATAAGCGAAAATCATATGAGGATTACAATACTATATCCAATAGATCGAATGCTAAAAAGCTTTAAAAATCTTGAAAATTGCATTTGCACAAAACTAATTTTAATAAAAATCGATCATTATTACTTGATAATGTTTATAAACCAATAATTTCATACTGAGAGTTATTCTCAAGTATATTATTCATATATGAAAACTTAACTAAAATACTCGTAAGAATAACTTAAGTTGACTATATCGATATAAACATTTCGAACTTTGCTCGAATAGCATATTTTCATTTGTCTCTATATGTGGACCATGTGTCAACAGACTTTTGGCTATGACTGTGTAATGTGCGTTGGCCATTGTGAGTGGATTTGCTGGTTGAAAAATGATTTTGCTTCTATATCAAAATGTTTTGGCAATGACTAATTTATAACTGCCAAAAAGTTGCAGATTTGCGTTTGCAAGACCAACTGAAGTATCAATAAATCTTGCATTAATATTGTTGCCATCAATGACAGATGTTTGCGGGCGAGATTGGGGCACAGGCAGAGGCTGTGAGAAGAACTGGGGCGTGGCAAAGTGTCGGATATGCTTGTCGTTTGAACTTGCTTTTGCTGACACAGCGTTGCCGTTGGCAGAAAGAAACAATTGACGCAGCAACAACAGGAGCAGCAACAAGAACAACGACACCAGCAACAGCAATAGCAACAAGAATGGCAAGAGGAAGAGTAGAAAGAGCAGATACGGCCACAGGAGCAACATCTACAAGAATAGTAACAACAACAGGAGTAGAGTCACCTGCAGCAATAGCATTAAAGACAACAGCAATAACAAGTAAATTAACAACAACAACAGCAGCAACATCTAAAGCATGACTAGTCGCTGCAACAATAGCAGCAGCAACAACAGTGACAGCAACAACAACAGCAGCAGCAGCAGCAGCAGCATCAGCAACATCAATCGCAACAACAACAGCTACATCTATAGCAGCAGCAACAATAGCCAGCATAAGCAACATGAATAGCAACAACTATAACAGCAGCAACAACATCTACAGAAACAGCAGCAACATCGATAGCAACAACAAACAGCAAGAGCTGTGTAGCAACAGCAACTACAACAATAGCAGCTGCAACAACAGCTACAGCGATACACAGCAGCCAACAATAAGAAGAGACAGTAACAGCAGCAGCAACAGCAATGCACAGCAACAACAACAATTCAATCAGCAACATCAATGGCTGCAATGGTCACACTAGCAGCAGGAACCGCAGCAGCAGCAACAGCAATACACAGTAACACCAATACATTGCAACAATAGCATTAATAACGACAACAACAGCTACAGCTACAGAATGCAATAACAACAACAACAGCAATGGTCAGACTAACAGCAACAGTAACAGCAGCAACAGCTACAACAATACCATCAGCAACATCAATTGCACCAACAATAGCGCCAGCAACATCAATAACAGCAACAACAGCATCATCAACAACAATACACGTGACAACAACTACAACAGCAGCAGCAGCAGCAGCAACAGCAACAGCAATATATAAACGACAGCAACAGCAGCATTTGTAACTACAACAAGAAACTGTCAGCTGTGCGCGAATGGGCAATAACTCAAAATTCGCACGGTCTAGGCAAAGTTGAGGACCCGCAGTTATCTTTGCTGCCCCTAAGAAATCCTAGGCAATTGTCAAGTGCTCGGCCAAGCTTATGGCTTGGCCCGGCCAGCGTAACATGTCGCGCCTCGTGCTCGGCATTCTAATTATCGCGTTTCACTTTTGTTGCATAAGCAATTGTAAAAGTATCTCCGTGTGTGTGTGAATGTTCGAGTGTGTGGCAAGTGCCACTCGATGCTGGATTATCTACGCAGCTGCTGCTGCAAGAGAGGTAGAGAGAGGGAGTTAGAGAGGGGAGGCCCAGTGGGGTCCATGAGTATACGTAAGTTAGTTTGCAGCTGTCGGTTGTTGTTGCTGTTGCTGTTGCTGTTGCTGTTGTTGCTCTTGCTGCTGTTGCTGCTGCAGCTTGTCGTCATTTTGTGCTGTTCGTAATTTGCAACTGTTTGTCGTGTTTGCACATCCCTTTCTGTGTATTGTGCAAATTTCCTTTTTTCATATTCCTACCCTATATACATATATATACAGTTATATACCCGCACACTAACACCATATTGTACTATATAGAAATTATGCTGGGGGGCTGACAACCAATTTACATGGGCTGCCTTTAAGCCTACTATGTCATCGGAGCTCCTTTGGCCGCTGCTCTGTTAATTCAGCTCTCTGCTCTGTTTAATGCAGTTGCTGTCCTTGACAGCTATCCTAATGGATTTTTGTTTAGACAACGCTCGAAAACCCTTTGTAGCGCTTGTAAAAATAATCTCGGGTTGGATAATGGCAGCGAGCCACTTATTTTATCTTTCGCATCTCTTGGGAGCAAGAGTAGCTAAATTTGAAATTATGCAACCGATTCTTATTTTTTTTTTTTCTTATGTGGACGAGGAGTGGGGTGGGGTAGGGCAACCCAAAACGAATCCCTAGGCAAAGCTGTCGGTTAATGTGCCCTGGCTGATATTACAGCACCCCGTTAGAGAGCTAGAGCTTCGGGCTCTTCACAGGAACAGGATGCGTCTAGCTTTAGGGTATCAACAGTCATGTTTTTTTCTTCTTCTTTACGTAAAGTTAAGTTTCGCGGAAAAGCAAACGATGTGAACACAGCGGTTGTCCCTCGGGCGTCTATTTAGCAGTTCCGCGATACAGAACTGTTTCAGTTAACAAGAAGCTTTTTAAAGATTTATTCGGTCTTGTTAGCATTACATAGTATAGCAATTAGTGTATCCAAATCCAGTTGATCTGTCTCAATCAGAAATCTTAGAGAGAGACAGTGAGAGAGGAAGAGGGAGAGAGTGAGAGAGGGTGAGCAAGAGGGAGAGGTCTTGTTGTTCTCTATGCTAAGCAATTTAATACATTTACCAGTTCCGTAATCCTAAGATAACTTCAGTAATAAGGAATCAAATTTAATTCGCTTGGATTGGTTCTGGTTCTCTTAGACCGTAGATGTTGGATCAATGTCAATGACTTTAGGAGTAGAGGTTTTTTTTTCCTTTTTAAGGTGCATTAGATAGTGTGGTCGTATCTATGAACTATATATATCAGGTTGAACAGATAACAGATTATCTTGACCTATCAGTCTGTCTGCTCCGTCGTGCATTTGTCCGTCTTTGGACATAGTTATTCCTATATTATACATTAATCTATTTAGTTTTAGATCATAGAAACATTTTCTATTTTCACAATATATGCTTACTTCGTATGTGGGAACAGAAATGCAAGAATACAAAATTGCATTGCTGTATGGCAAATGCTGTTAGCAAAATGCTGTTTGTCAAATTCTGTTAGACAAATGCTGTTAGCCATCATGCATGTAAGCCATATTTTAAACTAATCCGACTATTCTCCAATATCTGAACATCTAATAAGATATTTCCAGGACAATCTGGAATACCCAACATGTTTTCCACATGCTCTTTAACTAAAAAACTATAAAGCTACTTCGACTAAGCCTTGATGCAATTATACCAAAGATTTTCAATTCCTGCTGCCTTAAAGACCGTTCTCATACAAACATAACTTTAACTAGGTTAGGCTTGTTTGTGAAGCACTGCAATTTATGTTTGGAGCAAATCAAGCACGTAAGAGCAGCCTTCCAACCCAGTCAGGGTCATTTGGCTGAGCGGCACTCAAGGCTTTCCATTTGAAATCTTTAATTACATTTGAGTTTGAGCCTGGTGGGCCTTTGATGATGCCGTTTGATGCGATGCCAAATGGCGGGTCACGTTCGGCACTTGGCCCACATTTGACCCCAACGCCCACGCCACGAGTCACGTTTAGCCAAATGAAAAAGTGGAAAAAGTTTGTTTTGCGCGTCCGCGAAATGAGCTTAAAAATTGAGTTGCAGTTGCAGTTGCAGCTGCAGTTTCGGGTTGAGTGCAACTTGTGGACTTTTCGGTTTTGATTTCAATTTACGTTTTTAGCCGCTCTGGTTTTGGTGTGGCTCTGGCCTGGTTTTCGTTACACTTACTTGCGCAAATGGCGTGTGCCTCTCACCAGTCCCGGCGTGCAGCAGTTGACCGTAATGGGAGTATCTGCGGGGAAATCAGCGCGTTATTAAAAATGAAAAACTCAGCGGCCCGCTCGAGCTAACCATTTCAGTAATTTACCGAGCTGGGGCCAGAGTAAAAAATAAATATATATATATATAATAAAAAAAAAGTAAATAATTGAATTCTATCTTTGATGGTCAGCACTTACCTTTCAGCTCACGGGCCAGCCAGCGCGTGGCCAAAATGACGGCCAGCTTGGAATGGGCGAAGGCGTCGCGTGCATGGAACTTCACCGACCAGGTGCCCACATTTAGTGGATCATCGAAATCGATTTTGGCTGCCTGATGGGCGTGCGCGGACACAAAAATAATCCGGCCCTGCTCCGCCTGACGCAGATGCGGCAGCAGCAGCTGCGTCAGCAGAAACGGACCCAAATAGTTCACCTGGCTGTGCGGCTCGAAGCCATCCGGCGTGGTGGTGCGTGTGTCACCAAACACCATGCCCGCATTGTTCACCAGCACATCGATGCGCTCAAACTCGGACATCACCTGGGCGGCAAACTGATGCACGCTGCGCACCGAGCACAGGTCCAGATGACGCGCCTCCACAAAGTAGCGTTCGGCGGGGCTGACCTGGTCCGTGCCGGAGTTAGGCGTGCGGCAACCTAGCTCCCGTTTAATAATTGATGCGGCACGTTCACCCTCCGCCAGATTGCGGCAGGCAAGGATAATGCGGCCGCCACGTGCCGCCAGCGCTTTGGCTATCTCAAAGCCAATGCCGCTGCTGCCACCGGTAACTACAACAATTTGCTCCTTGATTTGATTATCGTTCGGGCAGCGCTGCCCGCTCATTATGGTCCTGCAATGCGGGTAACATACGGTAAAGGAAACTGCAGATAGCTCTATATATATGTGTGTGTGTGTGAGAGTGTGTGAGTGTGTGTTTAGGTGGGAAACTTAACCGTAATGCTGTGTAACCAACATGTGGTCTAAAGCCTGCTCTGCTCAGTGGAGCATATCGTATTTCCTATTAGCATATGCAAATGCATATTTGTTAAATTAAAAATTATGTAAAATGCTCAACAAGTTAAGCGGCAACAATTGTAGCATTTAAACTACTATTAAACGCTATATTAAACATCAATGAATATTATTAACATAAATTAAATGAAGTATATTTTGTATGTTGAGCTTTTGAGCTTCTATTTTGAAAGCTCCATACATTTTGATTATTAATAATGTTGTTTATAAACTATAAATAAAGACTAAGTTTGCTGTTGATAACGGATGTAAATAACAGCCAGTACTTATGTTATGTTGGCAAACAACAGCAAGAGCTTATGTTATGTTGGCAAGCCACAGCAAGAGCTTATGTTATATTGCCAAGTTACAGCAAGAGCTTATGTTATGTTGCCAAAATACAGTAAGTGCTGTTATGTTGCCAAGCTGTAGAAAGACTTTATGTTATATTTGCAAGTTACATCAAGTGCTTATGTTATGTTGGAAAGTTAAAGCACTGTTAAAAGACTAGCGCAATTTAAAGTTCTCAATTAACAGTTTTATGTTTATGTTAATTTCGGTCTGATTTCCCTGGCTGCTAATGAATTAAAAGCAAACTGCTAAATATTATTTTAAGCTAATTAAGCTTAAATTACGAATGATTAAAGCATAGAAAAAGAAACTACTATTACATTTTAATGTAAGGGATCTTTGCTTAGCTGTTGGATGGAATGTTCTTTTGGTATTTTATTATTATAAAATATTTCAAAAATATTTTATGAACAAATCAGTTAATTTTTAATAAGCTAAAATATTAATTAGCAGCATACACAGTGTTTTAGAGCTAATTTTTATAGATGTCATACTTTTCAAAGGCGCTGCTTGTAATAAGTTTATATCTTTTTAACATCATTAAATAAAAAGTTCTAATTAAAGTCTTACTATCTCTTGCCGTGAGCTATCTCATCCTTATTGTCACACTTATAAAATACACACAACTTTTAAATTAGTTACTTGCTTGCTACTAGCAAATCGAAATAGATCTAGCATTGACTTAAGCTAAAGTTTTTATTTTTTTTTTTTTAGATTGTCTTTGGTTGGGTGGCATTATGACCTTCCACTTCATTGGCTGACAGTTATTTGGCACTTTAGGTTAGTTTTACCTGCTCCTGATGGTATTTGCAGCGTTTCAGAATTCATTTGCCAACGCATTTACTTTTAGCCAACTTGCGCAAATCCACTTTACAAATATTTGCAGCAGCAGCTTTTGGCACTTGCCGCAGTTGTCAGTTGCCAGTTCGTACATATTGCGATTGCAGCACCACATTGCTCACTGCCAGGCCCCTCCACGAAACACCTGCAATTGGGGCGTGGCGGGGTGGGCAGCATGCCACAAAAACTGCGTGCACTACTCAAAAGCGCAACGCGCAAAAATAATCTTTAGATATTACACATTATCCCGCTGCTTCACGGAGTTCGCTAAAGGCAAGCAGCAGCAGCAGCAGCAGCAGCAGGTGGAGGAGGTGGGGAGCAGAAGCTCTGAGCGGGCTTAGCTGCGACTTGCGACCCTCTTTATGAAATCCACTTAAAAAGTTTCGAGTGCAGCGAGTTTTTTTTTATTTATTTTTTTTTTTATTACTTCTTTCTGCTTCTCTCCTCACCGCGACAGTTATGTATATGCACGTGTCCGGCAACGCGTCGCGACGCGGCGAAAACTTTTTGCCCTGGGCCGTGTCTTATCGTTAGTGTTGGATATTGTGTAGTGTTCTCTGTATGTGTGTGTGTGTGTGTGTGTGTGTGTGTACGCTTCCTCAATAACTTCCTCTCACTTACCGCACTGTTATCACAACGCCAACCAGCAGAGCTGCAATTGTGGGCCACCAGGTGGAGAAGGGATCAGCCTGCTCAAATATGGTCAGCAGGCGTTCCATAGCGCTGTATTTATGTGTATGTGTATGTGTATGTGTATGTGTATGTGTATGTGTATGTGTGTGTGTGTATGTGTGTGTCTTGCAATTTGAAGACTGTCTCTGCACGCTTATTATTGATGAACAAATGGATATCTGCACTGCAACGGCTGTGAACTGCGACTGAACTGTAATCGTAAGAATAAATATAAATTCTGATTGCCTGCACCCACAGCGAGAAGCAGAGCTCAGAACTCAGCTCGCTGACTGCCTGCTCACTCGCATTCTCCCTCCCTCACTCTCTCTGAGTCTCACACTCTCACACTCACGCATTGCCATGCGGCTGACAATTGAATTTAAATGGCTGTCCCGTTTCGGCATATTTTCAATTTACATAAATGCTTGTTGCGCGGCATTTAAATGTGCGCTAGACAGAGAGAGCGAGCGAGAGAGAGAGATGGCAGATGCGAGTGAGTGTAAGTGGTTGCGACTAATACTGTAAGGGGGCGAGAGGCTGCTGCCAGTGTTGCTAAGCACCTGTCGCTGCTCTTAGCTTAGGTGTAAAATTATCCCAGTTCTGGTGTTGAAAAGAAAAAAAACGCGTTCGCCATTTACACGCGTTTTTCCATATTTCATTTGGGTTTTAACTTTGCTTTGCTTTTTCATTTTTTTTTTTTGTTTGTCTGTTTTTTTTTTTTCATTTTGCGGTTTTACGTATATTACGTTCTGCATATTTTTTTGCTTCTGCCAACTAAATTAATTTATTTAATTCATTGCGGGCGAGCGGGCAAGCGAACGCGTTGCTCTTGACTGCGCTGGCCACCAATTTTAATTACATTTAACAGCTGTTTTGGCTGCTACGATTACAGATGCTTTACTTGGGTGTTGCTAAGCTAACGGCTGCTGAAGGGAGGCTAGCTAAGTGACTTTATCGAGTATTTGCAGTGAAGCAAGTTAATGGACTTAAAAAATAGTATTTATTTTGATGTAATATTTCTCTGTTAGATATCTTTAGATATAGCTAAAGTACTCTCAAGTGCATTAAATATATTTTTTTCAGCTAAATGCAAAGCAAGTTAATTTAACTCTTATTTCTGTCATGAATTTCTTATGCTAACATTAGTTCACACAGCACAGTTTTTTTTCTCCCCATTTGCGACCCTTTGTTACTTCAAATTGAATTAAATCTATACAATACATATGTATATATTTATTTAGATATATATTTACTTACTGACCCCTATAATGACAGAGCATTCAATCAGCTATACTGTTGCAGTCTTTCGCATTTCACTTCCGGCTATTCAATTGAGCGAATGAGTCCCAGGCGCATACGAACCAGTTCCAGTTCCAGTTCCCGCATATTGATGATGCACAATCAAATTGAAAATAATGCGTTTGTATTTTATTTTATTTTTTTTATTTTATTTTTTTTTTATTTCGTTTATTTAATGTTTTTTTTTTTGTTTTTGTTTTTTGTTCGTTTTACATTACTCGTATAGCTGTTGGCGCCTATTGCTTATGCGCTGTGTTTCGTTTAGTTTTGCTTTCACTTTAGCTTAGTCATTCGCTTTAGTTAGTTTGCTTTTGCTCAGACAGTTTGTAAATATTTAATGATAATTGCTAAATTGTTGTTTTCTTTCTTTTGAATATACTGCATTAATGTGCATGTGTGAGTGTGTGAGTGAGTGTTTGAGTGTGTGAGTGTTTGAGTGTGAATATCTGTAAGACTTGCTTGGAACTTGTTTACATATGCGTTGCTTAGTGTTTCTTATTGTTAATGTGCGCTGCCTGTGTATAATGTTCATTAAATTTTAGTTTAGTTGATATACGAGAAGTTCTTAAGTGATTTAATCTCTATTTTCAAATGCTGAGTGTTTCTCTCTTCCTTCTATTATTTACAATCAGTTGCAAGCTTAACATAATTAGCTAAAAGTTAACTAACCAAAATAACGTTAACTGCCAAATTTACATAAGAACCTAAGGCATATAGAGCTACCTAGGGCTGTATTAAAGTAAATATTCTATATGTTAATGTAGCCAGCTCCTATGTATAACTTTATTCTGCTTTTATTTCATGTTTACTCCATTATCTTCACGCATTTGTCAGCAAATTAAAATATTGCATTAAACACATTGTCAAAGATCAATTATTTTGGTTTTAGTTTAAAGTTTGTTTTAAAATTAATATCACTAACAAGCCGTCTCATTTCATTTTCTTTTACTTTTTTCCCTTTCATATTTAATTCTTAAACATGTTTTTTATTATTATATGTATTTAAAGGAGCTAAAGCTTAGGCATTTCGAAATCTTGACTACATTGATTGAGCTCTATCAATTCTAGACTCAATATATCTTAAGTATCTCAGAGTTGCGCCTCAATTCAATATCTTTTCAGTTGGCTTCAATTTAGTTGATCTTTAGAGTTGCTAAATTTAAAGTTAAACTTTTGTTTGGTCGTCCATTGTATATAATATATATATTTATTTATTTTTTGTTTATATCATTTTCCATAAGCATAGAATTTTCACTAATCCTGATTGGATGCATCCAATCAATTTACAATTTTATTATTATTATTTTAATATTTTTTTATTTATTTATTTATTTTTTTTTTTTGTGATTGCCTACTTAGATACTACGGGCTTTCCCTCGAAGGCAATGAATCCTAGGCTCTTAAACTAAACTACATTCAACTAGGTATCAAATTAAGAAATTTTAATATAATAAAAAATCGCCTTCTTAACTATTTACAATTGGTACAAATCGGAACCTACATTTGAAAATTGTTCTGCAATATATTTAATTAAATTTTTAGTTTTAATTTTTTTTATGATATTTAAATTTTGTTTCACTAGATTTTGTGGGTGTTTTGTGTCCTTCGACAACTGACAAAAATGTTATTATAAATTTATATGGATTATTACAATTTGTGATAAATATTTTATTTCCAATTTTAGTTTGTTTGTCGCTGCTGTCGTTCTTCTTCTTGTTGCTGAAATCTCGAAATTTCACATGCATAACTATCTAGTTATTAATTTATACGTTTACTGCAGATCAATAACACGTCAGCGCCGTCGAACCAATTAGTTATAGCTACGTGGGTCTGTGGGACTCTCTCTCTCTCTCTCTCTCTCACTGCGTTTGTCTGTGTGTAACTAGATACTATTCATATGTACTCGCACAATATATGCCATGGGTCATCTATGTACAAATTGTCGCATGCTCAGTTCCGCTGATTTATACTGCAGCTGGTTTGGTTTTTCGGGATTTTATTTGGGCTTTGGCTGCTTCACATTCAACTGGCCAATATGAGGGTAAAAGAATAATCTGCAAATATATACAGAGATAGAGATTATATAGATATAGATATTGCTAGTTATATAGATATGAAAATTTGATTAGCGGCTTTCCAATTTCGTGTGTGCACTTATAAATCATTCATTGCATTGCAGCTAGTGTTTGGTTGGATTTGATTTCATCTTCTCTGTTTTTTTTTTTTTGTATAGATAAATATTTTGTTGTAAATATTAAAACATTCATGGAAAAAAGTTCGTAAATTGCATAGATTGCATAAATGCTTTATTTATGTATGCAATTAGTGGTCGGTTTTGCTTATTGAATTAAATGCCATGTAAAAAACCACAATGCAAACAAATAAGAATTGGGTGTAGCTGACTGCACAATACACGCTCAATATTACAAAATAAGGGATAAAGTTTTGAAAATTATTCAAAAGCATCATATGATTACTAGATTTTTATAAAAAATTAACGTTTTTTAATTTTTATGAAATGAAATGTGGTCACCTTATTTCTTAAGCTGCTGAAATTATAGACTTTAGATATGTTCTCTGCTCAATTAAATTAAATTTCATATTTTAATTAAAATTTAAATTTTACATTATATATTAAAGGCTGGAAATGTTGAATAGGAACCTGTCACTATTTTTTTGCATATACGGTCACTCTAATTTGGTATTATTTTTAAGTAAAAGTTTCGTATATTGTATTTATAAAAGGAACTTGCATCTATATAAACTAAATTTCATAATGTTCTCATTTAAGTAAACTTAAATTAAAACTAATATACCCCTTTCAATTTGTCGCACGATGTAAATGCATTTAAATGCATTCACATTGAAAAATATGCAGTAGAAAAAAATATTGTAAATGCTTTAATCATATAGAACAATAAATTCACACATTTTATGTGTATACATCAAAATATATCATAAATAGTGTAAAGTCAGGACTTAAGTCGTCTCATAACATCAATTTTGATTACATTATTAATTGAACTGCTCGAGCTAGTAATTAGCTCATATAATAGTCAGTTGAAATAAATGCCTATTTGACTATTAACTTTATTTTGCAGCCTCTCGGACCAGAGACCACTCTTCTCCCTTTCTCTCTTCCCCTCTCTCTCTCTCTCTCTCTCTCTTGCACATTCCATTGTCATTATGCCCTTTCATTGTATAGGCATAATGTGTGCTATACAGTTATTTGTTATTACCTTAACGAGTGGCCATTTATTCACAATGTGCATGCATATAGAGAGAGAGAGAGAGAGAGTGAGAGCGAGGGAGAGAGGGAGTGCCCTATCCTTGTTGGCAATAACCATCAAAAAATCAATCGATTTTAATATACTACATGCTGCTTCTACATACATAAACTCCGATGCTTTCCTCACAGCTCGAACAAATTGCTGTGCAGAGTTCATCATTTTGTTAGCTATCATCGGGGTATGCATAACACATAGAGCTCCATGGCGAATCTACAGTCATTGTGTATTAAAGTAAATAAAATAAATATTTCTCTTGAATATGCAAAATTTTGAGAAAAAAAAAAAGAAAAATTAAATCAATTTTTAGTTCTAGATATATCTGCATATATAGTGGCTGATAAAAAAGATATATATATATATGAAAATTTAAATAAAAAAAAAAAAAAACTTTAAACTACAAAAGAGAAATTGTTTGATTCAGGTAGCTACTAGTGTTGGCATCTATATATATTGAATTTTTGCAACACATATTGTGTTAAGCTGTTATTCAATTTATTTATTGAAAACTTTGGTATTTTTTAACTCTCTCATACATTTTTTTTTTTTGGAATTTTTCGAGTGTGTTGAGAAATTCAGCTCGGCTGAATTAAATTCTGAAAGTGCAATGAATCTCATAAATACAAAATATGTAATGAAAATAATGCACAAAATAATGTTAAGAAAATAATAAAAAATAATTAAAAAATAATTAAAAAATAATTAAAATTAAAATTATATGTTTAATAAATCCAATTAACAAAAAAAAAAAAAAAATAAATAAATAAATAATAATGCATTTTTCATAAAAAGAATAAAATAATATAGAATAAGAATTTTTACTAGCAATTTTTTTTTTATTACAAATATAGTTAAAGAAAAAAGTTTCAACTTTTTAAAAATTTAATCAATAAGTTTTTTTTTTGCAAAATTCCAGATAAAAGTTTATTTTAAATTTAAGTTATTTAATTTGTTTACTTTTTTTAGTTTTTAAATCAAATAAAATTTAAATATTAGTAAAACATTATTTAGTCTAAAATAATATGTAAAGCATTTTAAATATTTGTGTTAAATGAAATTTAAAGCCTTTAAAGACATAGATTTATGACAAACATAACTTCAAACTCTGCTGCAGACTTTGTTTTTGAAACATTTTAATCTGCTTTTAAAAATATGCAAAATACAAATGTAGCCAATGCTCAAGATAAGGCCTTGTTTCATTGAGCACTGCTTTTGCTAACGAAAATGTAATCTCGAAATACAAATAAAATGCAAAATGTCGAGTTAAGCACAAATGCATAAAGTTGTAGCTGTAGTTGTGGCGTAAAGTTTTGTAAATAAAACTTGATTTGAATTAAATGAAATTACAGTTAAATATTTGAGGTTCGCAGCATTGTGAGCAGTTACTACTGGCTACGGGAATATATATATATATATATACTATATATACTCAACAGTTGCCAATGCCACGGGGGGAGCGGAAGATGAATCTGTGCGAGTTAATGTTAAATACTGACAGCCAACAAATGCGAACAACAGCGCATGGTATACACAATTTCAGGCTGGGTATGTGGGTGTGTGTGTGTGTGTGTGTGTATGTGTGTGTGTGTGTATGTGTGTGATGTCCATTTTGGCACGTGCTTACTCTGCATTGTTGCTATTGTTGTTGCACAGTTGTTTTACTTGTTTGGCGATTGTAGGAACCATGATTAACGCGACCAAGCAAGAGAGAAGAGACACACACACATTGAGTGAGAGAGAGTGAAAGAGGGAGGGAGAGGGAGATTGGGTTAGGCTTGGGTTGGCTTAGGGTGGGTTGGGCTCGCCACGGCTGTTTGCCAAATCTCTCGACGCTGTCTCTCCAAATTTTAACTATGAATGTGCCCAACTGGTGGCAACAACAATAACAACGCCTGCGCTGCTGTTGCTGTGGCTGATGTTGTCTATATATCCACGTGTATGTGTGTGTGTGTGTGTCTGTTTGTTTACCGAAACCTTCTTAGTTTGGCTTAGTAGCCCCTCGCTGCCATTGTTTGTGTATTTGCATTTGTCCCTCAACTTTTGCGGGCCCCTCGTCGAGCGAGTGTGAAAATTTATGTATGTATGCATGTGCTCGCAGCTCCACTGTGAGTGTGTGAGTGAGTGTGTGTGTTTGTGTGTGGGTGTGCCTTTTGCCTGCCTTGGTTTATATGCTGCTTTTGTTGTAGCTGTTGCTGTTGCTTTTGCTGTTGCTGTTTGGCTTTCTTTTTGGGACAGCCTCAAGTCAGTCGCAGTCGCAGCCCTTTGACCAGGTCCGGAATACAAAATAAAGGCATCGAATGCTGCCCACGAGCACATTAAAATATGTAAATACATATACATGCACACATACACATACACACAGTTGCTGCTGCTGCTGCTGCTGTTGTTGGCATTTTAAATTTAACCGCATAAACAAAAGTAGCAGCGAGAGCAACGTCGAGCCAACTGTAAACGAGAAGAGCCAAGCCGCAACAATGTTGGGTATGCATAAAAAAAATCTAACGCCCAGTCTCACCTGCTGCCACCTGGCTGCGGCAATTGTGGCAGCCAGCGCATTCCATCGTCCGTGTCCTGGTCAAAAACAATTTAACTGTTTTGCTTTGCTGGCCAGTTTTTCATTTCTTTTTTTTTTTTTTTCTTGTATTTTATTGCAGACTCTTTTCCGTTTTCATTTTATTAGATTCACTCAAAATGTTAATTTAAATTTCTAAGCTCTATTGTTTTGTGCTTGGGACACAGTTTTTATTTTCTTTTCTTTTTTTTTTTTTTTTCTCCGCTCTTTCACACAGTCCTCAATTAGCATGTCAGCCAGTCAGGCCGAGGGCTGGGCGAGCTTTTGAAAGCACATTAAAAATGATTTCCTAAGTAGATTGTAAAAATTGCTGGCAATTATATTTAATAGCACCGACTTTATGCCATATACCAGTTGGCCATAAACGGGCCGTAAAGCTACGCGAAATACGGCAATGGGCGACGGCTTCTTCAAGGCGTTCGCCCAAGTAATTTGTCAAAAAACGAAAAAAAAAAAAAAAAAAAAACAAAGGAAAAGAAAAAGACGGTCAAAGTAAAATATGTAGAGACAAGTCTATTTGGCATACCTTTGACAGGTGAGCCGATTGGGCTGCCTGATGTAGGAGAAAATGTATTTTTTATTTACAGCCGAATGAACTGTAATATTTATGTATATAGCATGTGTTTATATATTTGGGAATATACATTAAATTTATGCTTGATTTCATATGATTTTTACTGTAATTTATGATAAACGTTGTTGGTTTAAAGAGCAACAACATTTCAACAGCAAAACATAAATTGCAATAATAATAAATAAAGTTTACAAATCATAATATTTTGAAATTTTAATTTTATTTTAATTGTTGCTACTTTTAAAGGCCTAACTAAAATGCGTATACAAAATGCAAGTGAGCTTGAATCATAATTTAATTAATTATAGAAATTAAAAAAGTTCGCTTTTATGCGTACATTCAACGAAAATATTTATAAAATAAATTTGTATTTTTTTGTATAAATTTATTTTGGAAATAAGCAAAGCGAAAAATATTTGTTAAAATATTTGTTTGTAATCACATTTTTTCATAATCATATTAAATTGCTTTAATTAGGGCCATAACAAAAAATGTTGCAATAAAATACAAAAAAAAATTTTTTTGAGGTTATAAATTTATTATGAATTTATTTTAAAGCAATATGCTTACCATTATATACAAGTAGCAGCACTCTAAGTATATTTATCTATACAAGAACCCATAAATTAAAAAAATATGTATTTTACTAAATCAATTTATTTAGACATGAAATGAAGAATTTTTGCTTTTTTGTTTTTATTTGTTATATGTTAATTTAATTTATTTCTTATGAATAATGAGAAAAAAATGAAAATATAGATAGAAAGAAAATGTATATACAGTATGTAACATTTATTTTTTTTTTTATTTATTTATTTTTACTTCAAATATTAATAAAACATAATAAATTGAATTGAAACTAAAAAAAATAGTTTTAGGAAAAGGAATTTGAATATTTATATGTTTAAACTTTTATATATAAATATTCTTAAAGATCTTTAATAAATATATAAATATATAAAACTTTCTTAAACCCATAGAGATTTATTCCAAAATTCACTTTGCTTTAGATTTGTTTTCTGTATTAAATCCGCTTTGCGCTCACTTCTCACCTGTGCCCAACTATCTTAGGTGAGTTAGCGAACTAGCTAGAAGTATACAATTCAATTTTATTTCTTCTTTCTGTTTTCTAATATTGTTTCAATTAAATTTCGTTTGGCCTTTTGAGCTGCAATCGAAGTTCGAACTTTCGAATAAAGCAAACAAGGCCCCAGCGCTAGAAAACTTGACAACGTGGCCGGGCCGCAAAACAATCAAAACCGTCCACTGAGCAATGTGCACACTTTCAATGTGCTTTGTATGGGTGGGCGTGGCACAAGCCCAACCACCAGCCCACACAGACGCATACGTGCTCGCAAAGTGGCAAACAATAACTTTCATTATGAATATTTTAAGGTGCGGAAGTGAAAGAGCCCAAAAGAGTACAAGACTAGAGTGGAAGAGAGACAGAGACAGAGAGAGAGAGAGAGAGAGAGAGAGAGAGGGGGGAAAACTAGCCAGGTGCTGGCAGCAGCAGCAGCAGAAGCCGCAGCAGGTAAAAGGACAAAGTTTCGTGCAGTGCAACCGTTAAGGAAATGGGGCCACAAAACTTTTGGCTGCAAGGCGACAGAACACGACACGTTGACTTTGATCTTGGGCCAGCGACCCACGCTCCACCCTCACCCCAGCTGGCCGCAGCGATGCTTTTGCGTTTGGCTGTGGCTGCGCTGTTGTTTCAGCTGCTTTGTTTGCAATTCAAACACAATTAAGCTGCCCTCTGTGCAAATAGTGGCAACCGGAGTAGGCCAAGTCAAATAGCGCAGCATGGGCCCGAAATTAACTTCAGATAAGTATGTAATAGTATGCGACTGTCTCTGTGTATGTGTGTGTGTGTGAAAGTTAATTGGATGTGCGCTTGGTTTAATAAGCATAATAGCTGGCCAACTGGCCGCAGTGCAAGCCACTCTTAATTAATAATTAAATTAAATTTCCGACCAGGCAACGCGTGCTCCATAAAAGTATTAATTGGAACGCGCGCTTCGCGAATCTGGCTTAAGGTATGCTCAGGTCCCGGGCCCAGGGCTGCCTGGCTGCCTGGCTGACTGACTGACTTTTCAGCTAAAGCTTTAACTCGAGTTCCCAATAACGAATACATCAAAGCAGCACATCCGCTGCCAGTTGCCGCTGAGTGCCAATTGAACACTCGATGCCGACCAAACAGCGGACGAGCTGCTGGCCGAGATTGAGTTGGGCGATACAAAAAAAAAGACAGGAATGAAAGCTGCGGTGGCTGACTAGCTGACTAAAGTGTGTGTGATGCGGAAATACCCTGTTTACTGCAGGTGTTTTGTGGTCGAACAAAATATAATTGAAACTTTTCTTCCTTTGGGCTATTGGTGAACTTTTATGGAAAGTTATCGAAATCTATTATAAATCCGCGAGATATAACAAATTGATCAAATTTGCTATCTGTAGTTTCTAGAAAGTGTGAGCATACGATGCTTGTGTAGCATGTAGTCGAAGGCTCTGAAAAAAATGATACAATATCTGTAGATTATAATCGATAATTATAATCGATATTGATGATTATCGATCATTTTGATAATCGGATAATGTAAAAGCAATACAAAATTTATAAAATATATAATTATAGTATTATTTTCTAGATATCATCCACACTTGATAAGCAGCTGAAGCTTTTCTATCCTGCTACATAGATATACCTGCTCCTTATATACCCTTTGCTTATCTATTACCTTCAATGAGCATTCGCTGGCTTTAAACACGATGCATGACGAAAGTCTTTGCTGGCTTTGCAGCACAACATCCGGACGCGCAGTCATATATTGACAGAGCCACTCTTATTAATATTACATCAGTGTGGAACTGTCGTTCCAGCATGCGATCCCAATGGTCGCATAAAATGCTTTAGCTCACTTGCACACCTATACACACACACCCACACACACACATACTCTTAGAGAATTGAGTGACAGACATCAGTGAGCGTATGGTTGGAATCCGTTTGGCCATTGTCATGACAGTGGATTGTGGGTGTTGGAAAATTGTATTGCAATAAAATGATTTATTTGCACGTATGTCCCGTGCCTAACAAGGCTGAAGGATGTATGTATTGGCTTACAGCAGCAGAAGGCATAGCGCAAGCAAGTGTCATGTAGAAATATTTGCTGGCTGCGTTGATGGCCCAATCGCTGGATTTTATTGTCTTACGACACGCGCTGTGCGAATTTCTCATAAAAATGAAATAATTCCATTTGCAAAACGCAACAGCCAAAAGTCGTAGTCGGAAAAAAGGACGAGCATGTCCGCAGCATGTGCGCCTACAGATAAGAAATGCCAGAGACGTCCAGGCATAGCAACAGATTTCCGATTTCAACGAACAGCAGCCGAGCCACAGGACACAGGACACAGGACATTGTGGGCATTGTGCCCACAGTGGTGCGTTTTTATTGCAGCCGCAACTTTTATTAAAAGGCCAATGGCAGGAAGAACGCAAAAAAAAAGTATGCCGAAAAGAAAAACAGATAAAGAGAGAAAGAGAGAGAGAGAGAGAGTAGAGGCAGAGAGAGAGAGCGAAAAAAATGCTTGGGCCTTATCTGGAAATGTCGTTTGTTAGATGTTTGGCGCCGCCTTCGCTCATGTTTGCGCTTCAATCTTCGCCTGAGCTCCTGGGCTGTTTGTTGAAAAAAGGATTCGGTTTGGCCCATTTGGGCTGACAGGCGGCAAGTCGTCCAGTTGGCGTGCCTCTCTTTAATGGGCTTAAAATACTCGTTACTGTCCTTGGATACTTTTATGGAGTTTATCAAAACGAATGGCAGGCATTGACATAGATACATTTCATTTGCATCCTTTTTATGCTGATTTCGTAAACAAATTTCAGCTTATCAAAGCGTTCAAATTGAGTTAAGCCATCAGAAAGCCGCTGCCGCTCACGCAGCCACTCCCGCTGCTGGCTCCGGCCAAAGCCGATTCATTCCGCACAACTTGGCGTATAAGCAATGTGCTTATTATGTATACGACCCGTGCGCACTGGAATTGATTGCACAATCTCCAAATAATTGTTGGCACAATCAATTTTGTTATTACCTGGAATTTATGCAAATATCATTTGTTGCACAACCAAATTTATTTCATGTACAAAAACATCCACTCGAAAAGTTTTCAGCCCGATGTGCCATCTGCATACATACATTATATAAACATACACATATATATGTATATATATATATATATATATATATATATATATAAATTGATATTGATTTTATTGCTTTTATAGCTCAACTAAAAACTTTCAATTCGCGCGAATTTTATGCAAATTTATTTTTACATTTATTATTATTGTTTTTTTATTTCGCATTTCTGTTGGTGTTTGCCTCTTTTATTAATATTGTTGTAAAAATTTATTGTTTTTCTTCAGTTTCAATTTTGAATTATTTTCGCTGAGGGCAAAAATTCTTAGCTCTACATTTGACAGCTGCTAAGCAAATTTGATTCGATTGAATGTTCTTTTAGAATTTAATATTTAGCAAATTTTAAATGAAACTATATAAACTTGTGTAATAAAATATAAAAATAAATATATTATTAAATTAAATGTATTAACATTAAATGTTCAACTATTTATAAAATTATTTTTAATAAATTGCAACTCTACTCCGCCTCTTTTTCGGTATTTTATCATAAATTTTCCACAATTACAAACAAATAAATACAGTTAAATAATTATAGCTGTCTGCGCTGTATACCAAAACTTCAGTCAGCCAATCGCTCAATCAATCAGCTAGACAGAATAAAGCTAAACATAGCCAGCGAGAAGGAAGAGAGAGTGAGTGAGTAAGAGAGAGAGATAGAGAGAGAGCGAGATAGATAGACTAAGCAGCTATTTGTTCGGCAGCTTTATCGACTGTGTGTGTTGGGAAATCATTAAATTGCAATTAGTACTCTTAACTCCCAGCCAGAGTTGGAGCTGGAGTGACTCGGGTGACTTGTCAGTCACTTTGTACAATGTATGTCAATACCAAAGGCAAACAGCCCTACAGCTATTCAAACTGATGAGCCATTAACAATGAGAAAGGACAAAGCAAAGCGATAGCAGAGTAAGAGTAAGAGTAAGAGCTGTAAGAGCTTAATAATTAAAGCAGGCACAAATCGAAATGCCAAAATACGGTCATGCAGCCGCAGGACTGTGGCTTGTGGCCTATGGTAATAAAGAAAAAAAAAAAAAAAAAAACGAGAGAAAAGGTAACTTAATGACATTTTGATTACAATTCGAAATGTTAAAAACCCAAAAATACATTTCAAAGGTTTCGATTTTCTAAAATGTCTTTCGATGGCCCTGTGCCTCTAGCCTTGAGCGCTATTGCAATTGTTGCCGTTGTTGTTGTTGTTGTTGTTGTTATTGTTTTTGTTGTTTCTGTTGTCAGTGCTTTCATTGTGGCATTGCCTTGTCCATAAATTAAAGCCGCTCCACAGTGTCCATCATGTTGAAATGCTTGCATTTTTCATAGCTTGCATTTCAATTTCATGGCCAGCCATTAAAATTGACAGCCAAACGAATACACCTAAATACATATACATACATACATACATACATATGTATATATGAATGTGTATTTGTTCATAAATGGTGTGTTGATGCGGGTGAGCTGCAAATGTGACTGTTGTCCGCCGTGCCGAAAGGCTTGCCAACAAAAAAAAAAAAAAAAATACTTACACGACTGAGTTTATGGAGCCAAACTTTTGCCTCCTCGAATATCGCTCTCTCTCTCTCTCTCTCTCTCTCTAACTTTTGGTCTCATATATTTTTTTATTGTTTGTTGGGCGCATATTTTGCAATCTGTGACTTTTTTTTCAGTCTCCCAATTTTGCTGATGCCTTGCTTTAAAGCTCTTAAAAGCATGTTGCATAATTTAAGCAGTGGCAGAGCAAACGGCGGGGCGACAAAATTGTTTTAATGTTTTCGCCTTGGCTGACGCTGAAAAGTATGCTACACTTTTTTTCCCAACATTTTGGCAGTTCGTTTGGCTGTTCATATGTGTGTGTGTGTGTGTGTGTGTGCCAGTGCAGTGCAGCAGCTGATACTGTCGCAATCACGAATAAGAAAAAAAAAAGAACGTGAGCCCATTCTTTATATCTCCCACTGAGCGTTTGACTGGTTTATGTCCGTGAACCCGATAAATTTTTATTTGTTTTTGTTTCTTTTTTTTAAATATACATATATAAGCATTTGCTGATCAGTCAAAGCGGCTGAGTGTTAATTTTTGATTGGCTTTGGCCCGGAGCACTGAAATT
Source organism: Drosophila stalkeri (assembly GCA_035047405.1). Classification (NCBI taxonomy): domain Eukaryota; kingdom Metazoa; phylum Arthropoda; class Insecta; order Diptera; family Drosophilidae; genus Drosophila; species Drosophila stalkeri. The sequence goes on from JAWNPR010000142.1 coordinate 2,980,021, forward strand.
GTCAAGTGTCGTTTAATTGCCTGCTGCCATCTGGCAAATGCCACCTGCCACCTGCCACCTGACTCATGCCACACCTACACTCAGCTACCAGACACCTGCGGCTAATTGTCGTAAAAGTCAACTTTGACCCGCATACGTGTTAGCTGCTGACTTTAACATGACCTCGCGCTCGGCTTGCCTCGGCTCAGCGGCCGCAGGGGAATGTCAACAATAAATTGAAATATCGAATTTGACTTTCGCTTTAAGTTAACTTTATAATTAATGAAATCCGCATAATAAATGAACTTAAATATGAAAATTAAGTGCAAACAGAGCAGTTCGCAAAGCTGTGGACGGCACGGCACGAGTTTGGCTTTCTGTTAAAATGCTTAGTTAGATGATTTGAGTGTAGCATTAAATGCTCAACGAGCCGTGCAAACATACATAAAGAGAGCAAGAGACAGGGAGAGAGAGAGAGACAGAGAAAGAGAGAGTGATCAAAATACAACAAGCGACAGCAACAACAATTGGAAATGACAACAAGGCAATTTAACGCGGCTCACATGAATTTAATTTGCGTAAAATCAATTCCAATTTGTAGATTGAAACGAGAAAAAAAGATAAAATTGGGTATGCATGAGCTGAAGTTATCCTGTATAAGAGTTTACACAAGTAGAAGTAGAAGTAGAAGTAGAAGTAGAAGTAGAAGTAGAAGTAGAAGTAGAAGTAGAAGTAGAAGTAGAAGTAGAAGTAGAAGTAGAAGTAGAAGTAGAAGTAGAAGTAGAAGTAGAAGTAGAAGTAGAAGTAGAAGTAGAAGTAGAAGTAGAAGTAGAAGTAGAAGTAGAAGTAGAAGTAGAAGTAGAAGTAGAAGTAGAAGTAGAAGTAGAAGTAGAAGTAGAAGTAGAAGTAGAAGTAGAAGTAGAAGTAGAAGTAGAAGTAGAAGTAGAAGTAGAAGTAGAAGTAGAAGTAGAAGTAGAAGTAGAAGTAGAAGTAGAAGTAGAAGTAGAAGTAGAAGTAGAAGTAGAAGTAGAAGTAGAAGTAGAAGTAGAAGTAGAAGTAGAAGTAGAAGTAGAAGTAGAAGTAGAAGTAGAAGTAGAAGTAGAAGTAGAAGTAGAAGTAGAAGTAGAAGTAGAAATAGAAGTATGCCAGTAGTATAAGTAGCAGTAATAGGAGTAGAAGTAGTAGTAGTAAAAGTAGTAGCAGCTGTAATAGTAGTAGTAAAAGTAGTATTTATGCTTATATTACGCTGTAAAATGCTTGCTGTTTTTCATCCCAGATGGTCTCCACTTTCTGCAACATTTTATGATACCCGTTGTTGGCTGGTTTATGGCCACAGGGTATAATAAAAAGCCAACTGAACAAAGCATCATCACGGATTGTTGACAGTGTCATTGTGGCTGTGTGGTTAATGGCAATTGTTACTTGTTTTGGAAAATCATGCAATGGAAATCCTTTAAAACGCAAAACAAGCAAACAAACCGAAAAAAGTTCTTAGCACACCCGACGCACCCACAAAACATATTCTCCTAGCCTTGGCGCTGATTTAGTGTGCTATATGAAGCGTATCATATTGGCTGAGTGTCTGTTTGCATGTGGCGCTTTGTATTCTGCAAATACACACACTCACACACCCATACAGACACACACACACACACTCACACACCCATACAGACACTGAGTGGCAACAAATAATAGAATTTGTCTGGTTTTAAGGATGACAGGCACAAGAGGCAGGATAATGTGCATGGCAAGCGAGGCGCAACTGAAACCCATTTCCGCATACAGATGCCAGTGCTAGTAGCTACTCCTGGCTGGTGGCCCGGCCCAGACCCTGCTGGCTGATAATGTACGAGTTGTGGCTCCCTGTGCGACAGCCACAGTCTCACCTAACCGTAGGCCCAATATCATCATCAATCAAGCCGAACATATCAGATGTGCATTCACATGTACTCGGCTTACATACACCACCTAGTTAGGTGTACCTTGAGGTCGGGCTGGGGTAGCTTTGTGAACGAGACTCCTGGGCTGAGGAGAAATTTGTACAGCGCAAATAGGAGCTGACTTCGTATCCCTAAAGCGGCATAGACACTTAACTCTCTTACAAATTTATAATGGAATTATCTAAAATGCTATCATTATTGTTTCTCAATAAATGAAGGCCTACTTTATACATTATCTACATAAACTCTAGATTATCGATAGACGATTGATTGCTAGATGCATTTGGGTGCAAAAATATGAAACAATTCACTTTATTGTCCAAGTTGAACTTCGATTATCTAATGCGATTGATAAACTTTAATATTAACAAAAGTGGGAAACTGTGTATCGACAAAGCCATATAAAGCTTTTATATATTAAAAGTAATCGATCAGTTTTTTTTTAGAATGGAATAGATGTGAAGCTATATAATATAATATAATGTCAATTGAATCATGGACAGATTTATCAAATGTTGTCAGATTAACCATAGCTAATTATGCCGATTGCGGGGCATATCTATTAAGCAATACAATGAATGATATGATAAGATTAAGATATGATAAGAGAAGTGTTGTTAAAAGTATTAATAAATTTTAAGGGTTAAGAAACCTTATATTTTATCAATCAAAGTTATATTTATTTTTTCAAATGTAAATGAAAGTATAAAATTATCGATTTTTTTATAAATCGATAAATCGTTTAAAATTAACAATTGATATGAACTGAACATATATATACACATATAAGACCATAGAATTGTTTTTGTTATATGTGAAATATATGTGTTATATGTGTGCTTGGAAATTTGTACAAATAAGCGATTTATTATCGATCTGTTATAATCAAACGTTTTATCAAAAATTATATGATCAGTACTCAATAAAGGCATTATAGTTACAATTAAAAGCTTTTTGTAGTTAAAAGCTACCGATTAGATACATTATTACAGAAATGCTGATATGAGAAATTATAATATTGAAGCTTAATGATAGAGTTTGTTTACTATGCTTAAACATTTTTTTCTTCTTCCTGCATTCAGTTTGGCCATTCAAATTATATTCAAAAACATAAAAGTTGTAATAGTCTGGGTAACTAGTTTAAAAAGTGCTTAAAGTCTTCAGCTCTAATTTCATAAAATGCCGCTAAAAACATGTCTATTATAATGAAATATACAAATTCCATGCTAGTATCTATTAAATTCAATTATCCAGCTGCATTCTGCTAGGCACAGTGAAAGCAAGAAATTAGAACGCGAAACGACGTGACTTGTCGTAGAAATTGCTTTACAGCTAAAACTGCATTAATAAACAAAGGCCTAATGCACTCCATAGACTATACTATATGCATATACATATATGTATTGGAATAATAATCTAGGCAACTGCTGTTGCTTACCGAATGTTCACTTAAAAATGTTTGCTGCCAATGGCCTATAGCTAAAGTGCAGCGGGCATTGACAAATGCCTCTGAGGGGAGTTTTTTTTTTTGGAGGGGGTTTCGGAGCGCCCCAAAGTATGCAAATGTGAAGCTCAAAGCGGCCTTATGGCCAGTCACGTGGTAATTGAATCGTGCTACGAATTGTAAGCGAGTTGTAATGCGTTCGTCTTGCCTGTCTGCCTGCCTGGCAGCCAACCAAGCAGCCAGCCAGCCAGCCAGCCGAAGGCGCTGCGCAGCCATTAGAAAAGTGCACAAGGTACATGTGTATTTGTATGGATGACTGGAGTGGTGTGGGTGTGGGTGTGGGTGTGGATGTTGTGGGTGTGGATGTTGTGGGTGGTGCGAGTAATGTGGGTGGTGTGGGGCAACATTTCAATGCTTTCAACGCACACGCAAACTAACAAACAAACAAATATCATTACAGCGACTTACATATGCAAACGGCTGGCTGACAGCACATCAAATAAGTATATGCACACACTCGAAAGGATATGAAAGCCGGTGACGACAACGCATATACATAAAAGATGAAGAAGAAGAAGAATTGCATATAAATACTTGTATGACAGAGTGCAGGCAACAGAGGGAGATAGGAAGAGTAAGAGAGAGAGAGAGAGAGGGAGAGAGAAAGGGAGTGAGATGAGCAGCTGAAGCTGCCGACATCTGCGGCTGCGATTCTCAAGTGGTTGTACGCGAGCGCCCGCTTTGATCGAACTTGTCGTGGCGTATACGTAATTTATGCATATAAATACATGAGTACCAACATTCACACACACACACATATACACACAGGAACACACATGCATATATGTAGCACTATTCTCATATTTGCAATCACATACATTTTCATTCAATATACATGCATGTTTTTTCGCGTTGATAGCAAACAAAAACAACAACAAGAACAGCAGAAGCAACTACTACTACAACAACAACAACAACAACAAGAATGAGTGCCATGAAATAACATTACGAACAATAAATGTGAAAGCGTCGCACAGTGGGTGGCATAAGTCTACAAACACTAAGTGTAACTGAAAGAGATGCTTGATCCCATCCATTATTCGTTACCCTATATACGGTTTATGCATAAAGCATATATTGAGTTAAGTAAGTTGATTGCGCATACCGGCTTAAATATGAATGTCAAGCAGACTTAAGTCAATTCATGTGAAAAGTATAGTCAAAGAATTATTTAAGCTAAATTCTTTGCTTTACTTTAGTACAAAATATGTTTTGTATACTGAATATTTTGTGTAGAGCATTGCTTTTCGATTTGATGATTCTTAATTTATATATTTTATTTTGGTTTGAAATCACAGACAGCTAACGTCGGAAATTGTTTGCATGTGCTCCATTCGCCATTTGAATATCGAATGAATTTTATTTTTTTTATCCATTTGCCTTACATATCAAATTTTGTGTGAGTTACTTCACTGCCTTTGATTTCATGTGCTAGAGTAAGACAACTACATAGCATAGTTTCTACCAGAGCTCTGGTACCTTTGCAGAGGACTGTTAAAGCTAAAGGTATGCCACTGTTAACATTGTCAGCAATGTTAGAGGTATTGCGATTGACATCTTAAAAGTCAGTTCCCAAAATCTCAAACGAAAACATGAAAGCAAAAAATCTTATGATATATACCTTAAATAGTAGAAATATTGGATCACGCTCTAAATAAGATGATTAAATACCACATTTAATTAATGCATTATATTTCATGATTTCAAACAAAGTCAACTATTCTCAGTTATTACAGGGTATAACGCACTCACAATGCACTCAACAGTATTCTCTTGTTTTTTTTAGCTTGCCTTATAAATTCAAATCCCACTGCACTTTACAAGTTGCTGTTAGCCGACGGCGGCAGCAGCAGCTGCTGCTGCTCCATCAGTTTTTGCTTTTCTAGCGAAAACAGCCCAAAAAAGGAGCACGAAGAATGGCAAAGGGAAGCAGCTGCATTTGTGTGGTAATCTGTGCATGCACAATGTGTGTGCGTGTATGTGTGTGCGAGTGTGTGTGCGTGTGTGTATGCACAACCTATCTGGCTATTGCAGTGGCTGAAAACATTTTGCCAGAGCAAACAAAACTGGCTGCAAAAATGGCCAAGGATTTGATCTGCAATTAACTGGCTGCGGTTGCTACCGTAATCGAATGGAGCATCGACGCATGTGAATCCATTTGTTGCTAATAGTTCCCTCTGTCCGGATTTCCTTAATCCTGAACACTTAAAATTAAGGGCCATTGAGTTCGGTGCGTGCGTATGCATATTTGATGATTGTGTGTAAGTGTTGGACGCCTTGGAAACACTTTTAACTGCACTAAATACACAAAATCAATTTCAATTTAAATTTAAATTCCGTATCGTGCCAGTTTCAGCTGAATTATTGATGCAGGCATTAGGTGAAAAATAGAAACTGATATAAATATTTATAAATATTTATTGCAGTGAGTTGGGGAATGCTGTCAAGCGTACGCCTAAAATAACGGTAAGGTTATATATACGATATATTTATAATCTTAATCAATATTATATAATCTAAATGGATATAGAGCTGGGTCAGGTTTCCATGCAAATTTAATGAACTTTCTATGACAGCTATAAGCGAGTATCGTATGAGAACTATATATAAGATGAGATAGGTATATTTTGAGATATTTTTAAGTTTTAATATTGAGCCTCTGCTATTGCCAAACTCTGAATAAACTTTTCTATCTCTCTTTCGATGCAATGTATTACCTCAATATGAACTTAGGATTTTAAACGTTTTCTACTTTTACCATATAAAGTAAGATTTATAATATAAGCATATCTCTTTGAAAAATTCAACATCTAAATATTATTGATAAGATATGTAAATAGCAACTGAAATACAGTTAGTGAAAAAAGTATCACCTTTATTTGGTCAATCTATAATTTGAAAATTTCTACTATTTTTTTTTTTTTTTTTTGTAGTTTATTATTTTTATGAATAGCTAGATTACAAGTTACAATTAATATATAATATTAAATATACGAGCAATATATTATTTTATTAATTATTAAATTATACCTCGAATACTTGCATAGCTCTCTAACAATTTCAAAATAAGTTTTTGATAAGTTATTTTCTTTAACACCTCAAATATGTTTGCTCTCATAACTCTAATGAACCCCATCAAATCTAATAAACCCCAGCGCATATAACAATAATCAAGTTTATATAAATTTTCATATGCATGAGTAACTGCTCCTTCTTTATGCTCTCACACACAAAATCCACTTAATTCCCATTGGCATCATCAAAAGTTACCATAAAAAGCTGTTAATATATGTAAAAGTTTCTTTTATAAGGTAATTTGGTAATGTCATGCTGTTATTTCAATAAACTTTATCAGGCATAAGCCGTAAAGCGTTTTCGATAACTCTGAGAACTCTGTTGAGTAATTGCCAAACAATGACAACGCGTAAAAATCAAAAGAAAGACATCAAATTAAAAATATTAATGACTCATAAGCCGAACGGATTCAAATGCGTGCAGCTTCCGCTTAAAACAGTTTAAAGATATCAAACCACGTAGCAGCAACAACTATATGAAAGCTGCGTAAAACCGCACCCGAAGTGACCATAAAGCATTTACAAGCTTGCAATGAAGCTGCGAAAGTTGTGCGACTTTATGATTATTACTTGAGGGATATATGTATGTATACATGGTCAGCCACACTCTACCTCTCCCATAACCTCACCCTCACACTGAGAAAAATTGCGTCAGTGATTGTGTGGCATGAGTATAATTAAATATGAACACATATGTTTTCCCTTTATTTTCCAGTGTTTTTCACTGACAGAAAATCAATAAGAACAATGCCAGCCAGAGCAGGAAACAGAAAACGGAAAACAGAAACATTTACAGAAGCCGAAACAAAGCCCAAGCTGAGCCACTACGCCTTTTATTTACCATAATTATTAAGAGACGTGGCAACGAGAGCATGAAATAGTTTATAATTTAAGCGCATTAAGTAAATCAGTTCACGTACTTAACTCCTCAAATATTAATAACATGACGAACTCGACTCTGTTACAAACTTAATGACAAAATCATGAGTTGGGCCTGTGGTTAGAGAGAGCATTGAGTGCTTTCTAGAGATGGGCATTTCTTTGCAATGTCTTAACCAATACGGAAATGAAATGTTCGGAAAAACAAGACTCTTAAATGGAAGAAAATGTGGATATATGGATAATATAGTGCTGGATGGGATTTGCAAAAAACTGTTTTTTTTTTTTTTCTATCTTAACCAGAACTGAAATTAATTATTGGTAAATACCTGAGTCTTTAAAGAAACTGAAATAAATTATTGGTAAAGATCGAAGTATTGAAAGTAAGAAAGGTAAATCTATGAGGAATATAGTGATGGATAGTTTTTGCCGTAAGCTGTTTTTAATCATTAATAATAAATACAATAAATAAAAGAATTTTGCTTAAATATTTATATTCTACGAACTCCTAAATCCCTTAAGCTCGTCAATGCATCAGGAGAAAAGTTTTTGAACTAGTAAAAATTATTATTACTTGGTAGCTTCTAGCACTTAACAAACATTGAAATGTTAGTAAAAGCAAACTTGAAAAAAAGTATTTATTTTATAGTGGATAGAATAAACAATATATTCTGAAATCCTAAACTTATACAAAAGGCTACAATTTTTTATTTAAGTACTTAACTGTCCCTAGCAAACTATTGCTGGTAAATGTTTCTTGAGAGACGTTTTGCAATACTATTATAGTTTCATAACTATCTAACAGTCTGTAGCAAACTAGTGCTGGCAAATGTTTCTTGAAAAACGTTTTGCAACACTATTTATAGTTAAAAGTGCAGAATCAGCACTGCAAATATAGTTGAAAGGCTTAAATCCTTCCACTTGAAAAGCTTCCCTTAGAATTTGTCATACTCACGAGCACAGCTCTTATTGTAGCTCCTTCGTGTCACGTGCTCACCTCTAGCCAAAGCTAGAGCAAAGTTATGGCATATGTAATATATATATATATACAGTAGCGAGCAAAAGTGAGTGAATGTTTGCAAATTTTGACTTTGACGATGTATAAAAAAAAAACTATACAAGCAAATCAAGAATTTTTTTTTATTTTTTATTTATTATACTATTCTTAACAAATAAAACAAAACTTCAAAGAAAAATGAGATAAATTCAAAGAGTTAGAAAGAAAAACCCAAAAAAACTCGCATAAACTCAATTTTGCACGTTTTATTATTTGCATCTATCTTCGCACTTCTACTTGTTTCCTTAGACGAAATCATTCAGATTTTCCGTTACTTTCATTATTTTCATATTTTTCTTATTCGTAGAATGAGCATGAAGATTTGCCGTTATCTTAGTTCTTTTAATTTTCTTATTCATAAAGCAATTTGACACGTGTTTATTGCAAATAAAGTCGCACTTTTTCCTTTTGTAGCACATTAAATATTAATTGTTACAAATTGTTTAAATATGAGAAAAATTTCAACTGAAATTGAAAATAGTGTTGTGTGCCTGACCGAGAAGGGTTTTTCTTCACGTCGAAAAGCTTGGTATCAGTCAATCCGCAGTGATCGCAGCTCAAAAAAGACGAAATGTGACACCCAAATATCAAGTCAGAGGTCGCAAAAAATTGTTAACGGACTCAGATGCTCGACTAATAATATTGGAAATGAGGAGAAATAGGTTGCTAACACCAAAGGGGGCTTCTATAGCAATTGAAAAAAATGTTAGCGAATGGACTGCTAGAAGAGCCCTTTGAAAAATCGGATGTGCCTCATCCGTTATGAAAAACAAACCTGCTTTATCTGAAAAAAAAAATGTAAAAGCTCGATTGAAATTTGCAAAAAAAAATTCAAAAGCTGGACCAACTATTGGAAACGAGTTATTTGGTCGGATGAATCAAAATTTAATCGTTATCAATCAGATGGAAAGCTTTACTGCTGGCGTAGACCTGGGGAGCGAATTCAAAGCCACCATGTAAAGCAAACTGTCAAGTAAGGCGGCGGAAGCATTATGGTTTGGGGATGTTTTACTTGATGGAACGTTGGTCGTCTGCATTTAATTGAGGGCATAATGCGCAAAGAGAATTACCTAAGTATTTTGCAAACTCATCTTCCCAATTTTATTGAGATATGCGCGTATCCCGAGAAAGAAATAGTTTTTCAACAAGATGGGGATCCAAAACATTCCGCGAAAATTGTGAAGGAATGGATTGGAAAGCAAAATTTAAAGCTAATGGAATGGCCAGCACAGAGTCCCGACCTTAATCCAATAGAAAATCTATGGTCCATTGTGAAAAGGCGTCTAGGACAGTACGACGCAGCACCAACGAGCATGGCCATGCTCTGGGAACGGATAGAAGCCGAGTGGAGACAAATTCCGAAGGAAATTATACCAAATTTGGTAGAGAGCATGCCAAAACGTATAAAAAAAGTTTTTACTAATAAGTGTCTATGGACCAAATATTAAAAATTCGTTATTTTATTAATATTTGTTAAACGTGCAAAATTGAGTTTATGCGAGTTTTTTTGGGTTTTTCTTTCTAACTCTTTGAATTTATCTCATTTTTCTTTGAAGTTTTGTTTTATTTGTTAAGAATAGTATAATAAATAAAAAATAAAAAAAAATTCTTGATTTGCTTGTATAGTTTTTTTTTTATACATCGTCAAAGTCAAAATTTGCAAACATTCACTCACTTTTGCTCGCTACTGTATATATATCGAGTGCGTCAAGGACTGCGCCTGTTTTTTTTTTTTTTTTTTCATTCTGTTTTTTTTTTTTTTTTTTCGGGGTCTCCTGTGCGTCAGCTCTTAATATTTTATGTATATTTAAAGCGCTCGTTGGCTCCGTCACTTGCCGCAGACGTAATCAGGGTCTTAACGATCTTAACTCGCGGACATGGGCATATTATTAACGCAGGGCGCAGGGCGTGTCAACGGACAGATAACAATCAGGAAAAGCCACTCAATATTTGGCGCTGACGATGCACGACGCAGAACAGAACAATTTTTTTTTTCGCTTCTTTTTTTATCAGAGTTCAATTAAATGTTGTTAAGGGAGGTGGAGAGGGGATGGTGTAGGGAGTAGAGGGCTGTCAAATATAGCTGAGCAAATAACAAGCAGATAACAAGCTCATTTTCGTGGCACTTGCGGTTGCAGCGAGTGTATGCCTCAAGTGGCAGCTGAGGACAAGCTGTCGATATGCCAGGCCAAAAGGCAACATCATGCTGTAGACACAAAATGTTGCATGCAACCAAATGCCGCTACTTCTTTAACTATATAGAGACACACATACATGCATACATATATGCAAAACGTGCTGCTAGTTGTGCTCCGTTGTTTCTTCGTTTCGAGCAGGAGCAGCAGCTGCTGCTGCTGCTGCTGCTGCACTTGCCACAGAATTGTTGCATTAAATAAACGTTTTGTATTCCAAGCGTTCCCATTTCCACATTATGTAGACCGAGCGCCTGTAAGGCACAAAGACGTTGATAGATTTGCATATATCCCAGCATATATATGTGCATGTATAAGGACCCACTTGGTAGCATGCCACAATGCCAACTGCTCTAAGAAAGCAACTAGGGAATGCAAGTGTGTGTGTGTGTGTGTGTGTGTGTGTGTGTGTGTGTCTAGTACTCTATTCACAATGGCTTTTAATGAGTTTTTGTTCTGGCGTAATTATTCTTTTTACACCAGTTGCAACCAGTCTGCACTTATAATCAGCATGTGGCAGAGTGATAGCTGCAGTTGGGAACCACAAAAAACTAGCTGGCGTTGCAAATGCGGTTGCCATAACACTGCAAAGACGACATCAAATGCTACGCAATCTCTCGGATGATATATGATGCGGATGAGCAGCGAGCAGGGAAGCCTAGAATATTATAAGTAAGTGTTTAAGCTGGAATATCTACAGCATATGAGTAGATGGAGCAATAATTACAAATATATATTATATAGGAAATGGAATTATAATGAGAAACGTAAGCGTTTGCTTTCCATTAATCACAATTAAAACGAAATCAAAAGTTCCAAAATTAAAGCTGAAATTTGCAGTATAAAGAATTTTTTGTGAATTGTTTATAATGCTTGACTTGTTATATAAAAGTAATATGTTTAATCTAATTACAGATAACACATAGAAATATATTGGAAAATATATTTATATATACATATATATTAGATAAGAGTACCTGTTAGCACACTTACATATCTTCTTTAAGGTACTCCAAGCACATACATATATCCTAATTTGCGCTTCACTTGACTCTACTAAATTTTATTTATTTTCTATGTTATTTCTGAGAAACTTGGGCAAAATGTAGCTAATATAATATATAAGCACATATATGCAAGTTTATCTACAACAAATATCAAAGACTTTTGTAATTGTTTTTTGCCTCCAGTTGCTCTTTCATCCAAATTGCTTTCAACTCAATAACTTTTCAGCTACATAAACATATCTCAGATGTGTAGCTCCTGTTTGCCAGCTGAATAAATCTAAAAAGTATTTTCTTAATATTTTTAGATTTCTATAACATTTAATTAACTACAAATATTCTTTATAAAAAAAAAAAAAAACGTCATCGTTCGTGCACGACTGCAAATTTCTTCTAAATTTATTTTTAAAAATACTTTGCACATTATTAAAGCGTTTCAATCATATTTTTTAATTATTCTTAGAAGATACATTAATAATGCTTAACATATAAAATATCAACAGATTATCTGCATAGCTATTTTATTAACCTCCCAGCTCTGTCATTGGCCGACTTAACTATCGTCTGCTAACGCTTCTTTGGCTTAGCTGTCTCTTAAAGCTGTAATCATCTGAGAATTCTATGCTTGCAGCTTCCACTTCTTTTGTGCTTATCCAATGGCAAACCACTTGAGAACATCGCTCTACAATAGCTAAACAGCTGCCAAAGGTTTTTGTATGCAGACCATGTATATATTAAAAAGAATTGAGTTTACTTGTTGAAACCTTTTGAATATTTCTTAAGTGTAAATTGGTTTTTAAGGACTAGGTAGTTTTGTATATGCCAAGCGGCCAATAGGCCGTATGTAGAGAAGGCTAACAGAGTTGTAGCTGTAAAGCATGGCCGTAAAGAAAGTCTTTTCGGAGGGTTTTTCAAAGTTGTCATGCTCAAAGAAATTAGATTCCAATTATATCATTTCGGATACAACTACATATAGAGACGACAGCAATTAAAGCTGGAAATGCTAATACGCATAACTATAGATAATGTAATTTTTATTTACTTGGCGAAACACTTCTTACGTATATATTTATTTATTTATTTGTTGTTTATTTAATTATTAATTTAAAAAAAAATATTTATTGACATATTTATTTATTTGATATTTTATTTATTATTAATTTTGTTTATTAATTATTTGTATATATTTATTTGTTTATTTATTTATTTTTTTTAATTTTTTTTAATTATGTACTTTTTTTACTTATTAATTTTTTTTTTCATTTATTTTTTGATATATTAACTTATTTCATAATTTATTACTTATGAATTTATATTGTTTTATTAATTATTTATATATATATATTTTTTTTTTTATTATTTTTTTATTTATTTGTCTTTATTTGTTTATTTATAATTTATTACTTATGAATTTATTTTGTTTTATTAATTATTTTAATATATTTATTTTTTTTTATTTGTCTTTATTTGTTTATTTATGTATTTAACTGTTTTGACAAAACTAGAATCAAGCTTAAGTAACACAACAAAATATATTTGTATCACCAACCCGATGGGGGCATATATAAAAATATTATTTTCATATTATCAATTTCATTATACTAAAAAAAATAATACTATTTTATTCTCATTATATAGATATGATATATAAGACATAAAATATGATAGTTAATATATTAGTTGCAGTTACCATTTAGAAGACCAAAAAATGTGAAGACATTATAAGAAGAGTCTTTAAATAAAAGTAAATAAATATATAAGCTTAGAACTTAAAAGATATTGTATTAAATCAAATCCCTTGAACTATATATACTTTATAAATGAAATAGAATCCCTGTAGGACTGCAACCACAGATTGTTCTGCTTGCCTGGTATTTATTAAACGAAATATCTGCTCATTTGCTGGCAATGAAATCGATTTGATTGTGGCACAAATGCACAAATGTGTTTAAATTGTAATAATTATTTGATGAAATGCGCATAGAAGCCAGAATGGAAATGCAATGCAAAATGCAGCACAAAATCCAAATGTTGCACAACACAAGCTAAATGCATTAATCACAAACACCCACACACACACACTCACACAAATGGTAAAGTTAAGTTTGGTTAGATTATGTTGTTGCTATTTTTGGTATTTACATTATGGGATTTGCATCTGGGGGCCAAAGCACAATGCTGTCCACATTATTAGTGGCAGAAATGTTTTATGCAATTTGCCAGCTTTTAGCTTTCAGCTTGCAGTTGCCCCCCCAAATGCGTCTGCCTCTTTTATTTGGTCAAATTGGCTGGCAGTCAATTATGCGAATGTTTACATTAATTTGACAACAAATTGCATTTGATTTAAAATGCATAGCTTGCACAATAGTTGGGGGCACAACCCTATATCCAGCCCATGCCACGCCCACTTGCCAGAGATAGACAGCTGCTGTAAACAGTTTTGGGCATTTTGTTGATTTATGAAGCGCATCGGATGTTTTCTTAATTAAAATGTTATTAAAACCAACGACATCGGCGCCCAAATCAACGTTCACGTCAACCTTGTCAGCAAATGCCAACAACATTTCGCTTTTCACACAAAAATTCAAATGAAACTTGGCGTGTTTCGGATATACACATATATATGAGTATGAGTTTGGCAATGTATATAACAATATACATATAATATATATATATATATATATATATATATATATATTTGCATATGGGGAAGCATAACAAACAAAATGTAACTTGCATTTCTCTGCTCATTTTTGTGCTTGAACTTTCATTGAACACCACAACAAATTCTGTATTTATTTATGCATAAATATATTTCATATTAGCTATGAAAATAAATTAATTTCAATTTATTCGTGCAGAGTAGAAGTAGATGAACACATAAAGTGAAGACTTTATTGCTTTGTTTGTCTCTCTGTATGAACTCTGAATAATTTCGCAGTTTTTGTAACTAGAGATTGGGCATTTTGTAGATAAACTTCTAATATGTAGGAGCTTCTCTTATGTATACTATATAATTGATTACGATAAATATATAATAAAAATATATATTATATATCCAAGTCTAATAAATGGAATTTCACAATAAAGTTGCTATTGACCTTCTCCACAGACAGATAAAAATATGAAAAATATGAAAGTATTAAATAATCTACAATTGATCAACTAGATTGTTTACTTAATTCTTTCTCTGCTACAATTGATCAAGTAGATTATTTATTTAATTCTTTCTCTGCTACAATTGATCAAGTAGATTATTTATTTATTCTATTCTTTATTTATTTATTATTTCACATTTTTTTTTATCAATTGTTGATTATTTATTGATTTCTTTCATATTTTTCAAGGCAAATAATAAAGCCCTATATTTTCTAGACAATATAAACAGTCATTACTTTTGGCAAAATTGAAGCTAAAAGAATATACGAGAGCTATTAAAATTTTTTGAAGTAAAATGTGTTTACTTAAAAAAAAAATAGTTATTTACTCATATTTCATTAATTAATAATATTAATATCATTAACAATGTCGTCTTCAAGGTAATCTCCATAAAATATTTTATGCTTATTAGACAATCCAATCCAAACCCCGAATCCACTTCAAAAAAATTATTTTCTGAGGTCTTGTTGAGATGCTACTTCAATGCCGTCATTATCTTATTTTATTTAGATTATCCTCTCAATTGTTGTCCTAAGAACCTCTTCAGGAAGTAAACAACAAAATAAAAGAGGGCCTCGTCTGAGGATATTATTTTTCTTTTTCTTTTTTTTTTTTTTTAGCTAAATACAGGGTTGTCCATATTCGGACTGACTGAAGGTTCGACTGTACAAACATTTAATGGCGCACTTTTCACATTACATTTAAGCAATGCAACTGTTAAAAAAATTAACTGAAAATACAAATGAGCTAAACTTGTCGACATAACTGAAGGACATGAAGACCAAGATAATGCCATAAAAATATTAAATAATCGAATATACGTAACTCAGGGAAATTTAACATGCGTAATTTATGTTGAACAGATAACTTAGTATTTTATTAAAGAATGAAAACTGCAAAAATTAAATATAAATAAAATTAAAATTAAATATACAACATATCGTATAAAGCTAGATCTTAGCTATCAGAATTTGCAACAGAAAAGTATGAATATAATAGAGCAAACAATTGTGAATATATAATAGACCTATATTAAAATCTCACTTTACTTTTGCATACATACATATAGGCTATATTATAGCACGACAAATCTGAAAATATCTAAATTTGCATTGTTAAATTTGCTATAATATTTATATTATATAAATTTTAAATTCTCACTTTACTATTATATTATTATATTATATATACATACATATATATATGTATATTCCACAACACATTGGAAAATATCTAAATTTGCTTAGTTGTCTAACTAAGTTAATTTGCTAGATAACTATGTAAATTTAAATCAGATTCGTAGACAAAACATTGCTCTATATCATTTAGCTATCTATCAAAAGCCATTCAGCCACCACATTCTTTATTTTTTTCTAGCTTTTGTTTATTCCCTTTTGTGGTTTACAACTTAAAATAGAAAAGCTTCAAAGTAAATCTGATACTAAGCTCGAATGGGCTATTGAGGGCTCTATTGATTTATGCCAAGTTCTTTATAGTAGAATAAATATTAGCAAATACTTTATGTATTTTCTCAGTTGTTATTTTTTAGTAGTTTTTAAATTTTTTTTTTTAATGTTTTATGTATTTTCTTACATATTACTTTGCAGCAGTTCTTAAATTTAATTCATTCAAATTGATTTGGTCTTAAATCTCAATTTGTTGAAAATTTTCCAAGCTCTCAGCTGCCATTGCATGTTCCTTGCCCCTGCCACCTTTAATGCTGGCAGTTCGAGGCGCTGCGTTATTATAGAATTATAAATAAATCTCATTAAAATCTAATTAATATTGAACCAGAAAGGCAACCGCACAAATTTGTTTATACTGCTGTATTTTTATTTTGTTTTTGTTTTTGTTTTTGTTGCTCTTATTTTCAGAGATTTTAATTAAGCTCCGCACACAATTATGGCCATAATTGAAAGGCCATCAAACTATTTATGGGAAATGGGCTTTGTGCATAGGCTGGGAGTTATGTATAATTGCTTTGTTAAGAGACAAATCGATTATTAATTGAAGAGCTTGGCATGTGATATGGTCAATAATATATACACTTACATATATATAGTGCTTGAAAGTATACCCTACTTAAATAACTATCAAATTTGCATAATCATTTCAATTTTTAGCCATAAAAAGTTAAGTACTCGACATTTTCTAGAGATTTATTTTAATATACACATGTTTTTTGCTCATTAATTGGTTGTATTAAAATTAAATTAAATTCCGTTTTTTAGCTGCTGTTCTATTTAATTGTACCCTGTATAGACTGATGGGTATATTATTTTATGAATGGGAATATGCGTGGGGTTATTCCATGCTAGAAATATGTATGTCTAGATGTAATGTACATTATTGCATATATAAAATTTGTTAAATTTATTTTTTAAATTAAAAAAAATATATATATATATTTATTTTAAATTTAGCCCAGATGATATAAGCTTGTTGGGATGACAATATATATTGCTTGAAATATTTGTGTATATAACTAATTATTATTAATCTATATATAAATTTTGTTAAATCTATTTTTTTAATTAAAAAATATTTATTTTAGTTTTAGTCTTAGTATGGGACGATTCAGGAAACACTTAAAGATGATGCTGATAGAAATATATACACACATATAACACACATGGCCAATGTCTATTATTACATGTATAAATTTTGTTAAACCTAAAAAATTTTATTCATTTTAAATATAATCACAGATCTGCCAAATAATAGTAGACGGATAGATAGTAGAGTAAGTAAATGTATAGAATTAGTTCGTTGCTCAAACCGTTCGATTATATGCATATGTAGTTATTGTTAGACAATTTACTCATTGCTTAGCTTTTTACAAATTTAAAATAAATTAGGAAATAAAAGATATATTAATATATTTGATTTACAAATAAAGTTTCAATTAATGAAGTTTAATTTTAATGAGAAAATATTGATAAATTATTAACGATGCTATAATTTTCAGTCTTTCTTTTTTTTTTTAAGTATAAATGTATATAAATAACAATTACAATACAAATATATTTTTTTGAATGCATAAATATATATAAATAACAATTACAATACAAATATATAACAAAACAGCTCATAAACTGATTACAGGATATATGACTGAAAAACTACTAACACTTTCAGTATATATATATATATATTTTTTTTTTTCAGCTTCACTGCCATATACTCATGTCTTATATAGTATATGGAATACACACGAGTCTAAACGCCGGACAGTCAAGTCTGTTGGTCTGACCACGGGGCACATGCCACAGCTGCTGCTGCGGGCTATGGGCAACAATTTTAATTTTTTCCCTTTATATATATATCTCTCTCTCTCTCTCTCCCGCTCTCTTTTTCTTTTTGTTGCGCGCGTCGTGCAATAGCGAAAAATGTTGTTTTCAATTTTCAACACTTTTAATAGCCAATTAATTAAATGGCCAAACAACAACAATTACATATAGGTAACAGTCTGTCTGTGTGTGTGTGTATGTGTGTGTGCGTGTGTGTGCATAGCTGTGCAGACGTCTGGGGAAAATTCTCGGCAAACAATTTTTTATAATTTGCCGTTTGTGCGGCTTTATTATTTCTAGGGCAGCTGCCGGACAATGGACTCCATTTTTCATGATCCAGTTGAAAAAGCAAAAAAAAAAAAGGGGCAAAAACAAAAAAACAAAGGAGAAAAAAAAAACAATAATAATAAAAACATATCTATCGTCGGCCATACATAAATCATGCGGGCATTAATATGCGAATACCAAACTGAAAGCTTGTAGCTCGTTATTTATGCCTTTAACAATTGCGAATTATGATTTTTTAAACAAATGTCAAACGTATCGTAAATTATGAATGAATAAATGAATACGAGTCGACTGACAGAGAGAGAGAGAGAGAGAGAGACTGAGCAGAACACACTCAATTAATAAAATTACTATTTATGGGATTTTGAGATACACACACTCACACATACACACTCACACATACACACACACACACACACGAGCACATGTGTGAAGTGCTTAATGCGCAGCTTGTTGACCCCCTTAGGATTACTGGCAAATTGGCGTCTGTTCTCGTCTGGCCGTCCCTTTAGCCACAACCCAGACAGGGACCAGTAACAACAACAACAACAACAATTCACATCTTAAAACTTCTGTCAAAGTTTCGTATTTATTTCTATGCATGAATTATTTATGGCAGGACAAAACCAAGTTGAACGCAACTTGGTTGCCTAATGTGCCCAAGTCCGGGCACTGTGCTTTAGGTGTTAAAACATCCACTCGACCAGTAGATGTATTAAAAGTTTTGTTTTTTTTTTTTTTTTTTTTTTTTTGCAGCACACTCAAAAGACATTCAAAAGTCCTGATGACTCCCATTGCCACAAAACGGACTCCTAAACTCTTAAAGCTTTTTCGTTTGCAACACAATTTGAGAATATTGTGACAGAATATTATTGTTGCTGAGAACGAAGATGAAATGCTCTAGGCAATGGAAAAACTCTATTCAAAAAGAGTTAATGAAAGTTGATAAAAGGCGACGATGATAATGCTGCTTTTTGAGCAAATGTACGTTGATTGATATACGAGTATATAAAGGAATAGATAGATGAAGACTAATGAAGATATTATTAGATTTTTATATTAGTTGGATTTTTGGCAGATACTTAGCAACTGTGCTATATAATTGATATATAAAAATATGTAGAAGAATAGATAGATATACATATAGATATATAAATAGATTTATAAATTTGTTGAATTTTAGCAAACATTCAGCAGTTGTGCTAATATTTTACGAGCTATGGATTAAATTTAGTTATTTTTACACTCAAGCGTGGAGTTTTCCTTTTCATTTTCATAATAATTTAAAGCCCACAGCAAAGCTTATGTGAAAATATAAACTTTATACTCATTAGAAACTATATAAAACATGTCACCAGGCCCATTGCCAATTCGAATTATTTTTATTTAGCGAAAGCCTGTCCACATTTGATCTCTCGGAAAAATCTCTTTAGCAGCAACATGTATCAGGCCACCTATGCATAACTAAATTATTATTCTCATTGACAAGATATGTAGTGTCTTTGCTTTGAGAAGAAACTCAGAGAGCAACCGATAGCGTCGGTTCTTCTCGAAGCAAAAACAATTTTATGTGTGTATTGTAAGCGAGGTTTGTCTTCGCTATGCCCATTAAGCGTATACGTGTGAGTTAGTGCATGTGAATGTGAAAGTGAAGCTCGTTTGCATAAACTCTTTGAATTACTCGCTCACTTACTGAACCTCATTATGCGAGTGTCAATCGTATCGCTTCGAATAACTGCAGCTCAAACCGAAGCTCAACCGAAGACCAAAACGAAAAGAACCGAAGTCGTTTTCTTGCAGACTATATATGGACTATTTTCGGCTGATCTCAGGAACAGGACACTTATTTGCGTGCTATAAATATATATTTATATTTTCTTGAAAAACACTTTAAACCATCTATAACTGTCTTTGAAATGCTTGCCAAAAATGGTATCTCCCATTTAATGAATCTTGATTAAATGTGCATAAAATGAGCGCTTTAAAAATAAATACTTGATGATGGCAGATTTAATTTGGATTTTGTCTTAAACATTTTTATTTAATAATGCCAACGTGGTAGAAATTAATTTAGTTTTATATTTAAAATAGTGTAAAACAGAGTTCAACAGAACTATTTATAGAACTATAGCTCGAATGATATATAAAAATAATGAACATAAACAGAGAACGTAAAGAGAACATTATCTTGACGACACGTAGCTCGACGTACCACACGTAATTAATTTAACAACCCTCCGATCTAAGCAACATTTAGTTATGTGAAGAAATTGGAAGCACGTAGTGAAGCATGGAAAAGAAAGTTTCATTGAATTGTAAAATGAATTAGCCAAAGGACTAAGGACTAAGGACAAAGGACTGCAGAGCTGATAATAAATACAAATTGATGCTTGAGACACAAGTGAATGAAATTCCTTTAAAAATTTCTTAGCTTCCTCAAAATGTCTTTTAACAATTCTTGTTGCTTTTTCAAGTGCACTCAACTGCTATTTTCATTAAAATATTTCTACAGACTCTCAAAACAAAAAAAAAAAGAGTGTCCAATTTCGTTGAACAGAATAACCACATCAAAAAAGTTCATATAACAAATGTCTGCCCTAGAGACTTGAGAGTTGACTGAATTTATAATATGTACATTTATTTAAAAACAACAAAAAATAAAGTGAAATTTATTTGAATTCAACAAAACACAAATGAGGTGCCAAGCAAAAGACCCATGTGACCATATATATACTGACTATATAGCTCCAGCCCCAGCTCCAATCCCAAAGCAATGCGATGCTATCAAAGATGTTGCCGAGTGTATCAAAACTAAAGTGTGCAATGAAAACTTTTGCGGATTGCGTCAAAGATTCTTTGAGAAAACTTTTGCACCTGCCAAACAGAAAGAGTGTGTGAGAGAGAGAGAGAGAGAGAGAGAGAGGGATAGCGCCAAGCGGTCCATGCGGCTGAATGAGGGCAATCAAAGAACGAATTAGAGGACAACAAGTGGCTGACAAAAGGCGCAAAGAGTTCTTGTCAGCATATGGATGAACACGAAGCACTCGAGCACTCGAATCTCTGCCATTCCCCACGCTCAAGCATTGTTTTTTTTTTTTTTTTTCATTTTTTGTGTTTTTCCTTTTCTCTTTTTTTACAGGGTATGAGTGCTATAAATTTGACAGAGTTTTTGTTTGCCAACAGTGTGCGTGTGTGAGGGCGTGTTAACGGGGCGTTGCTGTGGCCAGCAATTAAATAAAGGCTCAAAAAGCACTACAAAGCCAAAAAGAGTGAAAGCCACCGAATGGGTTGGGGCGGCAGCGTGAGGGGCGTGGCAAAGGAACAACATTAAAGGAGACCAAATTGAAGTGGCAGCATTTGTCACGGACAGACGTTGGGGCTCACAAAAAGCGAGAAGCGAAAGAAAATAAAAACGAATATAATAAAGAGTGAGTGATAAGTTTTTAGAGGGGTATAATCGACTGAGTGATACACGCTAAACATTGTCAACTAGCTGCGGATTATATTAGTTTATTAATTTCTAGCAGATTCTTAAAGAAATTTTATATTATTTAATGATTATTTTATTATTTATTTAGTATAATAACATTTTTAATTAAGCCTTGCTTGCAATCTGTCATCTCTTATATTCCCAATAAAAATCTTTAGCCAACATTACTGACAAACCAACATAGCCGCTTCACACGCTCTGAGCGTGCATAAGAAAACTCGTCAGGAAACTGGCGACAGCTGCCTCAAAAGATGATTCAATTATAGCCCAGGCAATCCGCTTTGCCAATGGAAATGGCATTGGCAATCGAATTCATATTATAAAGGCAACAGGTGCAAAACACCTTTTGAAACGATTTGAGTTTGTGAATGCTTAGTGCGAATTGCACCAAGAGATACCCTGCACAGATATTGATCTCTCTCTCTCTCTCTCTCTTTCTTACTTCCTCTCTTTCTCTCTCTGTTCAAGTATTTCGAAAGTTCTTAAAACTTTTGTATATGCTTAGGAAATTTTCGGATTTATCTACCAAGATTTATTTATGAATTTACATTTCATCAAGATTTGTGTTCCATGAAAGAGGGTTAAACTGTTTAAGTCTGTTGGGCTCAAGGCTAACTTTATATTATTTAAAGTTCATATGCCTATCATTTATTTAATTTCATATTACCCTTCAAACATTTTGTATGTGTGCAGGGTATTTTTGTCTTGGTACTTGAGCAGACTGCTGGTGCAGCTGCTGCTGCTCAAGAACATTCTGATGCATATTCAATTGCTTAACATATTTAAAACAACAAAAATCTTAAAGCAAATGTTAACCCGAAACGCTTTGACTTAAATAAGCAATAGACGAGGAATTTTTAAATAGCAAATGCTAATCAGGTTCTAACTAGACATATGGCATGTAGAATCAATTTAAAAAATAAATAAATAAAAGTTTAAATTATAGTTACAGCCAATAGCAAGAATTCTTTTATTCTGCTAACACTGTCATCATTATTTTATTAACAGTGTCATAGCCAGCTTTAACAGTCCTGTAGTAAACCAAATATGTTAAATAGTTGTCTCACTCTAACATATGGAAATAAAGGGGAGTCAGCTTACTCGATCAAAATGTGATGTGTGAAACAGATGGATGCTAATAATGCATTCAATATACAAATGGTGAATAGAGCGGACGCCATTTTTAAAAGGCAGGTAATTGGATAATGGCTGATGCAAAAAGAGTTTTTTTTTTTCAATTTATTAATAATAATAAAGACGCTGACGTACTTTATAGAAAGAAAAAAACTGATACCCAATGAGCCAACTAAATATTATGAGAAAATAAATTGTTTTCTAGGAATTCTCTTAAATTTTGTTTATGAATATTCGAAATTTAAAATATGGATTTATGCATATATTAATAGTCTTAATAGTTAATAGTTATAATACTCACGCATCATGAGCTGCCGCTGAGACTGTAGTTCCGCCTGGCACTATGTGCTGCTCGCCGATTCGGCGAGTGGTGAGGCAATGTTGCTGTTGCTGTTGCTATCCGAGGTGGAGAGGGGTCGACAAATACCGAGACGCGTTCGACCCGGCGGCATGGCCTTGAGTATGGCCACCACCTCGTCGAGC
The DNA here is from genome assembly GCA_035047405.1 of Drosophila stalkeri. Lineage (NCBI taxonomy): Eukaryota > Metazoa > Arthropoda > Insecta > Diptera > Drosophilidae > Drosophila > Drosophila stalkeri. The sequence goes on from JAWNPR010000142.1 coordinate 3,003,494, forward strand.
TCGAGACCCTGGAGCGAGTGCTCACCGACGCTAACTAAACGATCGCCCGGAAAGATCTCGTTGGTTGCCTCCGCAGCACCACCGCGTATCAGACCGCGTATCACAATCACACTGCCCTCCGCATCGAGCGGATCCTGATAGTCGAGTATGGAGAAACCGAAACCCTGCTCTGACTTTTCAATGTGCACCACTGTCACCTCGCTACTCCACAACGCCAGACCGGACATATTGTCCAGCGACTTGGAGCGCTGCACTATGGTGGCTGCAGCAGTTCCAGCTGCTGCTCCTGATTCTGTCAGCGTGGCCGTGCTCGACGTGTAGAGGGAACTCTCCGACTGCGCCTTGCTCAACAAATTCTGCAGACTCTGATGGCCACCGGGCAGCAGGCTGCGCGTCTCAAATGCCTCTGGATTCTGTGAGGTATTGATTATCGAGGGAGCGCGTGTGCCACGAGCACAGACCAGCTTCACGCTAGCCGGCAGCTCCTTGAGTATCTTGACCACGTCAATGTGACGCAGGCCCTGGAGCTTGTGCTCGTTCACCTGGAGCAGCTCGTCGCCCGGCCGCAGTATGCCCTGTTTGCCGACGGGACCGTCCTCGAGTATTGAGCGTATATAATGATGCGGACGCTTCTCAATGCCGCACTCGACGTCGACGGTGCCCTCGAGGCTGATCCCTAGACCTGAAAGTTTATTTATTTCGGCAACTAATATTTCACTTTCGGGAAACTCACTTTTCCAGGCCACCCGCAGCGAGGCGGCGCTGGGACTGGCCAATTGGACCGGCGTGGCCGTGTCAGTGCTCTTAAACGCTGCCACATCCGGCTCATTGGTGGGCGTCTTGCCATGCTCCGGCTCGGCGACCGCTGCCGCTGCCGCTGCCGCTGCCACTGCCGCCATCGACTCAGTCACTGACTTTGACTTGGGCTGCAGCTGTGGCTTCAATTCCGACTCCGGCTCTGGACACTGCTCATCGGTGTCATTGCCGCTGTCATGATCATGGCCAAGGCCCAAGCCATTGCCACTGCCATTGCCATTGGTGAGAGGCGGTGCACTGTGATCACTGCGGTCGAGCATGTGCGACATATTCGAGTCGACGGTGTCCCGCGAGGGCAGCTCGGGATAGTCGGGCAGCAGCTGGCCATCGCCGGCATCGGTAACAATGGAGTCCGCATCGGCGGATTTCGGCGGCAGCCAGCTGAGCGTCGCTATCGAGGGCGAGGCGGGCATCGACAGCTGCGACTGGGCATCGCCATCGTTGGCATTGGCACTGCTGCCGCCCACCTTCATCTCGGTGAGGGCCACCTGCAGATGCTCGAACTTGCGGCCGCGCAGAAAACGCTCCAACGTCAGATGCACCACAATGTCCGTGTTGCGCAGCAGCTCCACAGCCTGATGATTGGTCACGCCGGCCAGGGTGCGACCATCGACGGCCACGATGCGATCGTTGATCTGAATTTGGCGGCTCATCTCGGCGGCGCTGCCCTCGATGATGCTCTTCACAAAGATGCCCGATAGATCCTCCTCCTCGCAGACGTAGCCGGCCACGGTGATGCCCAGGCCATAGACGTTCTTGTGCAGCTCCACGACGTACGTTTCCGTTTCGGGCGAGTCGACGTAGGTGGAGGGCGACTCGGAGTCCACGGAGCAACAGTCGCCGTCATTTGCCGACCTTTTGCCGGCTATCACAGTGCCATCCACATGCTGCGCCCGCTGCCTATCCCCACCATACTCCTCCTCATCCTCATCGTCGTCCGCGTTCTGCCAGCACTGACCCAGTGGCAATTGCAGCGACTGTCGCGCCGTTAGCAGCGCCGTCGTTGGCGGCGGCGACAGTATGGAGTAGGGCACAATGTCGAGATCCTGCAGGCAGGAGGTGCTGCTGCTGGCCAGATTGGCGGGTATCGGCGGCAGCGGCAGATCGGCCAGCTCTGTGTCGGGTGCTGGCGACATAGCGGGCATGGTCGGGGGCAGGGGCAATGACAGGGACTGGGACAGAGGCAGTGGCTGAGGCTGAGGCTGTGACTGTGACTGTGACTGGGGCAGGGGCAGTGAGAGGGGCAGTGACAGGGGCAGTGGCAGAGGCACATTGCCCTGGTCAGCCGTATCGCCAGTTGGGGCGCCCGTGACCAGGCCAACCAGACTGCCCACATCCAGGGGTGTCGTCGCCGTGGCCAAGCTCGGATTCTGAAAGAGATGCCGCGACAGTTCTTCCGGGTCGGAGAGGAGCTTAGTTGGTATAATGGGCGCATGACTGGCCAGCGTATTGTAATCGATGGCCGTCGGCTCCACGGGCCGTGCCACAATCAGACGCACCTGAGCTCCGGTCTGACGAAGAACTGTGGCCACTTGCTCCGAGCTGAAGCCCCGCAGATTCACATCGCCAATCTGCAGCAGATGATCGCCCAGCTGCAGGCGCTGATCTCGCTCGGCCACGCCACCCGGCGTCAGGGCCTTGATGACAACGCCCGTGCTGCGACCTCCCACCAGTATGAAGCCCAAACCATTGCCATCGTTGATCAAATCAATAACCTCCACCTGCGACCATTCGGTGCTCAATACCATCTCGCTGCTGCTGCTCCAATAGTTGCTGTACGTGTTCGCTTAACTGTGGTGCGGCGGCTCAGGCTGGCTGCTAACATGACCGCTGGTGGTGCTGTTGGCAATCTGCTAATTGGTATTGTTGTTGTTTGTGTTGCTGTTGCTGTTGTTGTTGTTGTTGTTGTTATTGTTGTTGTTGTTGGTTTGTTCTTTAATCGCTTTCACTTGTATTTATATCAGCTTTGCTGTCACTGTCGCAGTTATTGTTATTGCATTTCGTATCATTCACCTTTGCCACATTTGAATAACGATTATGGCCCGGCCGGGTAACGGCTCCTGGCACCGCCGACGCCAAGAACATTTAACGACAACAGCCGCACGCACCGCCACCTGTCTGCAAGTGGGAGAGAGAGAGAGAGAGAGAGGGAGAGAGGTGAATGATATTGCCTGCCCTTACGTCACGCGGCAGCAGCTGCACTTGCTACGTTTATTTATTTTTACTTTATTTTTTTTTTTACATATATATATTTAGTTTATTTTTTCTTTATTTTATTTTTTTCATTTGTCGGGCAACCGCGCGTTTTGAGCGCCTTTTTTAATGGCACCTTTTTTTGCACGATTTCGTAATTTACATGCACACACACGCACGCTCGCACACACACACACTCAAACACTCACACGCCCATACGAATATGAAGCAAATGGTTTTTGCCTGGCATTCACGTGCCACGCATACCTGACATATACAGCGCCCAGCACCAGCTCAACCCACACCAACATCTACCACGCTACCACGCCAATTAATTCCAAAAATGAGCAAAACCTTTTCCACACTGCTCCAGACTAGTTTGGCTGGCCTTAATGCCAGAGACATCTATATATACAGAAAACAAATTGCAGCTAACGATAAGTCGAATAAGCAACCAATAAATGCTCATCTATACATAGAGAAAAATATATATACATGTCTGTGTGTGGGTGTGGGTGTCTGTGTGTGTGTTGCCTGTTTGTGAAAGCTCGAATTTGCTGTCTTTTTTTTTTTTTGGCTAATGCTGCGACACGTTTAGAGATGAGCTGATAATTGAGCGTTAGACATTTGAGCGGCAATTTAACAGAACTTATATATATATATATATATATATATATATATATATATATATTATATTTATATATACACACATTAACATCTACATATGACTATCCATGACCATGGCCACTAGCTTATCAGTCTAACAAATATTTATACTGAAACATAACTGGCCTCAAGGCATTTCGATTTATGCCAAATGAAAACAATTTGTTTCATAACTTTTCATTTTATTTAACTTTTTGTCTTTCATTTTTTATCGATGAAGTTAACTTATTTATTTTTTGCCTGAAATGACATGAAAAATGGGCAAGTGTAGCAAGTGAATTTTGTATGCAAACTTTCAGTTGAACGTCAATTGGCTGCGCGATAAAAACTTTATTCATGCTATCCAATGATAGGCAGCGCAAACAAAGAAGAAAAAAAGAAGAAATTCTCTGTTATTTTTTACTGTCAATAAATAAAAATATATAAATTTCAATCATTAATGAACTGAGTGTATTTGGAGTAAGACAATTTTTGTATATACATAATTTTAAAATTAAAAAAAATAAATAATAAATTTAAATTCAATTTTATCATGAATGAACTGAATGCATTTGGCGTTGGGCAATTTTAAATTTAAAAACGTAACATATAACGAATTGAATTTTATTTAATAATAATAAATAATAATTTAATACTTTGTAGAGTATTTATTAAATTGACGTTTTCATACAAATGTTTAAGAATAATCTTTCAGTCAGCCACGACCTACTGTAAAATACTTAGACTCTGTGATTAGCTCAATTATTTTTGACAAATTTAATTTAACTAAAGCAACAATTTATTAAATACAAATCTATCGTATTTTCTCAAATGTAAAGAATCAAAATTATTAGTAAATTTTGTTTGACATATATTTCCTCCATAAAACTATCAATTAAATGTAAAATTAAATTTAATATATGCCTACGTTTTTGTCAACCTAAAACTATCAATTATCTTTCAAATTCCCACTGGCCATATGCCTATGTAGTAATATCTAAATAGAAAATGTCTAGTAATTAACCTATAAATACAGGGGCTTTAAATTAATTATACATAATAAAAAATTTAATAATACAAAGGCGGGGGTAAAAAATTTATAAATAAAAAAATATTTTAAAAGTTTATTAAAAATAAAATTTATACAAAAAAATATAAATAAATAACAAATTGTATTTAAATCCGAATAAAATATTTTTAAAGAGTATAATAAATAAAATTAAATAAAATGTTGACTAACAAATTAATTTATTAAACAAAAATTATTCTTTTTACTAATAATGTAGTGAATTTAAAATAAAATAATTATAAAGAGTACAATAAATAAAATTAAATAAAATGTTGACTAACAAATGAATCTATTAAACGAAAAATTATTATTTCTACTAAAAATGTATTGAAATCACAATAAAATATTTTTAATGAGTACAATAAATAAAATTAAAGAAAATGTTTATCTCAAATGAATTTATTTATTATTATTTCTACTAATTCTCTAAATATATGAATTGAGCCCATTGCAATTTAAAGCATTCGGTTATTGTTAGTTAATAAATTTGCTTATTGTTGTGTATAAGAAAGATTGCAAATCAAAAGAAAAAAAAAATATCTCTATTTTTTCTTTAACGCTAATTGATAGCAATTTCTTTTTGCAAATTTCTCCTCATTTTCCACTCTTAAATAATTGAAGCACAATCGAAATGCAGTATAAAGAAAAGAAATGAAAATGCAACTAATTTCCAGCAGCACTCAAATAAACAGCGTCTCCATTTAACTACCTAACAACAGTTTTTGGCGCATTTACGCTCTCGTCCTGGGCCATCTCTATGGGCAGTTAATGAGGTGCAGCTGGACGGTGGCATGATGCCATCATTTTTGGTTTTTATGCTGTGCTGCAACGTTTTGCCATTGAGTGCAGCTGTCAATTCAGCGCTGATTGACTTTACGTTCAACAAAGCACGGATTGCTCTACGGCGCAAGGGGCGTATGATTAACGCGCGTGCACGCTTTTGGTCATTTGTTTGCACGGCCCCGTTGGCCCCGCTGCACAGCTCGACTGGGCAATGTGCTTCATTTAACTTGGCTGCGGTTGACGAGCACGCAATTGCGACGTTGGGGCGCAATGGTGCAGGCCAAAACAACTACCATGGCCAGGACGATGGCGTGGACTATGCCATCCCAGACCATTACACAAAAAGTAGGCCAAGCGCGTTTGAAGTTTACAATGCGTCTGCAAGTATGTGTGAGTGTGTGCAGTAGGGGAATTTGTTGCGTGTGTCTGTGTGTGTGTGTGTGTGAGGGGGGGCGGAAGGCATGCTATTTTTATATGTCACAACTTAAGGCTTGCTCCAGCTGCGGCTCCAACTGGTGCTGTACCAGTTTTTACATTTCAGGTTTTCATTTTCATTTTCATTTTATTGCCGCTGGCCGCTGTTGCTTCCAACGCACTTCAAAACGCTGACCCACTAAGCATTATTAGCCGGCGCAGCGTTTTGGCCCGCTCAAGTCAAGTGTCAAAAATCGATAAATGGCGCAAAAATATAAAAAGAAAAAAAATGTGTGTGTGTAGGATATTTATATGTATGTATGTATGTATGTATGCATGTATATATTTAGCTGCTCAGCTATTATAGTGTGGAGGCGGGCAAGATGAAGCCACACAGCTTGGCGTGTTTACTCCTTTGCCACTTTGTTACCTACGCCTACATTGGTTGCCACGCCCACGCCTGCGCCTAATGCTTAATGAATTTGACTTTCGACTGCTTATGCCATAGTTGTTTATCGTTGCTGCTGAACAGGCTCCAGCACCAGCTACTGACTGTTGCTGTGCGGCGGTTGCGGCTTTGCCCTTTGACCTAGCTGAGAGCGAGCAAAGAGTCGACGACAACAGCAATAGCGACGGCTTTTAGCCAAATTGCGCGAGCATTGCCTGCAGTTTGTCCCATACACACACACACACACACACACACACACACATACATACACAAAAAAAAATAAGAAAACAACTCAACTTGTAAACTTGCTAACCAAAAGTCATGCCACGCAATTACTTAGCTGAGCAGAGCCCAGGCAAGCCAAGCCACGGCAAGGCAAGCCACGCTATGCTATCCTAGAATATTGTCGCTAACAACGCGTCGTATGAGCCATGCCACTGTTGGTTAAAACCACGCACACAGCGCGTAACGGGTTTTCTTTTTTCTATTGATTTAACAAGCTGATGCAGCCAAACAAAACACAAAGCTAACCACAAACAATCGCTGTCAATCTCCGAGCTATCATGTCCATAACTGCACGCCTTCGCATACATAGATGTGTGTGTGCGTGTGTGTGCGTGTGTGTGTGTGTGTGTCTGCATTGGTGTTAACTCAATTTGCAAAAGCACTCGCAGCTGTTGCATATTATTAATTAATTTTAAGGGCCGGCTACGTACATTTGGCCAAACAATATGATTGCACTGGCCGCGCTGGCTTTTGGCCACATTTTCGTTTTGTGCCCATTCACTCACTTCATAAACACATTGCTCTGGGCCAGCATAGCGGCTGGCTCCACTACGTTTTATTTGCTCAGTTTCTGTGCACTTTATATTCCCCTCAATTGTAATTATATGCTACTTTTTTCCTTTCTTTCTTTTTTTTTTTTTTTTTTTTTTTTGCTTTCTTTCTTTCTTTTTATCAATTTACGCGCGCATTTTCCGGCTCGACAACACGCCCGCACGCGACTAAGCAACTTGGTCAAATGTATTGCCCGCTGGCCAGATTGCCTCTGCTATGCTATGCTATGCCGTGCTCTCTGCTCGCACGTGGCGCCTTGACAGGGTGTTTAGATGTAAATTGTTCTCTCCGGCTCTCTTTCGAGTGCTCTCTGCTGCGGCGCACTGCGGCGCGTGGCTCTCTCGGCTGTTCGGCGGCACGGCACTCGGCCAATATTTACATATGAAGTTGACGCGCGGCGGCCGTTGGCGGCGCCTGAAGTTGCCGCCGGATAGCATTCATTCAACTTTCCGATTGTGGGAGAGTGCGTAAGAAAGCTTTTGGATACAGTGGCGCCACCAAAGATGCTTTCCAAAGGGGCCGACTTTAACTTAAGCAAATGAGCGTAAAAGACAATTGTTGCTATTGAATGGTAAAAAATCAAACTGAAAAACTCAACTGCTTGTAGAGTTTGCTCTCTTCTGATTCTCGATGAAGACATGCAGACAAAAGGATTTGTAATCCTCTAGCGCAAGGGAGACAACAGCATACAATAAATCGCATGATGGCGTTCGTTTTGTATGCTGCTATATCTGTATGTGTGTGAGGGAGAGCAGTACATTTGCTAAGCTCAGCTTGCATACATAGAATACCCTGTGTGCAAGCTAGACAAAGAATATTAACGCTTGGCATGATCGAAGTGCAAGTGCTGTAAGGAGAAGATTACAGTAACTTAAAAAAATGTTATTGGCTGTATATATGTATGTGAGTGCTATTAATAACATTAATGTAAGTATGTTAAATACCTGTGTGAACGAAGCAAGCATTTTTCTCATTTGTTAGACGAGAATAGGAGTAAACAGAATAGAAAATATTAAGATGCTTATGCTAATCGAAACAGCTGACAAAATGACCTCTAATGTGTTTACTTATATGCAAGCGAGAGAGAGTGAGATAGAAGCCATATTGTGTAGATGAAGCAAGAACTAAGTAATTGAGCCAAACGCGAATTCCAAATAATTTTTAATATAAAATACTTAAAGAAAGTTTAAATACTTAAACAATTTTGTTAATGTATAAGAAAATGAGTCTATTAATTATAGAAATAAATTTAGTTATCATGATAAAAAAATAGAAATTATTATTTAAAAAAAAAATTTTTTAAAAATTACTTTACAATATATTGCTAAAAAATAATTTGTATAAAATAACAATAGAATTTCAGTTATTATAATTAGAAATATAAATTTTATTCGATAACAAATGCTCAATAATCATTCTCAAAAACACAAATATTGATTTATTTTAACATATATTATTTAATATTTAATTTCTCGTACATATATATTTGTTATCAATGCTCGTTTGCAGGTAAATAGAATTCATTCACTAGTTGGACAACAAGTGAGTCTCTTCGGCTTGCTAGGATAATCAACAAACTTCGTGCGCCTGCTCCGTTGTCCACGGCAACGTTCCAGCCGTAAGGGCTACGACAAGCCAATAAACAGGCAAAGTTCCACCTGCCAAGGAGTCGTAGACGGTTGGCAGCACCTCGTAAAGACACTCGAAAGTTACAGTTCAGGTGTTAAAGAACTATGAGTCAAGACAATGCGATGGGCGTGAGGAAAACAAATGACGAAATAAAAAAGCAAGACTGAACGCAAATATTATTCGCAACTATCGTTACATAGCACCTGCCTCAACTGCCTCCTGGCCGAAACGAAAAACAGTGGGCGAAATGGGTTCAGTGGTTCAGCTATTGGCCAACCCGTCGTTGGTGTCCCACATCTCAGTGAAGTGTCGAAAACGTAGCGAGAAATCAAATTCAGTGAACCCAGTAATCGGTGAACAAAGCGTCCCATTTACAGGAAGACTTCATGAAAATTTCTAGTAGCTCGCATCTACTCTCAATAATTCAGCTAGATAAAGACATATACAGTAAATATTCGGTAAACTTATTTTCTAAAAAAAAAAACATAAATAAATAAATCCTGGATCGCATTGGATAAATGAATAAGCATTGATCTAGCCGGAACAGAAGTTATATACAAAAAAAAAAAAAAAGAAAAAAACTACAGAATGACTGAGCCACCGGCTAACTCAGAGGAGGATTCGTATATGCAGGAGTCGTTTGATGAAGAAGTGCCTTCCGATGTAGAGGAGGAAGAGGAGTATGAGGAGGAGATTGAGGAGGATGAAAGCGATACACATAGCGACACCGACGTTGAGGCTGAGTATCTGCGTGGTAATGTAAGTGAAAATACAACAACAACAACAACAAAAACAACAACAACAACACAGACAACGGCAACGGGTCAGATCCGATTGCCGGAACTGACCATCAAAGAGTTTAGCCTCAACTATATCAACCCACTGCCCCCACAGCCACACGCACGTCGTCAACAGATCTATGCCAAGCGCTCTGGCGGTGGCAGCGGTTTCGCCCGCCCATCCAGTATGAAATATGATACATCGTCGTCCGAGGATGACGAGCCAGTGATCATTACCGAGACGGTGGCCGAGGTGAATTCATCGACGCTGCAGCCAGATCAGACTGACGATGAATCCATGTCGGTGCGCACATTGATACCGAAGAGCGCTAAGCATCAGGATGATTCGGATTCAGATGAATTGACCGAAGTCGAGGACGAAATGGAGGATGAGTTGGGTGCTGAGGAGGAGATTGTGTCTGATAATGAATTCGATGGCAACGAACTGGCTACCGAGAATTGTAACGATGAGAAGCTCGATGCAACAAGTCAACTAGGTGATGAGGAGCAGGAGGATGAGCAGGATGAGAAGGGAGAAGGAGAGGGGGAGGAATACGTAAATGATGAAGAGCAGGATAATCAGGATTTGCATCTGAATATGGATCTTGTCGATGTCACCGACGGCACCGACAGTGAAATGGACTCTTCACGCAACACAGATCCAGATCTGGATGACATGAAAATGAAACGCGGTCATCAGTACCATCCGAACTTGAAAAGGAAACCAATTGTGGATGCTAATGCACCACTGTATCCCAAGCTGGAGAACATCTACGATGATAGTGGGGAAGTCTATAAGATAGATGGCGATATGCCTGTGCCGGGTGATCCGCTCAATGTCAAGTTTCTGGAACAACAAATGTCCGAAATGTCGGAGATGATCATGAAGACGTTTCGTCTGAGTGGCGGCTCGGCTGACAACAGTGCACTCGAGCAGCTGGCACTGGCCACCAAATTGATGAAGAAGCACGGCAGACCAAAGTCCTCCTCAGTGAATGGTGATCACGAATCCTTGCCTTCCACAACTACGCCAACCACACTACGCTCAGAGCAGCAAATCGGCCATCGCAGCTGTCGCTGTCCCTCAAACACTGACGTCACTCAGCCCAGTGTCGGGAGTAAGCTATTGATGGACGAATGCGGCCAGGGCGATGGCCTGCTGCGCTATCCGCATCTGAAGCAAACACATTCGGCTCGTATGCTCAGCTCAACGCCCAGCTGCCTGCGCAGCGAGGCCAGCAGCTACAACGTCGATGTGCGTCGTCCCCGCTCAGTCACCTCCTCGGAAGTGAAGTAAGTACCGCGCTATAGTCATGCTTTGTAATAGTAAACTCAAATTTGCTTCCTAGCTATAAGAATCTGGGACGCAAGAGCTTTAGCTTCACCAATCCGCAGGTGCGTGAGATCGAGCGTCAGAATAATATTTTATTGAAGAAAATGATGAACGTCAAGCCGACAATAAAGCCAACTGTCAATATGGTCAAATCCAATACCAATCTGCAAGCAAAGGTAGGATAACAAATTATATATATATATATATATCGATCTATATAACATTTGCTATCATTTGCTCTATAGAATCAAGGGCCACCTGTAGCACGCCGAACTACCGCCGCTGTCAATCGCAAGAAGTATCAAAGACAGATCGATTTGGACAATGATGTGCTGAAGCGTAAACTGGAAGCCGTTGGATCACGTCGGCCCATATTCAAGTGAGCTCATCAGCCAGTTGTTAACTTTGCATTGATATCCAAAATATTATAATTTTAGAAATGTTTAAAGCGAATTTACCAAATTAAAATTTTATGCAAGTTAATGTCTATTGTGAAATCATATATATATATATACTATATGAATATGTATGTGAGAGTGCGTATCAAAGGTCGTTACAGAACTTTCAGTTTTATAAATCTCGAATGTAAAAATGTATAAAAACATAGCAGCAATTTAATATAATAATTTGGAAATAAAATTTAAAGTATGTGTTAGTATAGTTGGCCTTGTATGTCTTTAATGGGGCTCACAGTGTCACCTCGTTGATCTTGCTCAGAAAAGTTTCGCCCAAGGCTTTGACTGCCTTGAATGCAGTTTCGCCGTTTAGCTCCTTGAACTCGGCCTCGTTCTTTAGCTTTGTCTGCTCGCGCTGTTCGATTTCCCTATAGATGACTTGACCAATCTGAAAGCATATGCGAATATTATTGAAAATGTTGAGTTTTAACTGTATAATACTCACATAAACATCAATGGCCGCATACATCAGTTGATTCTCGTCCAGCGGTATCACATGCCATTTGCTCATGCGCACCTTTTTGCTCTTGTCCATTGACTTTCTGGCTATGAAGTTGGCCAGTCTCTCCAGACTCCATCTACCGCCCGTCTCGCAGACCTCATTGCACCACACGCCCAAATCAACGCACTTCTCGATCAGCGGCTCAGCTTCCACTTCAGGAAAGTCACGCGCCAATTTGCGAAAATCACTGAAAGTTTGATTTTTTATATAATATAGTATATATATTTAGAGTTAACATATATTAACTTATGCTACTAGCTACTAGTCGGCCAACCCACTACTCCTCTGCTTCTCTATATACACTTCACTTACGCCTTTATATTCACGCCATGCAGCCGTACTTTGGGATGATTTATCAGTGCGACCAGCGCAGCTGGGATCTTCTTTAGTTTGCTCAGCTGATATACATAGCAGCAGCGCTCGTCGACGCAAATTTGTATAACGGATGACTTGCCGGGTCCCGTTTGGAAAGAGAAGGGCCACTCCATGTCAAAAGCCATGGGCACAATTTCAGTGTTGGTTTGCTGATCCACCCATTGCCTATATAAAAAAAAAAAAGAAGTAAAATATCGTATATATAAATATTCATATCTAATCTCTGCACTTACATAACCTCATCTGCTGAGGCGGCAATCTCTTGACTTTCTGTGAAATATTTAATAGCACCACGATATTTGATGAACGGCAACTTCTCTGGGATTTCCTTCTCCGGCGAAGGCGTTCCAACATCTGCCATGGAGCGGGTGCTGCGCGTCACTCGAGTGCTGCGGCGCTTGGGCGGATTCTCCTCCTCAGCGTTCTCTTTGTCTTTAACCTACAGTACATTATGATATCTTAATGTATAATTTACAATCAATCATTTACTTACAATTTCGGGTGTATCTAAATTCTTTCGTTTATTGGCAATTGCACTCTGTTCCTTGGCGACTTTCTTTTGCTTCGGCTTCTCCTCCTTCAGAAGTATTTTCAATAACGAAATCAAATTTATCTTAGTAGCCTTTACTTTTATTTGTGATATTTAACACATACTTCCTCGGGTACAATATCATTTTTCGATTTTATTGGCATTTTAATTAAATATTTATCCATGCCCTTTTTGATAAGTTTGTTTACAATAATTTGCCGCCAAAACAGATTACAGTGTTGAAAAGTGCTTGAAATAAACATTCTGTTGAGTTGCCACTATTTATTTTGCATTTGCCTTAGCAGCTGTCGGACATCTTTGTATGAGCAGATTGTAATTCTGATTATACACGAATCTAGTCATAGATTTAGATTAATCATAATTTTTTAAAATTCCTAAATTCTGTTTACTAGTTTCATAACTTACTTAATAAAAAACTTCAAATCATTTTTAAATCACCGATAACGAAGTGCTATCGAAAAGTATCGGAATTTAACAACTGTTATGCTCATTTAGGAACTGTTCAATAACAGTGCGGCTAAATGTTAAAACATATGTTTCGGCGAATAGACCGGCATAGCATTATTTTTACTAATAATTAAAAATTCAATTAAACTTGCTGTCAAGATGTCTACAACAGTGGGTGCCCATTATGTATCAGAGAAGATATCTAAGGTGCGTTGGGTGCCAGAGAAGCTGACACAGAGCGAGCGCTTCGTGACCGGCACCTGGGACATGGAAACCAATTTTGTTCGATTGTGGCGTCTCCATGCGAATCCATATGCAGAGAATGTGGAGCACACACCACGCTGCAGTGACAAAATGGCAATGGAGGGTGATGTGACGGGCATGGAGTTTATCAACGATGACACTTTCGCAGTGAGCTGCACCGATGGTAAGCGAATGAAACTATGAAGATATAATGGATTCTGATTTATGAACATATAATTTGATTCCACCCGCAGGTCGTCTTAGCTTGTTTAATGTGCATCGCGCCGTCGAGGAGGATCAAATGCGACGAACAGCACACAGCGAACGTCTGCATGAATTCAAATGCAGTCAAGCAAATGCGCCCTGCACGGGAATCACGGTTTACGGCACGGACATTGCGAGCGTAGGCGAGGATGGCCGCCTCAATGTGCTGAGCACCAACAATTTGAAACAAGTGAAGCGCACCATTGAGGCGGACAGCCTGAGCCTATTGACCGTCTCCTATGTTAACCAGCATCAGGTAGTGACGGCCAATCGCATGGGCGTCATTCGCATGTTCGATGTGCGCACGGCGGGCGATGGGCAACCGAAGATCTCATTTATGGCCGCCTGCCAGGATTCAAAAAGTTCCAATTTTGTCTCGTCCATGATCACGCATCCTATGCAGCAGCACATACTCATCTGTGGCACCGAGGAGGGCTCCATTACAGTCTGGGATCTGCGCAATCTGAATTATCCAGCTTCCTACTTGAGTGCACATGAAACGCCCATTACGGACATTGGATTTCATCGCCAGGATCCCTCTAAGTTATTCACTGCTGCAGAAGGAGGTGAAGTGTGGATGTGGTCAGAGAAGAAACAGCCCGTTGATGTCACCCAAAATGATAGCAGCAGTGCCTGGCTAGCCGGCGATCGATTGCGCGCACTGGTCAATGTAGATGGCTTGCTGACCAAGATACGCAAAGCTATTAATTCATTCGATGTCCAAGGCTCCAAAATGGTCTGTGGCAGCGACACAGAAGCCATTTATATTATTAACGATGTTTAAGAATTATCTAATTTTGATTCCAAATATAAAATTTGTACTCTTCTATTATTAAATAATTTGTTTGCTTATATGGGCATCTCTTGGTCGGATATATCCCTATCATGGATTCTTCACATATTATTGAGACACTAGAAACATAGATTTTCAGGTAATTACTGGATACGTACTGATCGGGCATATATATTCACAAATTTCAATAATAAAATACGAAGAATTTAAAATCTTAAACTTATTCTATTTTAATTTGAATGATTATACATATCTCCTAAATTGTTCACTCGATGTCAGTTAAGTAATTAATTAATTATTTTCAGCATTAAATCCAGTCCAGGTCCCGGTCCATCATGCCAGAAGAATATTTTTGAGCTCAGTTTCAATTTCTCATTTTAGATACATTTGATGGAAAATTCCTGAGCCCATTGAAAATGGGAGACTACTGCATATATTTATATATATGTATATATATGTATATAATTTTTTTTTTATTTTTATATATATATTTTTTTTTTAATAATAAACACATTTTTTTAAAATATATTTTATGCATTTTAATTTCGGTATTCGCAAAATTGGCTTAAATCAAAGCACCTGACTTACATAATATATGGCTAAAAATACAATTACATTTAAATATACAATGTCTTAAATATACTATAATATATGTATATATAAATATTTATCTGGGTGCTGTGTGGGAACTACGTAAGCGTAGTCAAGAATATGAAGCTACAAAATTGTTACTCAAGAAAAACATTTACAAAGAAATAAAAATAAAAATAATTTTAAAATTTAATTGAACTTTAAATAAGTTTAAAATATTTTTTAAAAATTCTTTTGATTATTGAAAATATATATATTAAAAAACTAAATACAATTATATAAAAAAAAGATGAAAAATTCCCGGATATAAATTTTTTTTTAATTCGTTTTGTGGATTAAACTTCATATTCATTGTTACATTGCCTAGGTTTGTGTTTCACTTAAGGTAATATACTAATCGTTGGCTAATTTTGGATAGATTTATGCGTGTTTTTCAACTACCATATACAAACATCATACACATATGCATTATTATAAACTAGCCCATCGATACACTAAAATTTATATATATATATTTTTTTTTATGCTAAGTGAATAATAAATACAAAATGATTTTTTTTTTTTTAATATTTACACTTAGGCACTTGGGCCACAATTAGTTTTTTTTAACTTTCATTTTTTTTTTTTAATTTCAATTAAACTTTGAGCATTTACGATTGGAAATATCTTATGGAATGGATTCAGCTGGAGCTGTATTATCTTCGACTTCTCTTCTATCCCAGACTCTAATAGAAACGCTCGAATTTGGGCGGCTTGTTGAGTGCGCAGAAATAATACCCTGAATAGTTTTGTGTGGGTGGAGTATAGTCGCCGATGCTATAATTTCCATATTCATAGTTTGCCAAATGTGCGTGGGCGTGGTGATGCATATGTGTGTGCGGATGCGGATGCGGATGCGGATGTGTGTGCGGATGCGTGAGTGTGTGTGTGTGAGGGTGCGTGTGCGGAGGGTGATAATGCTGAAAACCGCCTGCACTGCGCGGCTTTTGTCATGTGAGAAGAGCACCGCCAATGCCGCTGCCAGAGCCACCATTGCCACCACTGCCACCGCCGCTGCCATTCGAGTTGTTGCCATGAACGCGCATGTGCCGATTCAGATTGCCCGACTGCGAGAATCTAGACAAAGTTGGGGTGTTAGTAGTTTCATGTGGGCTGCTTCCAGTTTTGGGGCCACTTCCAGTGGCTGGGGCAAGACTCACCTGAGCAAACACAATTTGCATTGGTAGGGCTTCTCGCCGCTGTGGATGCGCAGATGCTTGGTCAGCGTGGAGCTGTCCGAGAAGGATTTCTTGCAGGAGGAGCAGCGATAGGGCCGCTCGCCGGAATGGGTTCGCATGTGCGTGGTTACGCTGGAACTTTGCGAGAAACGTCTATCACAAATGGGACAGCGGAACGGTTTCTGCCCGGTATGTGTGCGTACGTGGGCCGTCAGATTGGCGGCCTGTGAGAAGCTCTTGTTGCAGTCGGGACATCGATACGGCCGTTCGCCGGAATGGGTGCGCAAGTGCGTCTTTAATGTGCTCGGCCTCGCATATGTCTTGCCGCACAGCCGGCACAGATTCGGCTTCATATCACCGCCGGCACTGCCCTCGCCATCCGCATCGCCATCCTCGATGCTCTCCTCCTCATCCTCGAAGGCGGACAGGCCGAGGCTCAGCGCTGCTGCCTGATAGCTGGGGCTCTTGTGTGGCGGCGTAAAGCTCTGACCGCCACCCGTTGCATAGTAGCCCAGGGCAGCGGCTGTGCTGGATGCAGGTGGCGATGGCGTTGACTCCTTGTCGGCCAGCGAGGGCAGAGCACTGAGCGCACTCGGCGGCGGAGCCCGAAAGTCGGCCGTAAAGGAATACGTGGCCGAGGCCGGATAGTGCGTGGGACTCAATAGCGGCGGATAGAGCACATTAACGGCCGCCGAGGAGCTATTCGGCGGCGTCCAATTCATTTGGGAGCACGGCATGGGCACGGCACCAGCATCCGCGCCATAGCCATGATGCATTGTCATGTTCATGCTCACATTGACACTCATACTGGGATACATGGGCGGGGCACTGGCATTGGTGGCCGCCTCGTAATAGCAGCCGCTGCCCGACCCCGAGCCAGCTCCTCCTACGAGCGGCCCGTTGCCAATGCCGCTGCTGTGGCCGTGGAGCGCGTTACCACCGTGCGATGCCTGCTGCAGATGCTGCGACTGCAGCTGATGGGAATGTGTGGACGACTGTGTGTGCGATTGCTGCTGCTGCTGCTGCTGCTGATGTTGCTGCTGCTGCTGCTGCTGTTGATGCTGATGCTGGTACTGCTGCTGATGGTGGTGCTGACTGCCTGTGGGTGAGATCAGCATCTGGTGCGGATGCACGGTGTAGGAGAGCGAGGCCTGGTGCGGATTGCTGGCGAAATTGTAGGACGCGCCGCAGGGCGAGAACGGAAAGAGGCTGGGCAACGGATCGATGTCTAGCGGCGGTAGTCCCGGAAATGTTGATGCCATCTCGTCGGTGCTCCAGTAGCTGCCGTTGCCGCTCAACGAAGCGACGCTGCTATTGCTGTGGTGGTTGTTGTTGTTGTTGTTGTTGCTGCTACTGTTGTTGTTGCTGGCCGGCGGCGTGGTATTGATCTGGCTGCTCAGCACACCAATTGTCGGATCGAAGCAGCCACCGCAATCGAAATCGCTGCTGGTCAGCGAGGAGATGGGCAGGGCGGTATTGCCTTGGCAGGATAAGCAGCCGACGCAGGATGCAGCGCACTCTTGCTGCAGCGTACGCGATGACGGACGGAGAAAAATAAAACGGAAATGAAATCAAAAAATCTCTTCAAACACCGGTCGCAATTTTAATATTGGATTGTGAAGCGCGTTAGAAATATACCTGCGGACTGTCCAGTGCCAGGCCGAATAATGGATTATTGGGCACATAGCCCGTTTCTGGTTCCACAGGACCTCCGTTTGAGACATCGCACGATATGTACATAGCTCCACCCTCTTGATCTTCCAGGGAATCTGCGCAGGAGAGCAAATCATTTAGCATCATTGGAAAAATGCCGGGCAATGCAATGCCCATACATTTCACACAGTTTCTAAATAGCTGCGACCCACTGTGCGCCACGCTAAACTCCGCCCATAAACAAGCACACACACATACACACACACACACACACAGAACAGGCGCGAGCAAATAAGCGCACGCGACGCCATTTGCTTTGCTCTTTGTCTATGTTCTCTGCTCTCGCTCCCACTCACACACACCTGTCCTCTCTCCTTGCAGCTCTCTCTCTCTCTTTCTGTGACTGCGCTTGGAATTTTGAAAACTCACCCAGAATTATGTTCAAGAGTTTGGAACCTTTAAATAACAATCCCATGACATGACTCCAGCTGATTTTTGCGTTTTATTTCTCGTTTTTCTACGTTTCATTTTGTCGCATCAATTGCCATTTCCAGCTGCAAAAGTGGAACACAAATATTTTAACTTATTTATTCTAATAAGTAAGTTCATTTTACAAAATAGACTTAATATATAATTTATATAATAGAAAAAAACTATGAGAGTTATTTAATTACAAAAAAATATATCACTTTCGTTTTATAATTTATAATATGTAAAGTGAGTTTTAATTTTAGAATAATTAATTTATAGACTTATTTCACCATTAAACTTAAAAATAAGTTTTTCTCAAATCTATTTATTTATTATTATTTTATTTATTTTCTATAATTTTTTAAATTAATTAAAGTTTATTACTCTGCAAAATTTGTTATTATTTTATTTCATTTCACATTATTTCACCATTAAACTTAAAAATAAGTTTTGCTCAAATCTGTTTATTTATTATTATTTTATTTATTTTCTATAATTTTTAAAATTAATTTAAGTTTATTACTCTGCAAAATTTGGAAGAACTAAATTAAACAAAAAGTATTTTGTAAGATGTTTTCTAAATTTGAGTCTGAAACTAAAAAATCTCTAAGATATTAGATGCGTTTGATACATTTTAGCTTAGTTATCAGAAAGTGTTCCCTTTCCCTCTCTCTTCAAACTTTTATTATTATTTAAAATATTCTAACTTTTTTTGTATTTTTTAGAAGCTAATTCTTTAAAAAGTATTGACTGCTTTAAATTGGAATTCAAGTTAAATTTAAAAATTAAATAAAAAATGAACGAAATATAAAATAATTAAATTAATTTTTTTTATAAATTGCAGAAAATCTTTCAATTAATTAAATTAAAATTTAATAATTTGTATATATAATGCAAAAAAAACTATTGATTCATTATTATTTAATTATATAATAATTTATATAAAAAATAAAATATTAAAAAGTAATAAAATAATGTGAGCCTGACTTATGTCAAGCCAGCAAAAATTATTATTACTTATTATATTATCTCAATTACTTGGTTTAGAAAAACTAATTACTAAAGCTCTCGATACTTCAAGAAATTTGAGAAATTTGAGATTTTTTATTTTATTTTATTTTATTATTTTTTTTTTTTTTATTAGTAAGAATAAGTAGGAGAAAGACGGAAATAAAGCTAAGAGACATTTAAATAACATGCAATGAATACTTATTTTTATATAAGCAATAAAAAGTTGAGGAAAGTCGGAAATATAGATTTCAATATTCTTTATAATTATTTTGTATTACTTCTTCAACAATAATAATGTCGAGTGAACTTATGAATAAATTTATATAATTTCGCAGTATTTACTATAATTTCAGTAAAATATTTTTAAAAATTTTCTTAAATATTGCAATTCATTAAATTTTATATAAATTGAATTATCTTTTTTTTTTATATTAATTCTTTTTATATATCCATCAGTGTATCCATTTGAATCGAAACTTGATTTGTGGAAATAACCTTTTTAAAACACATTTCATATATTATATTATTGAAACTAACATATCGCACCTTGTTATTAGATAAACATGTCTCATGATCAAGACACAGCACTGAATATAAGATTTAATTGATCTTTCTTTTTTATGAATTAAACACAAATATAGGCTTTTTTTTTTTTTTGGTTTTTAGAATGCACTCGATTATTGGATTGTTTCTTAATGAAATTGTAGCTTTTGCACTTGCAAGTTGACGGTTTGGGGGGCGGGCTAGTATTGACTAGCGACTAACGACGACGAGCATAAGAAGGCGACTAATTGTCAGTTTCGGTTCGAAGTCTCTCGGCCGATATTGGCGACGATACCTTCAGAGGCGTCAGCGTCAAAGCGACAACCACAGAAAAAAAAATGCTCACTTAATTACAAACAAGCGACAAAAGGGCGCAAAAGACAACGTCAAACAATACACACACACACACACGAGACACACACACACCAGTGCAGCTACAATGACATAAAATGCCCAACTACTTGGCATACAATCACATGTGAGAGACCCTTACAGCAACGTCTTGCTGCTGTAGTAGTTGTTGTTGTTGTTGTTGCTGGCACCCCCCTCAGAGCAGCAGCAACCACCACAACCACCAGCAGCACCAACAGCAGCAGCAGCAGCAACAACAACAACACAGACTGTACAACAGTCAGGCAGGCCAGCAGTCAGTCAGTCAGTCAGTTAGCCAACCAATACGCTCCTTGCGTTCCGCCTTGCAACCCCCTTGACTCCATTTAACAACGCTCATTCATACGTAGCAGCAGCAACAGCAGCAGCAGCAGCAGCAGCAGCGGCAGCAGTTTTTCAGTAGTTTTTATTTGTCACCCAATATCTTTACAGTTGGACACCAGATACAAGCGAGCCGGTTGCAGGCCGGGCCCAGTGTCTGAGGGCAGAGCGACGACCATTGATCGTCTGCTGCTTCCTTCGTTCCATTCTTTGTGGTTAAACATGTTTGCCTCTGCCACTGTGACAGTTCATCAAGCAGTCTATCCCACTCGCACACTCACATGCTAGCTCGCTCACGCTCAACCCTCTGGGGCTGTCTGTATCTTGTATCTTTCTCATTTCTAGCGACCAATGACAATTGTATCTGTGCTGCGGAGCTCGGTTCGTCTAAAACCCATCGATCGTTGCTCTTTCGCATAGTTACAATCAACCCGACAATTGTGAATTATTTCTTGTCATTCGATATTTCGCTTTGTGGTTGTGTTTTCATTACAGAAAGCTAATAATAAATAAAGGGAAAAAAAAAATTATGAAACATTATTATTTTCACAGCGAATCGTTGTCAACGTTCGAGCTTAGTCTAGGCCTAGCAACAGAATCGTTTGCATTAACTAAAGCTTTACATTATCCCAATTCATCTAAGATTCACACGAAACAATTTAGCCTAAAAAAATAAGAGAAAAAGAGAGTTTAAACGACTGTTAGATGCTCGTTCATAGCTCGCGAGCTTAAAGAGTAAATCTGTTAATCAGATGTTTATCTATTCATTTTCGTTTTCTCTATCTGAGCACTCAACATTGGATAATGTAAAATTTACGATATTCGCAAAGAGTATGTAAGTATTATATACGTCTTATTAAACTGTATTATACTCGTGCAACAGACATACTTCTTAAGAGTTAATAATGCTTTTTTACCTAATATGTAAAAAATAAGAATCGCAAGATTTACGATATTCGAAAAAGCCATAATTGACATTAAAATAGTTTTATACAATATATTCAATATTATTTTAATATGTTAAAGTATGTATTCCCTTTATTCATTCCCTTGCCTTGATGTAAGATTTACGATATTCGCCATTATCGTATAAACATGCTATACTCATAGCTCAATAACAACTAGAAAGAAGCTAAGCATAAACATTTTTGTGCGAGCCATAAATTTTATATCGATTTATTTTATTCAATATCTAATGTATGATTTACGATATTCGTTGAAGTCATGTGTAATGGCTGTGCTAAACTTGTTAATAGCTTAATAAAGGAAACTTTTTCAGAGTAAGATTTTTCTAATACTCTTAATTAAATTTAATATATCCTTATTAAATATCTTCACTAAATATTGTAAAATCTATCACCTTCAAAAAAAAGGAAAAAAATATATATTTAAAGCGTCAAAGTATATCTTATTAAACTTCTTATGAAATTATTGATATCATTATTTGCCTCCATATCCTTATTCAGTAGCATTTACGATATTGTTGACATTAAAGAAAATGAATCCGCAAATCATGGCAGAAACTTTTCATGGGTATATTTTGAAGAAATAGATTGTTCTTTTGTTTGAGCCAAATAGCTTTTAACAACAAATATTTAAATGAAATGTTTATATAAATATTTATTTTATTTATTTAGTTAGCCAAATTTTTGTTTACTATATATAAATTTATAAAAAGCAACAGAGCTCCTTTATGTCAATATACTCGGTTTTCACTTTAAACGATCATAAAAATGTATTTGCGAATTAATTAAATCAGTTAAGTGTAAAGGCTTTCAGTGATTGCTGGCTTTGAGCTATATATGTACGCTACATCATATCATTTTACCATATTGGTGGGAATTTTTAAGTCACACAGAGAACCTACAGCAACGTCGTGTGTGTTAAAAGTTTCGAGCAACATCATCAATGTCTGAGCGAATCCTGTTTTTCAGCACTTGTCAGAGGATATTCTGATTATAGCATTGAATATGCAACGGATAGCAAGAGAGATGAATGATTTTAAAGTGATGGTAATATAAGAGATGAAAAGATGATGTAAAAAGAAATATACATGCATATATGATGAAAGATCATCTAATGAAATAAGATCACTATACAACTTTTATTGAAAGTCTTATCAACTATTAAATTATTATAACTAACAGCAAAGAGGCTAATGAAAAGATTTATGATGAAGATCATCTAATGAAATACGATCACTATATCATATATCACAATCTCTCACTTTCTCTTATAGAAACTCTTATAAACTATTATTATAACTAACAGCAAAAATAATAAACAATTAGAACTCTCAATTGATCCCAATTGAAAGCTTTTAAAGAGTATTTTAGCTTCGTCGTGCGGAAGTGTATGTTCTTTCATGTTAATCTTGGCTACAAGTGCGATCGGTTTCAACTTGTCTCAGGACCTGGGACGAGCTGAATTCTCGCTGTGAGCCATGTTTTGCTGCCGATTGTCAGAACGCATTAAGCTCAGGATTACGCACAGCACTGGAGCTGAGCTGAGCTGAGCTGAGCCTGGTAGCTGAGTGTCGGTTGGCTGACTGGCTAACTGGGTATCAATAACAATTTCGGCTTGTTTACGATGATTAGAAATGATCGCTTAGGTTTCGCAAGTGTGCTCAGGTGTCAGCTGTGCATACCTGCTCGCGCCCGCCCCTTAGCGGCATTCAACTCGATTGCTTAGAAGCTCAGGCCAGCAGCGCTTAATTAACCACAAAATTCTTCAAAATTATTTGCCCCGATTGTGATTTGTTACATGTATTACTAAATGACTAAGCAAACATTGCGGGATGCGAGCCACCACCAGCAGCACCACCAACAACTTAAACATCAGCGTGTACCTGTTATCACACCCGTTG
Source organism: Drosophila stalkeri (assembly GCA_035047405.1). Lineage (NCBI taxonomy): Eukaryota > Metazoa > Arthropoda > Insecta > Diptera > Drosophilidae > Drosophila > Drosophila stalkeri. The sequence continues at coordinate 3,027,132 of JAWNPR010000142.1, forward strand.
CATCGCTATCAATTTGAACTGTGGCACGTGAATGTTTGTTTGCTTAGAGCTCAGCCTCGGTCACTATTTGATTAAAGTCTTTGCACATCGTTCGTCCTGGTCGTTCTCGTGGGTAGCACAATTGTTGCCGCAATGCATGCGTTGCCCTGCACTGCCCTGTCTCGCCTCCTGCTGCCTCCTCCTGCCATGCAAATTCAGTCAGGCATTTCGTTTCATTTGCGTCGAGCTCTGTGTATTCTGTATTCTTATTCTCTGTGCGCTCTGTGCGTTTGGGCGGGGCTTCAAAAATCAATGAAATACTTTTCGGGTGGCACTCATGAGGCTTCCCAAGCGCTGGCTATGCTTTGCCTTTGCATTAATGTGTCGGGTAGTCGAAGTCGCTCAACATGTCAAATCTCACAATATTTAACACGTTCTAATCGAAATGCCAAATGACAAATGACAATTAGTTTAATTAAGTTTAACTTTAACTTTAATTAACTTATTTTATATAGTATATCTTTTTATTTTTAATATATTATATAATTATTATTTAGTTTGCAAATTAATAAGCTCTTTGAAATCGTGTGTAGCGCACTTAATGTGCTTTCATTTATTTTTGCGTCGCTTGATTTCTTTAAGACTATATTAACTGAAATTCTAAATATACAGTTTAGTTTATCATATATTGTTGTTTCTATTAAATTAAGAGAACTAAATTATATTTGTTATTTTTATTTCAGTTAAAGTTATATACAATTTTAAATTATTATTATTATTATTATATATTTTATTATATTAATTATTAGTATTTTGTACGACTTTATTTATTCTAAACATATTTTTATTTTTTATTTTTTTGCTTTTTTATTTTTTATTTTTTTATTATTTTTTTTTAATATAACAAAATAAATTAAATACTAGATTTATATATTTGTTTATTTTTTAAGCATTAACAAAATATCTTATATTATTTTTTTTTTATTTTATAAATATTTGTTATTTTTATTGCTTATATTCTTATATTATTTGTAAATTTTATACTATTTTTAATATGAACAAAATATTTGTTATTTTCTACATATAATTTATCAAAAAAAACTACTTAACTATTAACTTAAATTTTAAATTGAAACTTAACTAAATAAAGTTATATGAATAGATTATGCAACGAGACTCTAATAAGACTGTAGCACGTCTACATACATATTTACATATATGTAAATGCTGTAATAATCTTCATCATAGCTTAGAGAAGAATAATATATAAAATTGAAGAGAAGAGTAAATCAAGCACAAGAAACTATATCAAATCCAAGTCAAAGCCAATATACTCTCTTTTTTTTAATTATGTGAACAGTGCATAGAATTCATAGAGCTAGAGTAACTAGGCAACGCTCATATTCACTGCCAATGAGAAACCCAATTGAAATTAGTAATATTAAATAAAGAGCACTAATACGTTTCTTAAATTAACATTACGAATTTCAATTGAGCTTCACTTGCAGGAGCAAGTGAGAATAGAGTGAAGTAAAAAGTTTCTAAGAGTTCAACTAAATTTTATATAGAAATAAATTTATCTACTGATATTCTCGTATATATATAAAGTATATAAAGAACACTTTGTACTTGAATTATATTTGAAAGTAATTTTGATCAACTGTCAGCCCTTCTTGGCTAGTGCAGCGTCAACGTCATTCCGGCTGTCGAAAGTATCGATGTCCAATTGACAGTTGGAGGACTCGGAACGCAGTAGTTTGGTTGGCTGACAGCTGGACAATCGAACCTCGAGTGCGGCTCATAGCCCATTTCTTATTAAAAACCTAAGCCAGCTTATTAAACTGCGACTTATTGCTAACCGAAAGACAGGCCAGGCGACAGTTTGAGCAACTGTGCAGGACATGAGGTCCTGTGCGCTGGCCGCCCCAATGAACGACTTGAATTACAGTCAAAACTGTAACTCCGAAATATGTTTGTGGATACTATGAGAGCACACTTGAGTGAAGCGCGCCAAATTAAAATTGTAAGTTGATACTTTCCAGAGGGTTTCCACGTCCCTTATCAATGGCTAACGTTCCCGAAAGGGAGGGGAGTACGGGGGCGGTTAGGCGTGGCATCGACCAGTCAATGTAGCAATAAAATGTCTCTGCTGTTAGCTACTGTTTTACGTTGTTTACTTTTTATTAGAGAATCACTTCCGCAAACAAATGGGCCGATGACAATTTCACACAGCAGGCGCTGCAGAGGGGGGTAGATCGATATGGACTCATAGATAAGTCCTTTATAGAGAGGCGTATCTATTCATGGGCAATTATCCTAGCTGCGTAGTGCCACGTTTTGCCGCAAAAACCGCAAATGATTATCCTGTAAGCCTTTGGATAAATATTAAATTTCAATTATAGCCGTTAACATATTATTAGCGAGCAATCATTATCATTATCATCAGCATTGGCGCCGGGCTAATACAGAAGTCACGTGTCAACCAGCCGCCGATAATAATCGCCATGAGGCAACCCTCTGCGGTTGAGACAACGGGATGCGCTTGCAATTTTATCAGATTAAGGACCCTCAGCAGCCATGTCGTCCCTTGAGTGCTGAGTGTATCCTTTTTGCTTTTGCCCGCCCTCAACAGGTGAGAAGTGCACGCACAGTGTGTGAGAATCTTAATTTTTTTTCGGTTCTTTGTTTTTGTGATTCTTCTTTGTGCATATCAAGTTACCCATTGACGCTGTGATTTGTCGTTTTTTTTAATTCTCATGAAATGACATTGAGACTCCTGCGTAAGGAAATCAAGCAAGAGCCAATAAATAACAACAAAAGTTTATTTTTTATTTAAGAAATGCATTTAAGCGCAGCTCAGGAACTAGTTCTTAGTCAATGCTAACTCAAATAAATACTAGAAATGTTAATAACAGCAACACTTGCATTAACAGCCATTGCAATGTTAAAGGCGGCAGGGCTGTTAAGATACTGCTTTAAAGACAATTTGTGTTAACATTTTTAGTTCAGTTTTGCGCGTTTCCAATTGGACTCGAAATATATTTCCATAAAATTATTAAAAATTTAAGCAACATTTTTTTATAACTTCTGTTGTATAAAAAGTGTTTATTTAAGTGAAAAACTTAAGCTTATGATATGCTCCCCCAAATTACGTTTTATATGAGTAATCAAAATGTTGTTAAAGGTTTCTTTATATATTTAATGAGTGCAGCTTAGATCTTGGGATCCTGTGGCGTCAGCTTAACAATCTTCACCGACTCCTCCCATATTTGACGTGCCTTCTCCATATCCATAGCGGCAGCATTCAGTGTCGCCTCCTTGCAGTCCATGAAATATTTGCCCGAGACATTGGCCACCTCATCGGATGTGGCCAGGTAGATGGTGGTCTGGGCGCCCGCTTTGGTTGTCTTGAAGAAACCCTTTGTGATGGCCATCATGGGCAGGTTGAGTGGGAAGGGCACATTGCGCCAAATGCCCGAATCAATCATGCCCGGATGCAAAAAGTTCACTGTGACATTGGTGCCCTCCATGCGCTTGGCCAGCTCGCCTGCAAAGTAGATGTTGGCAAATTTCGACACGTAGTACAAGTAGGCAGCGGGGAAGGTGCCAATGGGATTCAGCTTGTTGACATTCACAGAAGCCAGGCGATACAGCTCCGAGGCGACAATAACAATGCGTGACGGTGCACTCTTCTTCAGCACATCGATGAGCAAGTGCGTCAGCAAGAAGGGACCATAATGATTGGTGGCCATGGTCAGTTCGATGCCATCCTCACTGGTCTGGCCGCGGAAGGCCAAGGCCATGCCGGCATTATGAATGAGCACATCGATCTTTGGCTCAGTCTTGACAATATCAGCCGCAAATTCGCGCACCGATTTCTGTGAGCCCAAATCGAGTTTCTTGACCAGAATTTTGTTGTTATTGGTCTCCTTGACGATCTCATCTAGAGTGCGGAAAATGAACATAAGATTATTTATGTTAGTTTATATATACATATATACATACCCTTGACAGCATTGGCTGTTTCCAGATTTCTGCATGCCATGATAACCCTAGCGCCGCGTCCTGCCAGATCCTTGGCAGTCTCCTTGCCAATGCCGCTGTTGGCGCCGGTAATAATAACAGTTTTTCCCTCCATTTTAGCCTGAAACATATATATATATATATACATATATATATGATATATTTTATAATACAGTTAGTAATGTTGGCTGGACAGTTTAATGGACAATACCGCCTAATACTCTCCAATAATTAAAAATTTGTTGTTAATATAATGACAGTGTTCTAGTCGGTATTAAACTCGTCTCAGTTTTTTCCCTTCTGTTCGGTCATCAACGGCGTGTCTAATTGCCGACCCCATAGAAACTCATAAAAAGCCTCTCTCTCTCTCTCTCTCTCTCTCTCTCTCTTTAATTTTAGAGGTAAACGATCTCTCGACGAGCGTAATACAAATACCGTAATAGAGTCAGCTCGACTATTAACGCACAACTTAAAAAAAGCTAATTAAGTCTACGTCACGGCATAGTGAACTAATAGAAAGACTAAAACTACTCTCTACAAAGTATACATATATATGTTATTAGATATGTCAAAGATATTATATAGCACTTTAGCTGCATTACTTCTAAGAGCGGTATACGTAGTATTAATGTCAAATTTGACATGAATTTGATGGAACAAACGTGATGCTGGGATTAGTGTCAAATAGTTTGACTATAGACTCGAAATATAAAACTGTTTGTATGAAAGATCATTACGTGTACGGTTCTTAGTTCGATGCTCTTAAGATTTTGCTCATGCTCAAATGGTAGATGTTTTGAAAAATAATTATAAAAATGCCTATGGCAGCATGTATATGAGATATGAGGTCGCTCTGGAAAATTATCAAACAAGTTTTTAAATAATTTTATATTTAATAAATACAAATATTATTAAGAATACAAATAATATATTTAATTATCTCTTATTGTATCTAAAATGGACGTATTCTTCAATAACAAAGGACAGATGGAGAGACAAATGGAAAGAGCTAAATCTGTTATTTTTCTTGATCAAGAATATATGTAGAATATATATGACACGCCTCTTTCTACCTACTACATACTTTTTAACAAAACCAATATACCATGATTTCTCATTTTTAATGGGTTCAGGGTAGAGTAGTATATATACTTATACATCATTTGCTTGTACTTTTCCAATTCGATTTTATCTACACTGTCATTAATCGTTACATAATTCATGACAAAGTAAATCCTATATATAATTTATCTTGCTTAAGTAATTCTTATTCATTCAAGAAAAGTGATCTTGCGTTAGTATTAATTACACTGCATTAAATCTTATTAAGTTTCAGAATCACAAAGCTCCAACTTAGCTCATTATATATCTAATTGTACCCAGCTTGTTGAAGATCACGATCTCTATAGCTATGTACGTATATAAGCTAAGCATTTGACGGAAGCTCAAATTTGGATAGGAATGGGGAAGAGGCTAATGGGCTGGGTCTCTGTTTACCTCAGTGAAACAACGTCCCGCCGTAATGCGTAAATAGAATCGAATGCTCAGCAAGGTGGCCACAAAAGCCGCTGTGAGTGTCACGATGCATATATCGCGGATATAATGATCGCTTGGCAACCAGGCCAAGACGAAACCCATTCCTATAAATAATATTGTCGACAGCATTATGTATAGTATTTAAAGTATGTATGTATGTATATGTCTATGCAAATTAGTTTATATAATACAATGATTTCGATTTATCTCAGAAATTCGAAACACGTTTGGCTATTTAACCAGCTCATGATCGAGCCAACAGCAGAAACGACAGCGAAAGATACAAATTTTAGTTTTGGCCAATTTTGCACTTGCCAAACGAAATCATTAACGAAATTACATAAATAATGAAGAAAATTAATTAAAAATCAATATAATATATTGGAAATTTTATACTTTCACTTTTCATATGTGCCCGATAAATAATTATGAAACGGATTTTTGAATCGCTCGTCGAGGCCAAAGCAACGCAAAGTTCATTGCCGTTACACAGGTAGGCAAAAGAAAGCCACAAATTTGTTGTTGTTATTGTTGTTGCTGCTGTTGTTGTTGTTATTGTAGTTTCCTCTTCTCTGTCTCTTCTTGTGTTTATTCACTGTCCACGTCACTAAAAAAAAGTTGTCTGACTTGGATACGTATTGGTTAACTGGTTACGCTTCTATGCTTCCCTGACTGCAACATCTTCGTTCTAGAATTGACCCGATTTTTTTTTTCTTTGGCTGCCTTCTTTTTGGCAACAAAAATGCTATAAAAATGCAAAAAGTGCTTAGTCAGCAACTTACCTGTTCGATTTATATATGCGCTATATATATATATATTTATATTATTTATTATTGCAAACGCTGTAGGTTTGTACTTTGAACTAGCTGTTGCGTTAATGCCAGATCCAAAACTCGACTCAATCACTACCTTCGCCTTGAACGCTCGCTCTGCGACTGCCTGAAGAGACTCGAGCGCTGAAAGCGTCTCGCGATCGAAGCTGTGAGCATTGCTATTGTCAAATAGCCGTAATAGTTGTTATTTATGGCTGTTCTTCTTCTTCTTGTTGTTTTTGTTGTTGCTGGCTGGCCGGCAAAACAAGTTGAAGCTGAGCTTGTGAGCTGCCTGTCGTCAAAGAGAGCACAGAGCGTGCAGAGCGTAAGAGAGAGATAGAGCGTCTGCTGTGCTTTATATTCTTTGCATTTGTCTTTCGCTAGCTGCTGCATAGAGCATAAGGCGAAGAGAGCGAGAGAGAAAGTGTTGAAAAGTAACATAACTAAAGCTCGGCGAGTATGTTAATGCATAGAGCGAAAACTTATAAGCTGTCTTATATAATTAATATATATTAAATTTTTTTTAGTTAGTTTCTGACATTTTATTGTATCGTTATTTGCTTGCTATTTGATCCACACAAATTAAATTTATAATTGCATATAAAATTGAGGTGTAATTAAGACACGATGAAAAGAAACTAAAACGTATTTTTTTTTTTATTATATAATATAAGAATAACATTAAAAAAATATCTTGAAAATATTTATAATATATCTATCTAATTTTTTATTTAATAAAATTAATTATTAACATTTGTGATTATAAACCATGTAAATTTATTCAACTTAGATTCTGATAGTTCTTGAGTTCTACAGCTATTTTTCCATATAATAAATATTTTAATTATTATTGAATTAAAGAAAATTCATATAAATTTTACTATGTTATTCAAAAGGAAACTGAATGAATAAAGAGTACACACATTTTCAAATAAATTTTAGTATTTCATTTTTATTTTAGAAAACAACAATTGGTTTCGTATTATTTTTACAAATAATAGAATAATTCGATAATGTTTACAAAAAATAATATTGTACGAGAGTTGTTAAACTTCAATTTGAAGATTACACAAATTTGGATAAATATATGAAAATTAATTTATTTAAATTAATATATATTTTTTATTAAAATGGTAATTGTTCAAACCAACCTCGTATTGTACAACATACATACATATTTACATCAAGTTTCACAGATTTTTGTTGTTGTTTTTGCAAACAAAAACTCTAATTAATGTGTTTAAGCACTGCGAATCTTTTATTTGTCTATGGCATTCTCGACTCGCACGGTGGAAGTCTGAGACGGTGCTGGTTCGCTATCCAGATGCTTCGCCAGGGTGTTGTACCACTCGTTCATATGCCGCGAGATAATGCTCATAAACTTGGATACCTTGGACTTTACGGTGGTCACAATGTTGTCGGACAGCGTGATCTTACGGCAATTGGAACCTTGAGCTTTTGTGCTGGTGATCTTCATGATTTTGGAATCGAGTTTCTCTGGTTCGCTGGCTGGCGTCACTGTGGGCAGATCCACTTTGTACTCGTAGACTGAATAGCGTCCCAGGGGCATGAGCTCCTGCTGATCATCCTTGTGAATCACATTCGAGCTGAGAGCTGCGTTGTCATAGTTGAGGGTCTGGGCAAGAGCACGGCGGCGCCTAAACGATGGCATATCCCACCAGGACGTGATGCTATCATCGGCCAGCTTCTTCAGTCGCTTCGGCGCGGGCACAGGATGGCGTGAGTTGGCACTAAAGTAATCCTCTTCGTTATTATTGCCGGGCTGTAGCTTAGCCTCCTTCCGTGACTCCACTTCTCGCTCCGGATCGTCTGACTGCTCTCTCAAGTTATCATGGCTCATGGGAAATTGCTGTTCCCGCTCGTTGTGCTCATGGATATGGCTGAGGAAGTGCTTGCCCAGCTCGCGCTGTGCCTGCAGAAAATCTGTGGCCACATTTCCGGTCTTGGCTGAACGCTTCCTATTGACATCGCCCTCCACGCTATCCACATCCGGATCCGGTTCCTCCACCTGCTTGCTGTTGTTATTGCTTTGACTCTTGCTGAGGCTCTTGCTCACGGAGCCCTTGCTGGAGAAGGGTTCGGGAAACAGTAGAGAGTTCAACGTGGCGCCCAGATTCAAGCGTTTACTCTGCTTGGGCGCTGGTGCTGGCAAAGCCTCGAAGAACTCCGTTGGCAGTAGACGCAGCTTTTGACGCTCCTGAACTTTGGGCACTTCGGGCACATCCTCCACTTCCTCCACCTCCTCCCGAGAACGTTGTAGAATCTTCAGCTGCTTGACTTTTGATGGTCTACGTTTCTTGTACCGAATCGGCTCAGGATCGGGTTGCATTTCGCTCTCCTCGCCGTCGGGGCTCTCGATGTGCTTCAGATGGACATCGCCCTCGGGCAGGCGGGTGTACGGCGGTGGCTCGGGCTGTTCACCTATTTTCTTGAAGAACTCCTCTTCATCGAATTCGGCCAGATCAAAGAGCGGCTTCACCTTGCGCTCCGGCTTGCGTATCTCAGTTATCTTCTTGGTCACCGTTGTCTTCTTGCCATGGCGATTGTAGAAGAAGGGCCCCGCGTAGCCATTGGGACTTCTTCGGCTGCGCCGATGCCGCAGTGCATCCCTGCTCTGCTCCAAAACATTTCTTAGCCAGTTGAGTGCCTCGCAGGGACGCACAGCTTGCGACTTGGACTTGGCTTCAATTTGCACCTGACGCTTAACAGGAGCCACCGCAGCCGGCTTCCCCCGCGACACATGATTGAACGGCTGCAGCAGTCGGCCCAGCAACGAGTCCGGCATCTCCAATTCCGGATTATCCAAGACGAAGCGTCGATGACGATTCAGTGTGCTCTGCAACGAACCACGCGAGACGGCTGTCTCCTCGATCAGACGCTGCAGCAGGCGATCAGCAGAGCTGTAGCCATTATCACTGCGACTATCCCTTGAGCTCTCGGCACTGACATTATCAGCTTCCACTTCGGAGTACTGACAGTGCTCCAGATTGACGCTGGGCAGCACCCAGAAGCCCACCGACATGCTGGGCGTGATCAGTTGCAGTGGCTTGCTGGAATCCTTCAAAATGACCTGTGGACGCAATGTGGAATTCAAGGAGAGCTTTCCATTGTTCAGACGCATGCGTCCATTTTCTGACGTTAGCACATATTGCCAGATATCGCTGTTGGATAGACGACTCGTGCTGCGCACCGTAATCGTTGTGGGCTGCTCCTCCGTATTGACCACCATGAAGGCCAATCCTCCCGAGACAGCATTGGCGCAATGCGTATAGAGCTTGTTGGTGGGCGCGAAGACGTTCAAAGGACGCGCCGGAAACACGCGAGAGCCCATCACCTTCTTAAACAACGCCGTGACATAGTAGCTGAAGTTCGGTCGCTCGAAATCCTCTAGAGACATGCGCTTGAAGACCACATCGAAGCCACCACTGGCCGCATCGCCCAAGGTCTGAGCCCAGCGCAAGGCATCCGTTGTCTCATCCCCCAGCAAACGCTTGCTGATCGATTGTGATCCTTTGCGTTCTTCCGGCAGCGTCAGCCACAGTGGGACACGCTGTTGCTGCAGTGTCTTCAGAGCCGGATCGCTGTCGTAGATGTAGCTGCCCAGGCTGCTGGTGGGCAGCATGTTGGCGGGTCTGAGAATATAAATGAAACAGTTTAAGTAGGATTACCCTTTATAATTCTTCAACTGTCACTCACTGCGTCCAGCCGAAGGCAGCATTCACATCCTTGGACATCTCCACGTATCTGCGCGTCTCGTCCGCACTGCTGCCCGCCGAGATGTCCGCGCCCATTACACGCCAGCTATCTACATAGGGATTGAAGGTATCTGTCATCAGCTTCAGCGTGTTTAGCTCCTGCACATAATCCTTGGCACGCGATGTGCCAAAATCTGTGCCCAGCTGCCAGATGCAGTCCGTTATGCCCACCATATAGGAGGTGTTCAGGATCTTCAGCGTGTGCATCGAGTCCCATTCGTCGGGCGCATAGGGCACGGGTATAATCATGGTCCAATTGACGGCACTTTATAGATAGATCAAGCAAATTTAAAGCAACTCCTAAATAGTAATCCTGTCAGCTGACTTACCGTGTCCAGCGATTGAAACCCTTCCATATGATCTTGGTGGGATTTCGTAGACGCTGTGGCGCATTGCTGGCAAAGTAAAAGTCGCCCACGAACTTCACATAGGCATCGCCCAGCAGAGCTGCCATGCAGGTGACAGCCTTGCGATTCTTGCCATCCAGTGCATCATACAGATCCTCCGGACGCACCGCAAAACTAATGAACTTCTCGCTGATATCGTTGAACGGACGATTCACATGCAACTGCACCAAGGTGTCCGCCTTGCAGACGGCCAGTAAAGCAAATAACAATAGCCACAACATTGCTTGTGCAATAGATGACTTCACCGTAGCTCGTTGGCTCAACAACTGACGCAACGTTCGACAGCGGGAGAAACTAATAAGCTGCGCAGCCTAGAGTTTTCAATTCTGTTCCATAGAAATCTGCTGCAATTGGCAAGAATTTTTCGCTGAGCGCTGCCCTCAATGCAATGACCTTTTTTACGCTTTCAACGTCGCAATCACGTCGCCAATGTGGGCCAAGAAAAAGAAGAAGAAGAAAGCCAAAAAAAAAAAAAATAATAAACCAAAACTCCCCCTTCAGTTTGGTATGCTATTCAATTTTATTAATGGGGGTAACCCACTAAGATTACATAAGAGGCCTCTAGGCGTCGTCTTCTTCTGTCAGCATGGCATTGAAGCTCAACGGCTGGAACTCATAGCCAGAGCCGGTGTAGAATTTGCTCATGAACTCGACCCAATGCAGACGCAGTGTGTGCAGGAAGGCGGATAGACCCTCCATCATGACCATGATGGCAATGGTGAAGAACACCCAGACGGCAAAGATTAGGAAAACGGCTATGCAGCCAACCCAGCCGCTCATCTGCAATGCCTCCGACAACACCATGGTCCACAAGACCTCAGACAGCTCTGCAAATTTGGAGATTAAAAGAAATTTCTCGGATATCCTTGACATATCAACTTACCCGCATGGGCCAAGGACAAGGCCCAGAGACGCAGATACGAGGCTGTATGGGAGATGGTACTCAGGATATACTCCACAGTGTGTATGGCCTGATGTATCCAGATTTCGCCCATTGGCTCCTCCTCTTCCTCCTCCTCGTGGCCCCCATATGCCTGCTTGCCATGGGGCTCCACTTCGGTTATGATGACCTCCTTGCCAGAGATTTCAATGGTCTCCATGATGGTATCGCCCGTGTATTCAAACTTTTTGCCCTTTAAAACCAAAATACCTCTCAAGATTCAAATCCAACTCGAATTCTATACATGGCTTACCGAATACTTGCGCTTGATTATCGTCCAAACGGGCACACCCAACAGAATCCAAGGTATGCATATGATGGCCACAACAAACAGTATGGTCTCCAGCTCTCGTTGGACCGGGAACATGGTGGGCATGCAGCCCGCTGCCGGCACCTCGGTCTTCATCAGAATCATGTCGATGAACATGATCAATACAGATGGTGCACAGCCCGGCGAATTGGCAATATCCTTGGTGCTGGGCGAGTACTGCACCCACTTGTAGAACATCATGAAGACCATGTAGCCGAACAGCATGAGCAGGAAGACAACTTGCGGTATAAATTGCAGGAAAATGTACGAATATTTCTTATTGTGCACGAAATTCTCCACCGAGAGGCAAACACCAAAGATCATGTGCAGCACGCCAAATATGATGGAGAGCTTCATTTTGTAGGTGTTCAGGAAGATGATCTTATTGCTGGCCGATTGCCAAATGGGATCAATGCCCATGGGATAGGTGCCTCGCTGATCTGTTGTCGGATTCAGCTGCAGAGAGGGATTCGTGAGCACCGTCGTCCGATTGTACTGCACGACCCAGTGTGTGCCGAACACATTAAACGACTTGGAGAAGCAATCGTTGTACATGAAGCCCGTGTAAACGGCAAACATGCCCATCAGCATTATGATATACCGACCGCCGAAGAGAATCTTCCAAATCTCACCGGCGCGCTGCTTGCAGAGACGTTTCTCATCCAGCACCATCCACAAGCCAAGGAGAAAGACCAGAAATCCGTGGCCCATGTCGCCGAACATGACAGCAAAGAGAAATGGGAAAGTTATGCACGTATACAGACCCGGGTTGACCTCACGATACTCTGCCACACCATAGGCATCGATGAGCACCTGGAAGCCGTAGGTGAACTTGTTGGTGCGGAAGTACGTGGGCGGCTCCTTCTTCGTCTCGAGTATATTGAATATTGTGGGCACTGTGCTGCCCAGGGCCAGCGATGCCTCCGACAGCACCGTCTCCACCTCCTCGAGTTCACGCTGGGGCACCCAGCACTCGCCGATCATGCACTTGCTGCCCAGATCCACATTGAACAGATTCAGTGTGTGGTAGATGGCCTTCATTTTCTTGACCATGGCTGTCCACTTGGGCAGCTGCTTCTTGATCGCCTTCAGCACACAGGAGCGATGATCCTCTGTCTGGCTGATGATGACCGTCAGATCATCGAGCCGCACACGCACGCTCTTGATCATGTCCATGCGCTCCTTATGCGAGCTCGGACACGGATACATTGTGGCATGGAAGCCGGTGCATATCTTACGTATGCGACCCTGCAACTGATCGCCCTGGAAGAAGACGACAAAAATGCTCTTGTAGACCATTTCACCCGTCTTGGGATCCTTGACGGGCTCCTCCATATCGCAGCTGCGCACCAGGACATTGCCACGTGAAATGCGCCACAGCATCCGCTCAAAGCCGTACTAAAAGGATTTATATATTAAATAAGGGAAAGGTAAATATTAAGGCATCCTTCGCACCATTCGCTCTCTGCGTATGACGCCAGCCACAAAACCCAAGCTGCCATCGCATTGCTCCGGATCTCTGTGCGTGCCACGCTTGTTCACATCAAAGTTGTGCGACTCCTGATCGGAGAAGAACGTATCCGTGCGCTCCAGCACTTGAATCATCTCCGTCAATTCCAAGAAGTTCGTTTGCAGACGCACATTGTTCGTGGATAGCTCGATAATCTCTGTCTCTGTCTTCTCTAGCAGCGATTCCAGCTCTATGATCTCCTTGGGCCTGGGTGCAGAAGGAAAGTCCTCGATCAGATCAACTACCTTGAGGCCATCCTTGGCCAGCTCCGCGGTCGCATAGCGTATCTTGCGCTCCAGCTCATCGCAGCGACGAACCTCGTTGACGAATTTGCGCTGGGTCGCTGAGACGCCCTCGTTCATCTGCAGGCGCAGGATAATTATAATAAATACAAATTAAAGTTCAGTTTATTTTCTTCTTGATTACATCACGGAACTGCACACAGCCCATCTCGCCCAGCTGTGCGATGGTCTCATAGGCCGCCTCGGGCTGCAAAAACATCTGTCCCAAGGACATCTTCTCGCTGCGGAATATGCTATCCTGCGGACCCGAGCCGCACAGAAATCCTTTTACTTTGCTGCACATTTTCAATTCGTCTTAGACATCGACACCTCCGCACGCTTCAAAGACGGCAGGTGAACTAATTGACAGGGTCAAGTGACTTGTCCATTGAAGCCTTGTACACATGGAGCTGACCACCAATTATGTACAACTTTCCAGGCTTATCTGGCGAGCATGTGCTCTGGATAAAGTATTCCACAAGGTAAATAGAGCTGCTCGATACATATTTGAGACATCTATCGCCATATGACGAAAGGGTCGTCGTCTCTTATCTGCTTAATGTTTCATATCGCAGACGCAGCTAAGGTATTAAAAACTAATTGGAAATCAATTAGAAAATCATTTCCAACAAGTTCTTATACACATAAATGATTCAGTTGGAAACTTAAGTTTTCTATTTCAGTTGTAAAACGTTTGGCAGTCCGAAAAGTCTACAGAGAGTTGAAATTGAAAAGAAAATATCTTAAATGTGTGTAAAATTGATGTGAATGCGGACATCGAAAATAGTGAGCACATATATGGAAACTTATGACAATATGGACTTATATTTCATCTATAATAATATTAAATTAGTCAAATTTGTATAAAATGTAAGTTTATGATATATGTGCATTGCCTGATAAACAATAATGAGATAAGGTGAATAAAATAATATGATGTAATGATGCAATAGGTACATCATTATGTAACTTATACATCAATAAATAGGAGTACGTATAAGTGAAATCATAGAATTGAGAGATATGCATTTGTTTCATCATGAAAACGTTGGCTTGTCAAAGATATTTCTTCTATTTTATACATACATAAATACATAAATACATACATACATACATACATAAATACATACATACATACATACATGCATACATACATACATACATACATGAAGACATACATACAGATATTATTTATCATATAGAAAAGTGAAGTTCGAAATCAGCTGAAATTATTACAAGATTTGCTTGATTTATAAAGATATATACATGTACATAGATATATATATATACATAAATATGTATGTATAATATTAATAAACAAATAAAGTCCAAAAAGATAAAGATCCGATACCCAAACGATAAACAATTGAATTGCTTTTCTCTTCTTGCTTTATTATTATCAAATTAGTTAAATAAATGATTAAAATTTATAATAAGGATATCGCAAGGCACACAAATATCATCAAGATAAATTTTAAACAGACATTAACCGAATTGATTGATTTACAAATAAATTTGTTTAACAACGAATATCAAAATATTGCTTAAAACGGTTTTTTTCTCTGAGAATACATAACAAAAGACTTTTGAATACGAATGGAATACATTAAACTGAGGAAACATGTGGGAAGAGTACCACAATACTGACAGTATTGATAGAACGAAATATATCAAACAAAACAAAAATAATATATATGCATATATAGATATATGATATTCATATAGTTGTGGCTATTGCTGTGTCGTGTTTACTCCTCCTCTTCGCCATCAATGATTGCCTTGAAGCTGAAGGGCTGGAAGGCATAGCCCAAGCCTTCGTAGAATTTGCTCATGAACTCCACCCAGTGCAGACGCAGGGTATGCAGGAAAGCGGACAAGCCCTCCATCATGACCAAAATGGCCAAAGTGAACAAGCACCAGGCACCGAAGATGATGAACAGGCCAATGGCACCGGTATAGGGTGGCATTTTCAGACCCATCGACAGCACCATGTTCCACAGCACCTCAGAGAGTTCTAAATGAGATACAGGCGAGAGTTAATACAAAATTCACTTCATAGATTTTCGTTTGGCACTTACGAGCATGAGCCAAGGACAGAGCCCAGAGACGCAGATAGGAAGCCGTATGTGAGATGGTACTGAGCACATATTCGATAGTGTGAATGGCTTGATGAATGTAAATTTCACTCATCGGCTCGTCATCATGTCCATGCGCACCTCCAGCGCTCTCTTCGCCAGAGGAGCCAGTGGGCAATGGTGTCTCGCCCTCGGCCAATTCCATGTTGCCAGTCAGCTCGCCATTGTGCTTGACCTAAAATAATTTAAAAAAACTCAATAAACAGTCGAGGCTCCGCACTAGCACACATCGCTCCACTTACGTGTGAGACATTTTTGCTGCGAGTCATTTTGATGTAGAGCGGCTTGCCGAGCAGCATCCATGGAATGCAAATGAGGCCAATGACGACAAACGTCTTCTGCACCTCAGGCTGAGACTCAAACATGAACTCTTTGCAGCCACTGAGTGGCGCTGTGTTCTTGAACAACATCATATTGATGAACATGATCAGCACAGATGGAGCACAGCCAGGTTGCTCGGGCTGGTTGCTGGTGAAACCGTTGTACTTGAACCACTTGAAGAACCTGCAAGAAGTGCAAACAAATATATTACATTCACATTCACATTCACATTCACATTCAAATTAATTGAGTATAATTCTTACATCATGAAGCACATGTAGCCAAAGAGCAGCATCAGGAACAAAATTTGAGGCACAAACTCCAGCAGGATGGAGGAGTATCGCTTGAAATGCACAAAGTTGAAAACGGACATGCTAACGCCAAAGATCATGTGCAGTACGCCAATGATGATGGACAGCTTCATCTTGAAGCTGTTGAGAAAGATGATCTTGTTGTCGGCCAGCTGCCAAATGGGATCCAGACCCAAAGGATAGACACCCCGAGCGGAAATGTTTGGTGACATCTGTAGATGTGGATTGGATAGTACCGTCGATGTATTGTAGTTATTCACCCAATTCGAGCCGAACAAATTCATTGACTTGGAGAATATATCGTTATAGATGATGCCCGTGTAGCAGGAGAATAGACCCATCAGCAGAATGATGTAGCGACCGCCAAAGAAAATGTTCCAGATTTCACCACCACCCTTAATGCGGCTCAGCTTATTCTCGCTGAGCACCATCCAGGCGCCGAAGAGCAACAGGATCAG
Source organism: Drosophila stalkeri (assembly GCA_035047405.1). Classification (NCBI taxonomy): domain Eukaryota; kingdom Metazoa; phylum Arthropoda; class Insecta; order Diptera; family Drosophilidae; genus Drosophila; species Drosophila stalkeri. The sequence goes on from JAWNPR010000142.1 coordinate 3,043,931, forward strand.
GCCGTGTCCCAAATCGCCAAACATCACAGCGAATAGGAAGGGGAATGTAATGCAAGTGTACAGAGCCGGATTGCACTCGCGGTACGAAGCGATGCCATAAGCATCGATCAGGTTCTGGAAGCCGCGCGTGAACTTATTAGTGCGATTGAAAGTCGGCGGCTGTTCGTTCGTATCGATGACATTGAGGAACGATGGAATGGTGCTGCCCACCGCAGCTGAGCCGTCGGACAGAGCCTTTTGCACAACGTGAAGATCCTTGGTGGGGACCCAGCACTCGCCGATCAGGCACTTCTTGGTTACATCCATGTTGAACAGATTGAGCGTATGATATATGGCCTTCATTTTCTTGACCATGATCGACCACGAGGGCAAATTCTTGGAGACTGTTGCCAGCACACGGCTACGATGATCCTCGGTCTGGCTGAGCACCAGCTTCAGATCCTCGAGACGAGTACGCACATTCTTGACCATCTCCTCGCGCTCAATGTGCGAGCTGGGACAGGGATACAGCGAGGCATGGAAGCCGGTGCACACCTTCTTGATGCGATTCTTCAGCTGCTCGCCCTGGAAGAAGGCCACAAAGACGGTCTTAAAGATGGGATGACCGGTGGCTGGATCATTCAGCGGTTCATCCAAATCGGAACGCTTAAGGAACACATTGCCACGCGAGATGCGCCACAGCATGCGCTCGAAACCAAAGACGCGCTCACGATTGATGACGCCCGCCACGAATCCAAGACGTCCACGATGCTGGGCAACTGCCTCATCGCCACCGGCGCCACCACGATTGCTCGTGTCCAGATTGAGCACCTCCTGGTCGGAGAAGAAGCCCTGGGTATTCTCCAGCACCTTGCGCAATTCCGTCAGCTCCAAATAGTTGGACTTCATGTTGACCTCGTTCTGGGCCAACTCAATCATTTCCGTCTCGGTCTTCTCCAGATGCGCTTCCAGATCAATGATCTCGCGTGGATTGGGCGCCCGTGGAATATCATCCTGGATATCGGGCAACGCAATACCGTCCTTCTTAATCTCCGTTTCGATGTAGCGTATCTTGCGCTCCAGCTCATCGCAACGACGCACCTCCGTCACGAACTTGCGTTGGAAGACGTTCACCGTACAGTTCAGCTGTGAAATGTCAAGAGGGGATTAGAGGTGACTTTCATACAAATCATTGTGCTTCTCTTCACTTACGTCGCGAAACTGCACACAGCCGGTTTCACCCAGCTCCGAGACGGAGGTGTACGCGGCCTCTGGTTGTATAAACATCTGGCATAATGCCATTTGCTCACTGCGGAACATATCCCCCATCTTGGCGACGCTTTACGTTCCCTACAAGAGCAAAAGAGAACGAGAGAGTGAGTGAGTGAGTGAGAAAGATTGATAAAAGGGGAGGCAGGTTGGTTGGAACATTCCACAGACATGCAATTAAAATTCAAATGCGAAAAACAAAAATCAACCAGCCAAACGAAGACGTCGCCGTTTGGCAAATGATTTGGATTGTGTTTGTATTTTTGTTTTAGTCTAACCATGATGACAGCCACAGCCACATCCATAGCCAATGGCTTCTTTTGTCTAATATATACTATACGACATACAGGTGAAACTCAATTGATTGAACTGATAAAGTTAGCACATTAAAAGTAAAGGAATATAAATAGTAAATATCAGATAGTAGATAAAAAAAAATGTAAGAAATTAAATCTTATATTTTATAAATATTTCATATATCTCTTATTATTATAGCGAAAAAAAAAAAATGAAAAAAATATTTCATATATATAAAAATTTAATTTCTTCAGTTTTTTAACTTGTTTTTTAATTTACATAAAATAAATAAATTATAATAATCACTATATAAACCAGAATATATGTATAAGTATATATCATATATTATATATATAAAGTTTATTCATAGACATATGTACATATATTACAAATATTTACTTTCAGCACTTTAATAAACTGTTTTTTTATCAAGTCATCACGTGAACGTTGTTTACAAGTACATTTTTCAATATTTCTGACAGATAAATTAATTATAAATATATAAAGAAATCAAGATTTTTAAGGGCCGAATTTCAAATCAAATCGAGATAAACAACATTTATAATTTACTTTTGAAATCATTACATAAATAATTTCGAATATTATTGTTGCCACAGTTCATTATTAGTATATTCACTGTGCTCGCGAACATATGTTGCATTTGCCTGGGGTCTGGCATTAAAATGTAGCCAAAAGACCGATAAAAATTGTATTGGCTCTGTTTCGTTTAGCGCACGGATTTTGTATTTGCTTTGCATACTATATATTTTGATTTTTCCTTTCATTTGTTTATGCCTATTATTTATGCAGCATGTATTCAAAGGTAATTACTTCTACACAGGCCAGGCCAGGCCTGGCCCTGTTAGAATGGCTATAATTCATACTAATACATTGGCCAGGCTAAATCGCTTCCAACATTACTCAGGCCAATATGTGAATAATTAAGTAAATGAGTTTCTGTTCTAGGAATTGAGCTCTTATTAAGTTATTTCTACAATTTGACAGCTAACGAATTGTTTAGTACTATATAGGGAATGTATTCGATAAATTGAAACATTGAATTATGCAAGTTCATATTAAGATAAAAAAAAAAAGGTTTTGCAAAAGTTCTGTAAAATTATGTGAAAAAAAAATAACCTGACAAATGTTTATATATATATTGGTAAAAAATAATAATAATAATAAAAATATAAATTAATAATAATTATTATCAAAAAATGTTCAACATTAACATTTGATGTACACATACATAAATAAATATTTTTATTACTTTATAAAATTAAAAAAAATATTATTTTAAAATGAATTACATGTACATATATTTTCACATTTTTTCATTATATTTTTTTTCAGTGTATTTATTTTATTCTAAACATTAATTATTCGCCTCTTTGTGGTTTATATAACTTTCTGTCTTATTAGTTGACAATAATATTAGAAAGTTAGCAAAGTCGATTAATCATATTAACTGATAAATGTCCGCTTTATCAGAATGCGACAAATTCAAATACATACATACATATATATAATATATATGTAGACTGTGGCCAGATGAATTTGTCAACACTAGCAGATAATGAGCGTGATTAATGTTTTCATTCAGTTTTTTTTTTTTTTCCTATTTGGGTTTTCATTTGATTTAATTGGAAGCAAAACTGCACTAAGCAACGTAACGCAGCTGCTGCGCCTGAAAACAAAAGCGAAAAAAAAATACTAAAGTAGAACAAATAAAATGAACAAACAGTCGCGACACGCCAAGGTTCACTGTGACATCATCAGACTCGGGCAGTCAACGACACGGACGACGCGTCGCACATTATCGAACTTTAATGGCCTGGCCAGGAGAATTAGCTTTAGCTTATGTACATATCCACACACACACACACACACCCAAACGTTCATACATACATAAATATGTTTGTATATGGCAGAAATGATGATAAATGTGCGGACACACACACACACACACTCACACATCATGAATGCTCGTTAAAAATCTATCTTTTTTTGTAGTGCGCCATCTGCCGGGCATTTGCAATCAACTTATGCTGGCTTCTTGGCTGCCAACCAGCATAGTTAAAGCTTGTCCAAACAATATATAACACTATATATAAATATATATGTATGTACATATGTATATAGCAACAATTCCATTTTGTAACTGAATTCAAATTACTTTCAATTGGAGCATTTGCACATTTCTTTATCATGCCTGTTGCTCATGCTGCTGTTGCTTCAGGAATGCCACAAGTATTTCTATACCCTTACAAAGGGTATATACAGTTGTGTATCAAAGAAAACAGCTGCTGACATATATGTGTTATATCTGTTATATATGTGTTATACTTTCAGAATTTGCATGAGACTTAAGTTCTTTATAATATTTAGACAATATATATTCCATATGATCGCGTAGCAACAATCTTTACGTACATATTAAAGTATTTATTTTAATTTTAAAAATATCTTGAGCAAATAGCAAAATCTTATCAATTATGAAAGACCATGTTCTTCTATAATATATATTATTGCATATATGTACATATTTATTATTATTATAAATATTATATACTCTATGATTATTTAATATACCACTTAGCTTCGAAACAATTAAAGTGGTATTTTTTATTTTATTTTTTTTTTTACAACACAATTTGGAAATGTAGCAAAGAACATTTAATAATCAACGTCATAAAGGCGAATGTTTTCTTTTAAACTTTTGATTAGTTCGTCATATATTTTTCGCACTGCATAATAAAAATTTTTATCAGAATTCATGAAAATCTATATATAGAAATGTCGTTCGCCTTTAATAAGGCGAAGTAATTCAGAATGCATAATTGTTTACAACGGAAGTTTCGTTTTATATTGCTTTCGTGCTGTGTTTATCAATAACCGATTAGACTGTACTTTAGCTGTAGCCATTATTTGCTTGCCTTAACATTAATGAATTTTCTAATAAAGTCACACAATAAACAGATATTGCTAAATTATCGCTAAGTTAAGGTACCAAACCCAACGGAAGCCAACTTATAACAACAACTCACTATAAACAATCGACAATTAACATTTGAATATGAATTGAAAAAAATGGCAAATAGGTTTAGGTATAACACTTCATGTGTAAAACATTGAAAGTGTATAACAGTTATACTAGAACACTGCCATCAATAAAATGAAGGACTCATAAATTCTTAAGAATTCCTGCTACAGGCTCGTACATGGCTAATCCATTTATAAAATTTACATATTGTATGTATGTATGTACACACATAGGTTTGGTGTATATATATATCATTGTGTACAACTTTATTTTACAGCACTGTCAGCAATTCTGTCACACACACACACCCGTTCACTCACACACACCCACAAATACTCATGACAGGCAATCGAGTATCGTTTTTAAGTAAGCTTCAATTAATTTGAAACGTTTTCAGACTAAATTTCAACTTGCCTTGCAAAACACGAAATGCGCTTTCAATTCAATATTTACACACACATGTGTACAAACATAAATACTGTATGTGAGTTTTTGGTTAACCACACAAAAAAAATATACAAATAATTTTTTTTCCCTTTTTTCAGTTTCTAAACACGCACAACTGTAAACCAGTTCAACTTCAAAACAACTAAACACACCGTTGCCGTCTGTTCAAATGCTCTCGCTCTCGCCGCCTAGCCGTGCCAGGGTCTGGTGTTGGTCTGACAGTTAGCGTTTGCTCTTCGCTGGTCATTTTCGTGAGTAAGTCGGACTACTATGAGCGTGTAATGTGTGGGTGGCTAGCAGTTTCTGTCTCTGTTTGCCCTTCGCAACAATGCATACACTGTGTAATTGCCATGGTGTTAGTTAGTTAGTGTGTGTGAGTGTGCGGGCGCGACAGCAAGCGCACGAAGCGGGTGAGTCTTAATCACATTTTAACGAAGCAACAGCAATTCGTGCTTCACGCCAATAGCGTTGACGACCCCCATCAAACAACGCCCATGCTAGGAGCAGTTAATATCTCTACGACAACGAAGTTTCGTTAAAATTTTATTTGTTTTGTTTTTTTTTTTCGCTCTCATGCTCACTTGCTCTTTTCGTGAGCTCACTTTAGCGTGTGTGTGTGCATGTGTGTGACTTTTAATTTGGTATTTCTTTTAAACAATTTTTTCTACTATCTCATGACAGTTTTTCGGAGCTACTGTTAATGAGGATCATGCGTTTTAAGTTAAACATATCACGAATTGTTATGCAAGCGATAAGAGAAATAAAACATTATGGAAATGTAAAATAGAAAATATTTGAAAACCTCGCCCCAGACATTGATAACCAGGCCTAATGTTATATAAGTGGGGAATTCTACTGGAGTACATCGCAAGTGTTTAATCCACTAAATAAGTGCAATACTTAAAATATCGGAAACTCTAATCTACAGATTTTATAGACTTCCATTTCATAGGCAAATATATGAAAACGATCCGCCAGAACTCTAATCAAGTTGATTGATTGAGGTGCTTGTGACGTTTTATGATCGGACTGTAAATCATATTTCAATTCAATTGAATTGGATGATATTCTAATGCCAAAAGCTACTTCAAATTGCTTAAATTAAGTTGAACACGCACGCCAAAGATGTTCTCTGGGAAAAAAATGCAGGTCACATGATATGGGGATTGCATAAAACTCAGCTCTGTAACGCCACTGGTCACACACACACACATAAATATATATGTATATGCTGGCGAGCAAACTGCTGACTAGCGTGCGTGAGAGATACACAGATACACGCAAACAGATACTCGGCACAACTACAGTTAACACTTAGTTACGCTCGCTGTGGACAGGTGGCGCGGCATTTACTTTGACACAAGTCTCATGACAATTCGCGGGAGCTGCGCCCACAACTGTGATGAACGCTACTCACGTGCAAACATCTGTCTGCTAATTGTTGAATTTTTAATTAAAGCATTTCCTTTTTAATGTTAACACTCGTTTTCATGCACACGCATGCAGTGGTCTATATTTTCTTTTCGTTCGGCAGAGGATCACCTTGAAGTCACACGCGAATTGATTTATGCATAGTATAGACAATACAATATACTATCTACGTACATATCTCCTTGTTTAGCTCTATTACGATAATTTATTTGTCATTTTTAACTTTGTTTATGGCTTGCTTACCTTTGCAGCTTTGAGACTGTTTGTTTTTTATACAAAATATTTAAGATTCCCAAAGCGTACGTGCGTTAAATTTAGAACTTGTTTAGCCCGTTGCGCCTGCCTTTGTATAGGTTATTAAAAACGATCTCGACGCAGCCAGAAGAGCACACGTCTGGTCAACACCAGCGTTTAGTTGCTTGTGATGTTAAGTATTCAGCTGAGGCAAGTGTGTAACCGACAGCAGCTAGCACACTCAAACATACATACTCTCTCTCTCCCGCTTACTCTATCTCGCTCTGGTTGTATCTCTCGTTGGGTAACTTTACTTTGAGAAGCGTCTCTGGGAGAGCGCTAGCGGCCTCCAAGCATGACAAATACATATATACATACGTACACACATACAAGCATTGCCGCATATAAATATGTCTGATCAAGTTTTTTTTCTCTTATCAGAAATCGAAATACAAAAGTCCAAGCCCTCTCAAGTGATATATTTGTTTGTATAAATATTTGTATTGTTTGTGTCTGTGCAATTGTGTATGTTCAACAAAAAAGACACTATCAATTATAATTAATAACGTCTTAACATAGTAATTCCCAGGGCTCGATAAGCCAGTTGATATTGATTGTGTCAGTCTTATAAATCGTGGTTAGTGTTCCCTCTATACTAAAATAAATACAGGTCTTAGCAACAAAATACGTTATTTTAAAATTTGCACATGTATATATATATATATATATATATATATATATATATATATATATATATGGTTTTTGCTACCAGGGCTGCCTTAGTGAACAGCTGCTATGGCGGTTAGCCGATATATTTTTGTTTTTCTCAAATTTCGATATATTTCTTTGTTTACAGCTGTTTAATTAATTAGAACATTTATATTTTATTTTAATATTGAAAAGACCGTAGCATGTCCTATGACGGCTACACCCAACTGCCTAGTGGCAGCACCGATCACGACCAACGCCAGCAGATGATAGCCAACACCTACGATGTCCTGCAGAGCACCACCGAAAGCATTCAGCGCTCCAATCAGGTTGCCATTGAAACGGAAAATATGGGCGTCCAGGTGTGTTTATAAATATCTTAAATTTAACAAATATATGTATTTAAGAAATAATTACACATATATGCAGGTACTTGGCGAACTGAGCGAGCAACGTGAATCATTGCTACGCACTACACGCCGTCTCGAAGACGCCGATCAGGAATTGTCGAAATCTCGAATCATTTTACGAAAACTGAGCCGTGAAGTTCTCTACAATAAAATTGTATTAATATTAATCATATTTTTAGAAGTAGCCGTACTCATTGGCCTGTTGATTTTAAAGTTTGCCCATCTATAGATGCAAATTAATTAATTCCAAAGCTATATTCGGAGTGGATATGGATTTTTATTAAGTATTTTGTTTTGTCTTATCTAACATTCATGTTAAACCCATGCCTTAGACATATAGAGTTAAGATAATATAAATCGTATATGTGGATCGATATTAATAAAAACACAGCTAACAGTTATGGAGGTTATCTGAATCCCTTACCTACACACATTTTACAAATTGTATATAATAGGATAACAATAGTTATATACATACATATATATGTATTTATGTTTATCGCGATTATTTGGCATAAAACAAATTGTATGCTAAATGGATAAGAACGTATTCAGAAAAAAAATAGTTGTTCACATTAGCATAATACTTGATAACGAAATAACACGAAAATGATGTGTTCGAGAGAGATATTCGCTTTCATAAGAACAATTCAGTAAAAGCATTTAAACTGTATTATTTTTTATATTTTGTTGTTTTTGGTCTGCATTGCAGCTCAGCGTTTAAGTAATTTTCAATTATCCTTTGGTAAGACTATGGACCAGCCAAATACGCGTCGATCGAAGCCGCATGAGAACAGATCGCAATTCATCACCGGCTCCTCTGACCAGGCCACCGACGAGACCATACGCCGGTGTCCCTGGCGACTGGTGCGCGGCAGACGCGCTACGCGCTGTCCATTCAAATCGAAGAGCCGGATCTGTCGATTGTCGTGGGGAATTGCTATGATGCCGCCATTGGACACAGCCAAGCGATTGACTGATGAGTCTGTGCGTATGGTAGCCAGCGCGGAGCGCATATTGCGCAACTCCCACACTTTGATAGTGCGATCATCCGAGCCGGAGACGACTTTATCGTTGCGCGCAAACACGCTAGAGGTGACCGTCTCGGTGTGGCCCTGGAAGACGGATACGGCGGGTATTGGATCGCGGAAGTCCCATAAACGGAAGGTGGTGTCACGTGAAGCGGTCACAACTAAGCGCTGTGTGGGATGTGCCGAGACATGGGTAAGCTCGTGATCGTGGCCGGTCAGCGGTTGCAGCGGCTGTGCCGTCTCGACATCCCACAGAATTGCCGTCCGATCCCAGCTGCCGGTGATAATCTGATCCATGCTCGAAAGCCAATCCGCGGCGACCACAACTGAGAGATGCCCACCGGGACCGGTGAACTCGCAGAGTGGCGTGCGCAAGGAGTCAACACGGTCTCGATCCTCCAGCTGTCCATCACTATCTTCCAGCTCCTCCTCGGAAGAGTGCCCTTTCCTGAAAGTAAAACAGTTAGATATTGGGAAACGGATATCCATTCATAATCTCTTACTTGGGCACCTCCCAGTTGACGGCTGCCTGCCAGATGTGTGCGGTACCATCGCCACTGCCGGTCAGCACTAGATCGCGACACTGATGGAACTTGATGGAGTTGACTGATCCAGCGTGTCCCTGGTACTGCAGCAGGCAGCGACCACTCTCTATGCCCCAAATGCAGGCAGTGTGATCAGCGGACGCTGTGCCAATGATGGGCTGACCCACCTTGGCGGCCACCTGCCATATGCCATCCTTGTGGCCGCCAAATTCCCGCACCACCGAGCTGACCGCTGTCTGTGCCTTGAAGCTGGAGACAATTCTGCTGGTTTGTGCCTTGATTTTATTGCTGGCCTTCACCTTGCTGCCACCTGTGGCGCTGCTCAGCTTTGCCTTTAGACTTTTGTGTGTGCTGGAGGCAGCAGCTAGCAAACTGGCACCAATTTCGTCCCCTAGCGGGGCGGAGGGTGTAGCAGGCGTAGCTGCCAGTGAGGCGCCACCACTGCCCGTGGCAGCCAGAGCTCCGCCACCTGCAGAGCGTTGGTCGTATGGTGTCAGTGAATCTTTGGTAATTGCGGTGGCATTTTCTAGCTTATCCTGAACTATAAAAATTAGCAAATATTTAATTTTGTTTATCTCTTGCCAAGCAATTGCTATCTATACTCACGATTGAGGTTCTCCAAGTAGAGCTGCTCGAACTCCTTTTCGATTTGGGCAAACAGGTAGTGGAGGCGGCTGCGATATGGCGCATCCTCGGGTATTATGGATATATCCTCGGTGAGACTGGTTAGCCGCGTTTTTGCTGTTGCCGTTGATTTCATTTTAATGTTTTTGTTTTCCCTGTATATTTGTTTCTTCACGTTTGCCAGTTTATTTCTGACTTCCGCAACAGAGCGTTTCCCGTCACCTGTGTCACCTTGCTTACAATCCAATTAGTGGATAGTTTTAATGATAGCCTTTCGACCTTTATTGATCCAATTCCATATTATATACACATATATGTATATATTTGTGTTGCATGAATATTTTTCTTTAGGTTTTTATGCTTTACAGTGTTGGGAAACATGCAATTGCGAAATGCAAATCTTTTACAGCACTGAGCAAGCAAGCAGCTGCATGAGAAACATTGAAATACAATCAGCTGATTGGCTTAACCCAAATGTGTGCACAATGTCACAATAAATGCCCATTGACATGTAGATAATATTAGAAATATTATTCAGATCTGTTAACAATTGAAATAAAAGCATTTTATTTTATATTTATAATGTGCAAAGCAAATCATATTAGACAGCAAATAAAAAGCATTTACATATGTGACTTTATTAACAGAGCAAACGAATGATTTTTACTGCTGCAAAAGTGATCAGCTGAGTTGCTCACATAAGGGTTAAGATTTGTTTTTATATTCATATTACTTGGCCACATTGCTGACGCGGAACTGAGTGCCAAACAAATAAACAAAGATTAAAGCACTTTATTAGTTTTGACTAATATTCAACAGATAATTGAAAATGCGAAAAACTTGGGTGAAGCGAGAAAATATATATTACAAACCATTCTACAAGGATAAATCGAAAATGTTTTTGCTTTTGATATTTTTGGTTGGAATCTCATTCATTGCCTATCAGGTTGGAAAACGAATTCGTGTTTTTTTTTTTCTGCGCGTTTGTATTAATATGCATAAATTAATAATAGGCCTTCTCGCTGAATCAGTTGCCCAGCGTGCAGCAGCTGCGACGCAAGCACAAACAAATGATGCAGTCTTTGGGCAGCAAACAGCTGGACGTCGATGACTTTGATGGCGGAGGCGGCATTAATCCTGACAAGGATCTGGCTGAGCTGGCTGTGCCGGCAACACAAGGTGCTGATACTATCAAGATTATTCGGTATGTATCAATGTGGGTGTGGGTGTGTGTGAGTGTGTGGGTGTGTGGGATATATATGTGACATATGTTTCATTACGGCCACGTTTACCATTTGCAGTGGCATTCGTCTCTTTGACTACGATGCGTACAAGCCCAATTACAAGGGCAATTTCAAGTGTCTGGATGGCAGCAAGGAGATACCGTTCGACCATCTAAATGACAACTATTGTGACTGTGTTAGTGATGGCAGTGATGAGCCGAGCACGAACGCCTGCTCCAACGGTCGCTTCTATTGTAAATACCAAAAAAGACATATCACGGGCCGCGGCCTGGACGTTTGGGTCTGGGCCTCCCGGATAAATGACAACGTATGTGATTGCTGCGACGGCAGCGACGAGTGGACGACAAATGCCAACTGCCAAAATCATTGTGCGTAGCTTTGTTTCTTTGTCTTTCGTGTGATTGGCTTAGCAGAACACCGGAAAATCAAAAACCAAAAGAAAACAAAGCGACTTGACAGCTATCTCATTCGCATCTCAAAGATTAATCCATTTAGTAGATAAAAGCGCATCACAAATGATATTTTTTGTAGAATATTTTACGATAAACGTGTAATTTATTTAAACAAAAAAGAGAAAACCAAGCATTACATTTAAGTAGATCGAATAAAAATACGTAATTCATAAAGATTTTGAAAAAAAAAAAAAACAAATTTTAGTAAAAACTTACTTTTCGGCTATTCCAATTGGAAATCTGTGAATGCTCATCGCCAACCCCCAACAAAGTCCTTTTATGCTTAATTCCATTTATTACTAGACACGCTAGAATCAGAAGCCTGCTTTACATAGAACTCTATTTAATTATTTATTTTATTTATTTTTTTATAGTGAAGACATTCAATATTGTTTATCTTCATTTCTGTTTCAAGACTCGCAACATATTTTACTTTACTTTCAAGCCGTACAATTTTTACTGACAATTTTGAACTGCAAATTCTAAAAGGTACGAAACTGGTGATTTTTTTTTTTTTTTGACGTTCATCGATTATTAGCAATATTTTTGTTAAGTAAAGTTTTGCAATCCCATTGTATGCTGTTTATATATGAGGCTGTTTTGCATTTATCTTTTATATATATATAGTCGGGATTTCATGGCTTTTTATATTAAGGAACGTTCTTGTAATTCAAATATTTCATTCATTGTTTTATAGTTTTTTTTTTATTTTATTATTTTGTTTTTTGTTTTCATTGAGATGGTCTACTTAGCATTTTGTAGCACAACGTTGAACTACGTACACAATACATAGAGCAAAATCGTTTTTTCCTTTGTAATCTTACAAAAATCATTAAATAAAGTACATTGAAGGCATTACTATTAAGATTAATTGATTGTGTAAGCCTATGTTTTGTTAAGGTTTTGGAACTTAAATTATGCTTACTTAACGCTAAGTAATACTTAATCAGAGTTTTTCTTTTTCATTTTAATTTTTTTCTTTTTTGTTTTTTTTTTTTTTATAATGTTTGGATACTTGCGGCTCTATGTTTGTGTGGATAAATTTAATTTTTGATATAAATTCAAGTTGATCGAAATCGTTAAATATAATTTCAATGCTTTTGCATTTTAAAATAGGTATTTGGAAATGGAAAGATTGCATTTATATAGGGGCGAAAAGTATAAAAGTAAGAAAGATTTTTTATTATTGCACTGACGAGATTTTCTTTCTTGTTTTATTCTTTGTTTAAGTCTGATAGTATAAGAGGGGCGAGAAAGAAAAAAAAAATTAAATAAATATTTTTGGACAATACACATAAACTATAGAAATCAAATATACAATTAGAATCTGTTTCAGCACAACAATTGACGCGACCTTAGCTTTACATAATTGGTATAAAAAGAGAGAAAGTTGAGTTGGGGATATAACTTAGGGCTACACTTAAGCCAAAAATTAGTAGCATAAAATGTATTTATGTTTATAGATAGTTTATAATTAGGTATACAAGTCTAACGGCAAAGCGTATAATACAATTTTTGCAGTTTGCGTTTCGTGCGACATTGATGATGATTGTGCGAATGATTCGGCTGCTGGTGATGATGGTGATGGTGATGATGATGATGATGGTGGTGATGATGCCTGTTAGAGTGCTGATGTGTATGTGCCTGTTGCGGAAAGTGTGGCCGTGCTGTAGTGTGTGGCTGTTGCTGCTGCTGCAGATGTTGCTGCTGTTGCTGCTGTGGTGTATGGCTTTGATGATGATTATTTACAATGCTCGCCGTGCAGGCCGTGCTTGAAGTCGTAACGGCACTGAGAGCCACTGCCGATGAAATCAGTGCCGCGGCCAAGCGAGAGGATGCCGACGACGAGGCAGTATCCGTCGATAGCAGCAATTGTTGCTGTTGCCGTAGCTGCTGCAGCTGCAATCGCTTAGCAGCGGCGGCGCCCTTGCGCATCGCATGTAAACGCCGCCGATGATGATGTGGATGCAATTGAAGCTGTCACTTTGCCTCATCGCTGGCATCAAGCAGATTGTTGCTAGCACCGCTCGAGCCATTGTTGGTAGCCACAATTGGCTGCTCATGGCCGGGCTGTTGCTGCAACTGCTGCTGGTTAAGTGAGTGGACATGCTGACAAAATGCCTGCAGCACCTCAAAATGTGTCATCAGATTCGCCGGCTGATTATCGTAGTGCAAGTGACGAGTAATGGGTGCATTCAAGCGCCTCAGCATCTCGGTGAACAGCTTCTCCTCCTTGCGTATCCAGGGCCGTCGATCGTCCTGCACCTGATAAGGTGTGAGATGCACATGTATGTTCATGCCTGAAATGTGAAATTCAATAAATACGAGAACTTGGCAAAGTAAGCAACTGATATACCCATTCGCGTTAACGTCTCCAGCAGGCTGCGTGATGTGATCCATGTGTTCTTCTGGCCACCATGACCGCCATCCAGCCAATACATGTCCGTTATGCGCGAGAGCAGCCGGCACATGCTGCTGTCATCGGGCGTCAATGTTTTCAGATAATGAAACTCATAGATGAACTGCAAGCAAACGCGAATCAATGAATAAATTAAATATTTCAATTGCGATATTCTTATAACTAGTTTGTTAACGCAGTAAAAATTTGTTAGCGATTTTTACACCAAATGTGACTCACTTGATTGAGCACGACGCAGCCCTTGCTGAAGCCTATCAGCACCAGCTTGGACTTGTCCAAATTAAGATTCTCTCGCCACCACAATGGATTATTCTCGGACGTCGGCGTCGCTGGTCGCGGCTGTTGCGGTTGCGTTGGCAGCGACGGTTGCCGATCGGCGCTGCAATCATTGCTGCTGTTTGTTGTGTTGTTGTAGTGATCCACATTGTTCATTGGCGTTGTCGCTGCCTTAACAACTGTCTGTTGTTGTTGTTGCTGCTGCTGTTGTTGTTGCTGTTGCAGTTGCTGCTGTTGTTGTTGCAGTTGCTGCTGCTGTTGCAGTTGTTGCTGTTGCAGCAGCTGCTGCTGTTGTTGCTGTTGCAGCAGTTGCTGCTGCTGCTGCTGCTGCTGCAGTTGCTGTTGCTGTTGCTGTTGGTTGTTCACATCTTGATGATTGTTAAGCAGAGCATCTTTATTGTTGACATTGTTGACATTGTCACCATTATTAGTAGCTGTGCTCGTCGTCTCCGTGCTGCCAGCGGAGATAATGGGAAAGATCACGGCACCATCAGCATCCACTGTCACATTCTCTTGCACCTGCAGTATATCTATATCCATTTCCTGACTGCTGTCATTCGCCGCTGCTGCTGCCGCCGCCGCCGCTGCTGCTGCTGCTACTGAGGCTGAGCTAGACTCGGAGTTCACAGTCGCATTTGAGAGCGTCATTGCAGCGGCAGCTGCAGCAGCAGCAACTGCAGCCGCAGCGGCCGCCGCCTGTGCAGCCTGGTCGAGTATCTCGTTTTCGGGTATTGAGATCAGGCGTTGCGATAGATTCTGTAGCAGTCTGTAGATGATAGCAAAGGAGGCAATAATATAATAGTTGTAGAAGGTAAAATTATTAATACTATAACAGAGCTTAGGCTATGACGTATTTAGAGTGAGCAAAGTATATATCTATGGTTTCCAATTATCTAAATAAATCATGTATAAATTATATGATGTATATAGGGACAACTTTGGTCCTATCTAGACTACACTGAATTGCATACTAGCTCAATATATATTACTTGTTATAATAACTCACTGTTTATACAATAACTTCTTTAAAATATATTCTTTTTTAATTTCCTTTAATACTTGCTATCTTATCATAATTAAAAAATATCACTGATCATTTGATCACTATGAATTGGGGCATAGCTGGTTGGCCTGACAAAGCAAATACCCCCATTGGGTTTATGATATTATTGAAATATTTTTCTGTTCTTATTCAGGCTAGACATTATAATTATTTAAACTAACTTTAAGTTGACTGTCGTCTTGGCAAACTTTTTTAATAAATACGATTGCAATATTGATCCTAACTCAAATTACAAATGGTTAACAAGAGAGCACGTTCTAGACAAATTGAAATACTAAAATATGCGATTGACATTATTACGTTAACATCAACTAAATAATAATTCCCTATATAATTAACGAAAACTATATGCCGCTATATCAAATAAATATGCTAAGTAAACCCTTATCTAAAGAATCAATATCTATCCAAACTCTCAGCTGCACTAACTCAACGATGATCCACAATTTCTGCTTCACTGTCTAACATAGATGATCCATAAATTGCTATCCAACTCACTTTTCTAAATGTTGCAGCGCATGGTTCATGGGCGTATGATCCGGCACACCAGCATTATTTCCGCGTACAAAATTATCGAAGCAACTGAAGGTCTTAAATTCCATGCTAAAAGTAAAGAGGAGCAATTAGTTAAGCTAGAGAATTGGATATTATACCACTCATACTTACCGAACCGGCCGTATGACTATAATGTGGGAGCGCGGAAAGGCTTCGCGCAGCAATATCGCAGAGTTCTCTAGATTATATTTCATGTAACCGCGACTATCCCTGTTCGTTTCCATGCTCTCCGGAAAGTCCTGCACATCGCCGCCAAAGTAGATAATTGCCTTGGAGTCATCGACATGCTGCGACTGCTGCCGCACAATGGGCGGACAGTAGACAATGTCGTTGGCACGGTTCTGAAAACCGGCCACGGAGAATATTCGAAATGGACCGGCCGAAGTGCTTGGCGTGCATAAACGCTCCCCGCTGCTGCCGCCAAGCATTCCCTCGAAGTTTCGTATCCGCTCTTGTAGTTGCAGAAATTGATCAATGGTGAGCTGAGAGGTATATGAGAAGCATCAGAGAGCAGTCCAATCGATACTTTCAATAGCCAGCATAATATACCAGATACATATACAGATACACACTCACACACACACACACACACACACACGAACACACACACACACACACGCACATCTAGTAATAGTCATTGTCATAGAAATCACGAGGATCGCCACAGCAGCCAACGAAACGATGTCGCGTATCCTCCACACACAGCTTGGCATCCTCTTTCATCTCCTTGAGCTTCACGCGCACCTCCTCCCGCATCAGATTGCGGCACATGGCCACCAAACCCATGCCCAGCAGCATGTATATGAAATTGATGGCCAGCTTGAACTGTTGATCGGTGATCCGCTGCAGATCGGAAACCTCATTGGGATCGGCGGAGATATCTTCGCGCAGCTTCTGTGTAGCCGCATCCACATCCGCTGCCGTGGTCAGCGAAGCGCCCGGCACAAAGTCACCGAAGCCGATCTTGCACAGCGATGTCATGCAGAAGTAGAAGCTATTCAAAAAGCTCCACTTCTCCCAGTTGGCGAACATAATGGTGCCCGTCAGCACATAGAAGATGATGACCCAAAGGCAGGCCGTTGACGGTACTATGATCTTCTTGCGCAGCGTCAAGGTGCCCAGACTTCCGCTCTCGAGCGCCTCCATGCGCGCATCATAGTTGCGCTCCTGGGTGCAGTCGTGCATGGAGCGATAGAGAAATTTGAAGGAGCGCGCCAGCACGCGTCCCATATTGAGGAAGTAGAGTATGTAGAGGGGTATGCCAAAGGTGGCATAGATGACAGTGAAACCCTTGCCCCACGGCGTGCGCGGCACCATATTCCCATAGCCAATCATTGTGATCACCGAGAGGCAGAACATCAACGCGGCCGGAAAACTCCAGATCTGTGCCGGACTCCGGCCCACATAGCCGTTCTTGATGATCGCCGCTATCTGCACTTGATACGCCTGCAGCACGGCATTCGTCTCGTTCACCCACAGTTTCTTATCAATCAAATTGAGCTCCTCGGTGATGTTCCACAGACGTTGTGAGCAATTGGATCGCAGACTAAGCACCACCTTGGCCGTCTCGTCCACATACTTGCGCTCGATGTTCATAAAGGCCAATGCGCCGCAGATGGCATAGAACACAATGAGTGCACCCACGCCCACCTGTGTGCACATGAAGGTAACGAAGTTCCTGCAGCAGCGCTTCACACGTTTCCGCGGCTGATTGCTGGCCGTCGATGAGACGGTGGACGCCTCCACGCCCAGCATCTGGGGGGAGCTGCGTTGAAATTTGTTCGACATGTTCGCCAATGGCCAAAGGCAATTACATAGTTATATAACTCTATGCCGACGGGGATCAGTTCTCACTTCCTCACACACTAAATATATGTATATATATATATATATATATATATATATATATATATATTTGGATATATGTTTATTAAAATCGACAAACTATTTGGTTTTATGTGCAGTTAATTGGAAATTCGCTTTGGTTATTCGTGCCCGAATGGTCGAAAATCAGCACAAATGCTATAAATAAATCCACACACTGCCGCCACACAGCATTTTCCGCCAAACGAGTCTACTTGGCCAAATGCGACGCCGAGCAATGTGGATGCGATCGATGCGGCCGCCAAAATTCAACTGTTTGCTCCAAAAAACAAACTCAACTAAACTCAAATTTCTCTTGGGCAGCGAAACAACAAGAACAACAACAATATTTGGAAAGAGCATCGCTAGGGATTCAAAAGAATTATTTTTGAATACAGTGAAAGCTCAGCAGCAACGAAACAAATCCGTTGTTTGAAAAATATACAAATATAAAAATTTTGAATTAATTAGCAAAGTAGATCACAGCGAAGGTAGTTAAAATCATTGTCACTTTTATCATGACGATAAAAGATTAAGAAATTAACAATTTATTTTAAATGTTTAGATATTATTAAAGCATAAAGCTAAAAGCTTTTTTTTAAGCAGAAATAATTTGAATGAGGTTAACTCAAAAAATTTCCAGTATTAAAATTGTTTATAAATTTCGTTAGCACAAATTTTTTAGCGACCCTCGCATTACATTATAGATTATACATTATACACAACCCAAAAACAGTCTAACATTATATGTAAACTTTTTGTTTTAAGCTGAATAGAAATATCGAGAGTAGTTTGTAACATACAAAAATATAACAAATTATTATAATTCAATTTTCATTTGTAAACTTTTTTTAACATAATAGATCTAAACGAGGGTAGTTTGAAACATTGTCTGTCTTTATATAATGATAAAATCAACATAATTAAATTATAATTTGTAAGATTTTTTTTTAACAGAATAGAATAGAACAAAACACTGCCTTGATGTAAAAAGAAATGTGAAATAAAATTTGTTTTTTATATATTTCTTTCAGTACTAATGAGAAGATGTAAGATACAAATATGATATTAAATTATTATATCGTATTAAATTAAATTTTTTTTTTAGATTTTTCATATATATTTTTTTTTTCACTTTTAAATTTCTATAGGTCGCAAGCTTTTCATCTACCCTCGCATGCATCCGAAAAAAAAGCATACATATTCCTGTACTTTTGGCCAGTCATCACTGTACTCGCACACACACATAACACACACGCAGACACATTTATGAACTATGGCATCGAAAAATGGAAAATACGTATCTCAAGAAATTCTATTTACATTTTAAAAGTTATTTACGTTGTGGCGCGAGTGCGCGCTGTGGGCGTGCGTCTACGAAATGTCGTTGATTAATGAATCGAATAGGTTTTTAGCTAGTGAACGTAGTACTACAACAGATCCATATATAATGTATGTATATATAATATACATTATATGCAATGCAATGAAAAATTATTGCAGATTATTTATGCGTTTATCACAAGCAGCTCAAAGAACAAATAACAATATGCGAAGCACAACAAAGTGTCTGCAAAATATAAACAAAGAATAAAACGCGCGAAAGAGAGCGCAACAGAAAAGCGCAAAAGAAAATAAATAAATCTGACCCACAGTGAGACCTGATGAAACGAACTGATAAGGAAAAAATAAAACACTAATTATTGACAGATGAGCATCATTTCTTTTTTGCTCCTAAATTCACTTGCATAACACTTTTCTCGACACAAATAAATAAACAAAATAAAATTGAAATTATAAACAGTGATTTTTAAGGGTCGTTAACATTCCGCTTAGCCGGTTTAACCTGTACACAGACAACAGATACACAAGAAGAGGCACGAAGATCAATGAATGCGCAAAAAACGGGTCAGCGGCGGTGGTTTGCGGTAGGCAAGAGTTGCATTACGTGGGCGTCGCATTAGGGGTGCTCACGACAGCAGCCATAAGATGTGGAGCGGGGGGAGGGGTTTTAACTGCTGTCCGCCAGTGGGGGCACTGCAACTGCAACAATTCTGCTCAGCAATGACCCTGAAGATGTCAAATAAATGTCCAGCGGCAAGCGCAGCAGCAGCAACGGCAGCAGCAGCGTCAGCAGCAACACCAGCTCTGAGGGGTGAAATGCGTAGCGAAGAGATGGATTTTTTCAATACACACACTCGTATGAAAACATACACATACACACACACGCACACACTTCAGTCTCACATACATAAGCGCGCATACACACACACACACACACACACACACAATATTTCACGAATTTATGCAAAATTTTCAGCGCACCGCGCGAATTTTGCACTGACTGCATAATTTGCATTTTATGTTTGATACTTACGCCGTTTTTGTTTTAATTTGTTGCGATAATTTATTTATTTATAAAAATATTCCCGCGTCTTTTGCTTCTATACAGTTTTCTTTTATCTGTGCGTCTGTATTTTTAATTTTCGTATTTTTACATTGATATTTTCACACACTGCAAATATGGGCACACAAATCCTGTTAAAAATCCCAAAACTGCGCACCACGGCATCTGTGTGACCGCGATGACAACATACATAATACCAAATAGTAAAATACTAAAAATACTGCACATGCAAAGAGGTAAACTGCAGCTGTATTGCAACGAGGTGGCAGCGCTCTAAAAATGTGGTTATGTATATGAAAGATACATGGCGGGAAATTGTTTGAAACTAAATTCAAATTTGGATATTACATTTTGAACAGCTCTAACTGTACTTGCGTCAATTTTTTAGCTTACATTTTTTAGAACGCCGAGAATCATGAGAATATGAAGTTATATATACGCTAATATTAAATTTTGTAAAAAGCTGGATTACATATAAATTTATTTTATTTATTCTAATTACTCATTCGTATAAATGAATGATTAAGTAGCTTCGCTTGGATTCATCTCAGATTTAGTGCTTTAGCAGCAGGCTGAATAGTCTTAAATTTAATGACTTATATTGAAGTCATCTATACTTATTATGACACATATTACTTACTCATACGCATTTAATCAATCTATTATACTTACTATATCGAATATATCTGAAAACAAAGAGCGAAACAACCAACATTTTCAATCCACCCCCCGAAAACCTAACGATTTGAATTGTGCTTCCGACAGAGAGGACTTTCGACTAAAACTATATGAAACTAAATGTTTAGTAATAATAATCATAAATTTTATTTGGTTTTGTTTTTATTTTTTTCGACATTAAAATGCTGCTAGGTATGTTTATTTTGATTTGTAATTTATTTATTTTTTAAAATTTAATTGGAATAAATTTTGCATTATATGTGTATATAAATATAATTATATATATACATACATATATAATGCAGATATCATATTGATTAGACGACGAAAAAATTCTTTAGTTTATGATAATATAAGATATATATATATAAATATATAAATATTTATATAATATATATATATATGTATTTGAGCATAGGTTTTTTTTTTTGTTTTTTTTTTTTAATTGTTATTAATATAAAATTGTCGAGTGCAGAGTGAAAAAATAATTACATTAAATCTGGTTAAGTGTGGTGCGAGATATTTAATTATTATGATTTTACTATTGTTATTTTACTATCGTTATTATATATTCATCAGATAGCAGAACCCTATGTATATATATACATATATATATTTTTTTATTTGTATATATATAAAAATACGATCGAAAGAGTTGCGCTCGCCCTTTTTTTGTTTGAGTTCATCCCAATTTAGATCTGTTTTAGTATATAGTATAGTATAGTATATAATATATATATGTTTGTTTTTTTTTTTAATATAATTTCATATTTATTACATTTTTGGTACATAAATCTGTGTGTTGTAGTTGTTGTTGTTGTAAATGTTGTTGCTGCAATATTTGTTGAAGAGTTTTTAAAACTAAATAAAATAATAATTATATATATACATACATATATGTATATTTATATGCATATATACATACATACACAACTTAAAAGTTAACATAATTGGTAAATTATAAACTAAGAAATGTTTAATTTTTGTTTTATTTTATACATTTTGTGCTTTGGACCGAAACATAATCAATTTTGCTTTTAACAAATTATAATTAAAAAAATACATTTACATAACTAAATAAGGCAAGCAACAGAAATATATTATTAATTGTTGCCTTTCCCTAATTATTATTTTTACTTTATTCACTTTTTAGCCATAGTTTTGTTTATGTAAAGTTTTTTTGTGCCGAAAATATCACATTGATTTTTTAATTTTTAAATTTTAATTATTTTTCTTTTCTTATCGATTTTTTTTTTTTAATATTTGCCATTATTAATTTCAATAAGTGCCAAACCATAAATTTTGCTTATCACAAAATGTTTAAAATTAATCAAAATTGCTATTTAAAATATTTAATATTTTTAATTTTTTTTTTTTTTAATTTTTATTTATGTTTAAGAAAAAATCCAATGAGTTCTAATCGAAGCATTTGCTTAGATAGTTATTAAATTTAGTTTACTTAACAGTTGCTGATATGAATTATTTCAAATCTAATATATTTTTATATATATTTTTTTGTTTTGCTTTTATTTATTTATTTATTAATTTATATTTGTATATATATTTAAGCTTAACGTAAATGTTTAACAAAATTGTGAGGTGGTTCAAGTGGTTCGCATTTAGTCTAACAAAACATAAAAAAAAACTTTAACCATACAAAAGTTGAATTAAATTAACGCAGCTAACAAAACAAACACAATTATTATTGTTGTTGTTGTTTTTGTGTGTAATTTGTAATTAAAATAGTTTGCTAATATATAGTTAAAATTATTAAAATTAAGCAATCAATCAACAATAAAACTGAAATGCATTTGAGGTATATCAAAATTTCTTCGTAGTTCTTTGAGTAAACAATGTACTCTGCAAAAATCATATATATATAAGTATATCTATATATATATATAGTAAAATTAATAAAAATATATGCATATATATGCGTGTGTGTGTGTGTTTTTGTATGCCAACTAAAATCTAATGTGATAATATATATGAGTAGTATACGAGTAGGTGACTGTGACTGCCTTAATGGCCGGACCTTAGAGTGTCCTTTTTTTTTTTTTTGCATCTTTTACAATTAATTCTTTTACTTTACTTTTACATTTAATTTTTTAAAATTTGTTTATAGGCATATATGTATATATATATGTGTATTAGGAAACAACACGCAGAAACCTTTAAAGTTTTTTTTTTGTTTTTTCTTTTTTGTTTTTTTTTTAGTTTAGTAAAGTTTACATCGAATGCTAAATACGCCCTAGTTTTTCGACTTAAATTTAGTTAGTTAGTTAGTTTAGTGCCCGGTTTTCAAAGCGGGCTACTCAAGTTCAAGCAACCGAAACCGTTATATAGAATCTTTATAGCAAATGAAAAACTTGCGTTTCTATAGCTAGTCCATTGATTTCTCATATACATATAAGATGGTATGTGTTTGCCTTACTCTTCTTCTTCATTTTGCATACTTCAATATAGTAGTTTATAGTAATTTTCTTTATTTCATTATTATTCTTGTTTGTTTTTAGCATCTTCGGTTCTATATATTTTGGGTTATTGCTGATTGAGGCTTTCAAAATATGGCTCCGCATATTGGGGGCAAATTGAAATGTACAAAGCGACTAAATGCAAGTTATAACAGTTATCAAGAAAACTGTTATACAAACTGTTACACAAACTGTTATGCAAACTGTTATACAAACTGTTATACAAACGGTTATACATATATAATTATTTAATAGGTTGAACTCCGAGACGAATGAAAGACACTTAAACGTTAATAGGAAAAGACGCGACAAATCATTGTGGATGTCCTTTACATGTTGCTGTTGCTGTAGTAGTAGTTGTTGTTGTTGTTGTTGTAGTAGTTGCTAAATGTTGTCCGCTGTGCGTAGCCGTTGCCATGCAGTCGCCCGCCCCGCCCTTATATCTGCGAGTTGAGCTTGATCAGTCGATCCGGATGCTTGACCCGTAGATGCGATCGCAGCGTATCGATGCGACTATACGTAGCTGGGCAATAGGGACACATCGAACGCTGAGCGGTATGAGAGTGGAAATGATGCCAACGATTGGTCACCTCCTTGCCGCAGGAGCGACAGCGCCACATTGTGCCCGGATCGCGCGACGGCGTAAACATATTGTGATACGACATGGTGTGATGCGAATTGTGACCGGTACTTGTTGGTGTTGTGGACCCACCGCCCAAAGCGGCCGCCTGTCCAGGATTATAGCCGTGGGCGGGTGGCGTGCCGCCGGCGGTATTATGGCCATTGCCAGCAGCGCGTATATAGTGTAACGGATGATGGTATTCGCTCTTCAATGCGGCCGATAGCTGCATGCCGAACGACGGTGGCGGGGGCGAGGCCGACGAGGAGGTCGAGAGCGGTGTCGAGAGATGGTGACGAGCGGCGAGGCCTGTTGTCGAGAACGAGAAAGAGAAGAACAGACACACAACAGCCCGTCGAGCGGGACGAAAATCAGCCCAGAGAAATAGATCGTATTTGAGTTTTTTTTTTGTTTTTTTGGTTTTTTGATTTTTGAATTTGGTAAAAATTTGAGGTTTTTTTTTTTTTTTTTTTTTTTTTGATATGATAAGGATAGTGGGAGCGTGACAGAGATAGAGAGTTAGAAAGAGAAAGTATGATAGACATATGGTAAAACAGAGAGATAGAGAGAGAGAGAGAGTTTTGTTTCATTGTGAGCAAAAATAATATTGTTGTCATAGGCAAATACAAACTAAATATTTGGCGTAACAAATTATTTTATATGAAAAAAAAAAAAACAAAAATAAACTATATATACTAAATACATATATATACATATATATATATATATATATATATATATATATATATATATATATATATATATGTAGGCATATATAGTTGTTGGCTAACTACGTTCAAGCAACTTAAACAACATAACGCGTATCAAATACAAAAATAGTTCGAGTATGAAAAACAAAAGGAAAAAATAAAAAAAAAAAAAACTATAAGAAAATGAAAATAATTAAGAAAAAAACTAAAAATACAAATTTATTGTAAAACAATAAAACAAAAACTATGTTCTTTTAGCTTTTAAATATTTCGATGCCCTTCACATTCAAGCGTGCAAGTTGTATTTTTTTTAATAATAGAATTTCAGCTCACGTTTTTTTTTTTGTATATTAAAACTAAAACTAAAACTATGACTAAATCTATAAATGTATAAATAGCTAGAATTTGTTACAGGAATTAAAAAAAAAAATGCCTCCGTTGAGATTTTTTTATTTGCTGTAATATATAGTTAAATATATATATGCATATATATTTATTAAAAAAAATATATATATACACAGATATATATTTAAATTATATTTATGTATAAAATTAGTCACAAATCATATATATATATATATATATATATATATATATATATATATATATATATATATATATATATATATTGTAGTTTTAAGGTTTTGAGCACAAATGGGTAACACAATCGATCTGAATGACAAGTACAAGATATATATAGTATATATATGTATATATATAGCTGCATAAGTGTGTTTGTATGTATGTATGTGTGTGTGTGTAATTAACATAAAATTGAATTATATATAATATCATATAAACATTTGTTCGTTATTGTTGGGTGTAACTCATTTGTGCGTCGCATCATTTTTCTTATTTTTTCCACTTTTATTTATTAAGCGAAAACTCAAAAAAAAACCTACAAAAACTTGTTAATATAAGAGCACATATTATATATATATATATATAAATATTTTTTGTATATGTATATATTATATAATAAATAAATAATTATAAAAGTTAAAGGCTTAAAAAAAAAACAGGAAATTGGGCCGAGGTAATATATAAAATTTGACACATGTATTAACTGAACGTGTGTATATGTGTATGTGTGTGTGTGTGTGTGTGTATGTGGGTGTATATATATATATGTAAACAAAAATATATATATGCATGATAAGTTTCTAATGGGCAGCCCCTAAAAAACTCTTTGGAAGCACAATTCAAAGCGAACAACTCAGGAGGAAAGAAAGAAAAAATGAATCACCATTTTTTATTTTTATTTTTTATTTCCTTTTTTTTTTTGATTCCATAAAATTTCAATTGTTTTTTTTTTTTTTTGCAATTTGTCGTTGATTTTGTCTGTTGTTCAGTTCGGGTTATTAATATGAGGATTATTAATTTAATTATTAAGTTTCATTATTATTATTATTTTTTAGTTTTGTATTTTGCACTCAATTGAAATATAACGCTGGCTTTAATGGATAGAATGTTTATTAAAAATATTTTAAAATATATATTTAATCATTTATATATATAAAAAAGATTTTAACAAATGCTGCAAATTTGCTTAATTTTGTTTGTTTAATTTTTAATCATTTTGTTTTTATGTTTTTTTTTTTTTTTATAAATAAAACTAAAATTATTTGTATTGCGTTTTATTAATATAAGTTAAAGTTAATGCTTAAGAGCTAAGATTACATTGAAACTAGTTAAAAAGTAAAAAAAAGTTTTCAACTTTTCTTATTCAATTTTATTTTTATTCATTATTCATTATTATTATTTTTTTTTTCGAACTGCAAACAAATGCTCGGCTGTTAAATTTAATTAAGAAAAAATTAACATAATAAACATAATAAATTGGTTGTTGGGTGTCTTGTGGTTGTTGTTGTTGTTGTTGTTAATAAATATGAAGTAGGCGGAGCGAGGAGGGGCGGGGCGTGGGGGCAGATCTTAATTTGCTACTATTTTAATGTTAGATTATGACATTTGAAATATTTAAAATAGACACAGAAATGTTGCTAACTGTATTATCTCTCTCTATATATATATATAGTACCAATTGTTCAGATACAAATACAACATACATACACAGAATATATTCATATTCATATTCATATTTTATTTGATATGTTAACATTCGTTTTAAATGTTTTTTTTTTTGCTATATTTATTTATATTTTAACAACTTCGCTCCCACACAAAGTTTTTTTGTTGTTGTTTAATTTTTAATTATTTTAAATTAATTTCTTATTTTTTTTTTAGTATTTAATTATTATTAAATATTCCACATTCCACTTTGCACTTAAGAGAACATCAAAAAACTAGTCATATTGCACATACATAAGTTGAAAAGCTGTCTACGATTCAGGGGGGCGTGGGCGGGGGGCGATCAATTAAAGTATATATTTGGATTTAGCACCATTTTGCATACCACAAATTTGACATATATACTATATAAGTATATATATCATATAGACATCTCTTCCAGCTCTTCCATTTATAATTAACATAATTTCATTTTGTAATGTGTTTGTGTGTGTGTGTGTGTGTATTGGTGTATGTGTGTGTGTGTGTGTGTTTTGGTGTGTGTGTGTGTGTATGTGTGTCTAAGTTTAACTATAGTTATCACATCGTATATATAATATTTATATAGATAAATTTCATGTTGTTGTAACAAAAGCAAAAAATTTCAAGTATTTAAAACAAAAATAAAAAATAAAATATATAAAAAAAAAAAATAAAACAATTATTAAGTCTGGGCAGTATTTGATGTAGCATTAATTACTAAACAATTTCAGTGTTACAAATTAAAACAAATAAATAGTATTTAATTAATTAATGTTTAATGTTTTAACACCTCATTTTCTTCTCTCTTTTTTTAGGCAATTTTTGTGCGCACCAATGAAAACAAAAAAATTTACAACAAATTTCAAAAATGTACAAAACTACTTAGTGAAAAAGATATGTAAAAATATACATATATATATTTATATATATATATATATATTTAAGGGGTATATATACAGTGGCTTTTGAAAAAATGCTGCAAAAATTATATTTTAATATTTAGTTATCAACTAAATTGTATGGAGACTGGTTAACCGAACGCGCCCGGCACTCACATGCATTTATCAGTTATCAGATATATTGATGTATATATATATACCTAGGGTTATTGCTGATATAATACAATGGGGTAGGTTTTGGGAAGGCTGACTGGGGCGAGGGCTTTCAATTTTGCTCGTTTTTTCCCAAATATTTTTTTTTTTTTTTTAATTTAAAATTTTCTTTTAGTTTATTTTTTGTTCTGCATTCACTCTCGCACACACACGTGTTATATATTATATATATATATGTATGTATGTATAAATAAATTAACATTTTTGATTTTGTTAATTAATTAATATTAATAATTGTATACTAATAGGGCATCGTATGCATATGTCTTCCAAGATTAACATTAAAACGCGCATATAATAAATATTTTCTTTTTCTGCTACAATTTCGATTATGTACTATACAAATATGCTGTTTAACTGTATATAGATATAGAGATGTTTTCCTTTCTTTTTTTTTTAAATAATATTTTACAGTTTTTTATATATATAAACATGATTACTACATTTAGATTTGAATTAGTTGCACACATAATAAATCTCGAGCGTAACAATGTCTTTGTGCCTTTTTTTTTTTTTTTGTTTATGAAGAAAATCTCTGTTAATTATGTTTAAAGTGAGTTCTAAGTGCATATAGTCGACTATATATATATGTATATATATAGATCTGTGAAGATTTGCTGCAAGCGTGCGCACATTAGTGTTAAATGCAACAACAAACAGGTGCAAACAGTTTGGCACATGATTTGCTCTAGAGTTGACAGATAAACAGGGTTGTCAGGGCTACCAAAAATTACATATATATATGTATATATTTGTTAGCTAACAATTAGTTAAAGTTTTTTTTTTTTATAAAGTGCTGATAAAAGTTTTTACTTGAATTTATATATATTTATAATGCACAATCTCATTTCAAGTTCTCTGTTTGGCTGCCTTGGAAACCCTTTTTTAATAACTATTGTTAAAGATTTTTGATTTTTTTCTATACTTTTGTAACTATTGAGTTTGCAAACATTTTGAATCCAGTTGAAACCATGAATCGTGCACAGATCAGCATTTGATTCCATGCTTTATCCACTTTTCGAATCTTTCCTTTCTTTCTCTATATAATTGACAAATAAATTTGGCTTACCATAATATTTTGCAATGCATGGTCAACATTTAAGAATTCATTCAGTTAATTATATATATATAGATATTGGGTATATGTATATATATATATTTATATATATATATATATTTATGCATATGCTTAGTTCTGAGTATCAATGTTGCTGCTGCTGCTGCTGCTGCTGCTGTTGTTGCCAATGCTTATGGTGGCAACTGCCTGTTGAAGTTTCTAGGATTACAATTATTACGATTAGCATTAGCATTAGCATTACTATTAGTAGTTGTGGCTGTTGTAATTGTATTAGCTTCCATTTGATTGGCATTTGTTGAATTGTTGCTGTTGCTATTGCACCTGTTGACAGCAGCAACATCATCAGCGACAGCAGCAGCAGCTGCACACGGCGCCAACTGCTTTAGCTGCTCCATATAATGATTGAAGCTGCGTCGCATACAGCTAGCCATGACATCTGGCTCCTCCTCCAGCTCATTGTCATCGCTCTCATCAATGACAATCGTTTGCGTTGGCTGATGCAGCTGACGATGTTGCTGATGTTGCTGTTGTTGGCGATGTTGCTGCTGCTGCTGCTGCTGCTGCATGCGCATGTTGCTGCTGTATTGTTTGGCCTCAAAATGTTGTTGATAGTAGTTGCGTGCATAGAAATTGAGTGGTTGTGCTCGGCGTAATAGATGTTGCTGCTGCTGTTGCTGCTGTTGCTGCTGCTGCTGCTGCTGCTGTAGATGTTGCTGTTGCTGTTGCTGCTGTTGATAGTTGCTGGCAAAGTACGGCGGCTGTTTCATGGTCGACTCGTCTGGGCTCCATGCAGCATAGTTCCAGGCCAGGTACTGGCTATATCATTCGCTTGTTGCATTGTGTTGCTGCTGCTGATGATGCTGTGGCTGCAGCTGTTGGTGCAACATGTGCTGCTGCGCCAATGCCTGTGCATGTTGCTGCAACTGTTGCTGTTGTGACTGTTGTTCGCGATGTTGCTGCTGCTGTTGCTGTTGCTGCTGCTGCTGCTGCTGTTGTTGCTGCTGCTGCTGCTGCTGCTGGTGTTGCTGCTGTTGCGCGGCTGTAAACGCTGCTGCTGCCGCCGCTGCCATTGCTGCCTGCGATGCGGCTGCCAACTGTGTCGCCGTAGGCGTGACACCGCCCATCGCCGTCGGCGAGGCGGACATTACGTTGTCGAACTTGCGCGTGTCCGGATTGTACGTTGGATGCTTGAACTTGCAATGGGTGCGCAGATTGTCGCTGCGTGTGTAGGTGGCATGGCACAGCGGGCACTCGAACCGGCCGGGGAAGTGGACATGGTAATGGTTGCGTATGTGCGTCACGACCTTGCCGCACAGCTTGCAGCGATGCAGGTTGCAGCCGCCGGAGAGACGCTCGAAGGTGAGCCGCATGTGCCAGGCCTTCGAGCCTGCTAGTATGCGCAGTTCATTTTCATTATTTTTAAATTATATTTTTTAATTTAGTTTTTTAATTAGGTTTTTGATTTTTTTTTTTTTTTTTTTTCAAAGTTTCAGTTTAGTTAAATTTTGTTTTTGGTTTTTTTTTTTTTTTTTTTGGTTTTTGATTTTTGGTTTTTGGTTTGGTTTTTCGTTCAAACGCGTAAAGAAAAAAGAAGAGAAAAACAATGTTGTTGTTGGTGATTCACAGAAACAGAAAAATTATTATTTTTATAATTATTCTTAAGCTGTATTTTTTTTTTTTTTTTTTTTTTTTTTTTTAACTAGTTGCCCTTGCTTTTTATTTATATTTGAATATTTTTTGTTTTGATAGCCAATGAAGAGTTTGCAGTAATTTGGTATTTAAATTTATTAACTATATATATAATGTGTTAAGACGTGCGAACGACGTCTTGTCTGGATTTTTAGTAAGATATATGTAAATATATGTATTTGAGGGGGGGATAAACCATGAAAGGTGTATGGGGTGGGTGGTAGAGAGGGTGGACTTCAACGAGTTAAATAAATATTTTATTTCGCAATTTCAATTTCAATTCGAATTTCAAATATGATTTACACGCAAAAATTTTGTTACACCCAAAACAAAAACAAAATATTTTAATAAAGTAAAATAATAATGATATTTTTTTTGAAGATATTTTGTTTGGGAATAGAAATAGAAGAAGATGGTAAACCAATTCAAAAATTAAAATATAAATAAATTTGACATTGAGATATTTGCTTAAATTATTATTTACAACAATCGAACGACTTTTTGAAGAAACCCAAACCAAATAACGTTTATAAGAAATATATATATCATAAATTCAAATATATATATGTCTATATATATATATATATATATATATAAATGCAATGAGAGCGGTGTTTTTGTTTGGGATATATCAATTTTGTTTCTGTTGTTGTTTTATTATATATATATATATATATATATATATATATATATATATATATATATATATATAATTTGTTTGTTATATGGTTTAAGTAGCTGATGAGGTGTGTGTTTTGGTTGGATGTTTTGTTTCGACTGTTAATATTATATTAAAATTCTGTTGTATTATAATTTATTTTTATTTCTGTTTAAGCCGAAACCGTATTAGTTTCAAAAAATATATTGTACGGGTGTTGAGGGCAGTTTTTCATCTTTTATATATATATTTTTATAAGGGAAATGCTAATGTGAATGTACAGAGAAGGTTAAATAAGAGGGACCAGAATATAAGACTCAAAAGAAATTTTAACAAAATTATATGTATTAAAAATATAATGTAGATAGTCAAATATATATTTAAGCGACATTCGCATCAAATCGGAAATTTGTGGTATTTACGAAAATATATTTTCAACACCCCTCCTGCCTGCTGCATACAAAACATATATATTTATATTGTAAGAGAGCTCCAAAAATAAATCCTTGTCAAAGACACAGAGTAAGACAGTAACAGCGTAAGAGAAAGAGAGCGCAATAGTGTGTGTGAGAGAGAGACAGAGAGAGAGAGAGAGAGACGTAATAGAGTATAGAAAGTGAGTGAGTAAGAGAGAGAGAGAGCAAGTGTTTAAAAAACATTTTAGAAATATTTTATATATTTAGAGAAAATTTTCAATTGTTTTGGCCAATTCCTGTTTTTTTTTTGTCCATTAATTTTTATAAAAATTTTAAATTTAGCTTTTCGTTTTGTTTTAGATAAAAGAGAACACATACATAAAACAATACGTAACTTAAGTTTTTTATGCATTAATATTTAATTTAACATATTTAAATCAACTTAGATTTATTTGGTTAGAGCTTAGAAAATGGAAACTTACCGTAGGTAGAGAGTGCGCTTGTAGTTTTTATTTATTATTTATTATTATTATTTTTTGGATTAATCGAAATCGATAACGGTATATTTTCATACATATATAAATAATATATATGAAACTGGTATTAAGTTGCTTGCTTGATCTTTTTTTTTTTTTTTTTTTGGTTAGTTTTATTACCTAAAGACTGTTTTCTTATTAGAATTGAAAAGAACTGGAATTTGATTTGAAAGAGTTTTATTAAGTAAAGTTAAAGAAGTTAAGTAATATTTGCTGTTTTGATATTTTGTTTGCATTATTGGATTTCATTTGTTTAAACTACGACTATTTATTTATATATTTTTTGCTTTTAAAATACATTTGTTTATTGCTGAGCATAGAGTGTGAAGTAGAATTAAAGTAACTTTAGCAAACCACTTTCAAATTTATTGAATAATATATATATATATATATATATATTTTTATATAATATATATTTATTAATAAATTGAAATAAGTTTATTAAGAAAATAATGCAACTTATTGAATTCGGTGGGTGTTTTGCCAAAGATACGAGAAACATATAGTGTTTGTGGTATTTTAAAAACTAACGATCGCCCAATTTCAATGCAAATACATAAGCATTATATCTTATCATAGATATGGAATTCTTAAGAGTATATGTATGATGGATATTGTCAGACAACATTTTGTAGATCAAAATTATAACATATCTGATCGTCTCAGTTTATAGTCTGAACAGTAATAATATCAAATACCAAATAATAAATCATATAATTGAAGTCTTTTAAATGATACTATAATATATCCATGATATATATCTATAAATGTGACAAAACAGATTTATAAGATACCATTTTATAGATATCATATCTGTAATACAGTAATTAAGAGTAATATATACTCTCAAAAATTGTATAACCATTATAGATTTATGCAATGTCATATCAGAGTTTTATAATATAATACTCTTAGATGATATAATGCCAAATCTTAGATAAGATAAGTTCACACAGGGGGCTCATTTTTGCACTACGCAAATGCTTCTTCTTGAAATTGAGCGCAATCGTTTTTCAGTGTATTTTCTTTTTTTGCGAATTTTCCTTTAACAATTTATAATATATTTTAAAAAAAAAGGTTTTTTTTTTTTTCTTAATTGCTGAAGAAATTGATTTTTGTATTTTGATCTTTATTGCTTTTGTTTGCATTTCGCTCTTTTTGCTTTTCCATAGTTTTCAGTTACTGAATTAGTCTCGTTGTTGCATGCCTCACTCGTTGCATTTCTTGATAAGATTTATATTTGATTGTTGATTAAGTACTAGATAATATGGCACATAAAATAGTATTAGTCAAAAAACTCACTACTGCACATGTTAAATATAATTTTTGTTTAAATATATTATTTCATAAATAAAGAAAACAAAATTATAAATAAATAAAACTGGAAGCATAACGTCGTGGAATTCTAATGTAATACTTTATAAAGTTTGCTCTTAAGTACTGGCCGCGGTTCACAATAATAATAATAATAATAATAATAATAATAATCATAATCATAATAATAACAATTGAATTGATGTAAAAAAGCATCTAAAGGTTATTTAAGTAACAATTATTAAAAAGTCTTTTAAATCAACTACATGATATTTCTTTGATATCATAGCTAAAGATTCTGCTTGGATAGATCTTAAGTTCATTTAGTATTATAAATATTACGTATGTGGGCTTATTTAATTTTATAGATTGAAAACCTTTTATTCGATACGATACGATTTAATTCGATTTGATTTGATTTGATTTGATTTGTTTAACTTTGCTTTAAACCTATCTTTCAAGATAAATTGCGTAAGGAAACTCTTGGAAATTCTTAGGGTGCTACGTAATAAATAGTTTTTAACTCTGGTGCAGACTTCCATTTTTTTTTGGTTGCTTTTGTTTTTTTGAGGGAGGACTGTTTACATATCGTGAGCGTAACTATCTAAAGAAGTGATCACATATGTACATAATGGCTAAAGAAACGATCCTTGATATCCGCATGCTTGATCTTGCAATGGGCCTTCATATTGTCGCGACGCGTAAACTTCTGACCACAGACGGGGCACTCGTGACTCTGCGGCCGATGGATGTTGGCGTGATGCCAGCGATTCGATACGATCTTGTTGCAGCTGACGCAGCGATAGAGCGTGGGCAGCGTACCAGATAGCTGTACGAATAGCGTTGAGTAATCTATATTATGATCCCGACGATTCGCTGCCGCTGCTGCCGCCGCAGCCGCTGCTGCTGCTACTGAGGTGGATGAGGCAGAGGAGCTGGGCTGCGGCGAAATGGTGCCAATGGCGGGCTGATAATGCGGCGAATTGTGTGCGGCGAGGCTCGATTGCTGCGAGGTGCTAGCAGCAGCAGACGATGACGACGGCGGCGCCGGTGGCGGCACATGATGTCCATGATGCGCATAGCTGTGCGCCAGCTCCAGCTGCTGTGCTCCATTGGGCGATTGCTGCAGTGCATAGCTCAAATGCGATTGCTGCTGCTGCTGCTGTTGGTGTTGGTGTTGGTGTTGGTGTTGGTGTTGGTGTTGGTGTTGGTGATCTCGATAGCTGCTGCTGCTGGAGGTGGGCGTGGGCGAATAGGCCGCTGCTGCCTCAGAGCCGCATAGAGTTTCCGCCGCAGTAGCTGCCACAATGGCGCTGCTGTGCCGGCCCAGATTAAGCGCTGTTTGCGGCGCAGTTGCCAATTGATGCTGCTGCGAATGTGGATGCGAATGCGGATGATGTTGCTGACGATTGCAGCGTATGGCGCGCATATTACGCTCCTTGCACTTGTACTCGCAATTGTAGCTATTATTATCCATATATAGATCCGTGATGGGCATATCCTCGTCGTGTGGTGCATAGATGATGGCACGTCTATATTTGGGCGTGGCATGATGATAGGCAAGTGCCTCGGCTGCCTCCGCCTCAGCCTCTGCCAACGCCGTCGCCTCCGCCTCCGCCTCCGCCTCCGCATCGACGTCCACATCCTGAACGACGGCCATGGCCACATCGACCTCGACATCGTCGTCCGTTTCGTGCTTGCGAGCACTGTTAAAACATTTAACGCGACCTGCAAACATTTGCGTTTCTTATAATGCGTTATCACTGTGGCGATAGGCTTATTGTTTTTATTATGTTTTTTTTTTTTTGTTTTTTTAGCAGGATTTGCCGAGTGCGTGGAATGCAATGCCTGGGGAGATGCGCGCTCGTTTACATTCCATGCGCACAGTGGGCTCTGGCCAATTGGTAATTGTTGGTAATTGGAACTGAATAAGGCAGGCCATAAGGATTGCATATTGTATATATGTATGTAGATATATATATGGTATATGGTATAGGTAGATATAAGTATGTAGATATATATGTTGATTTTGATTTCTTTTTAAAATATTTTTTTGGTTATGAATTGAAACAGCTACAAGAATAATTCTTTAGTGTTTTATTTTTGCTTTTCAGTTTTTGTTTTTGTTTTTTTTTTTTTTTATTTTTTTTTTTCTCATTACATTTCAATTAAGTTCGTATGCGTGTAGGTGTTTTGGCATTAAAAAAAAAAAAAAAGAAGAAGAAACGTAAAATGCATTGAGAACAAAGTGGAACTAGGAATGAAGCTGGCTGGCTTAAATAGCTTTTGGTACTTGGAGGATTTCAAATCATATCGAAATAACGTAGGAAAACATATTTATATAGAAATCAATATTTAAATAGCATCTTAACAACAATTTGTAAACTAAAATTATATTAAACACAAATTAAAAATGTAACTTAAAGCTAAAGAAATTGGTTTTTGGTTTCGGTTTCGGCGGGTTTTCGGTTTACAGGCTCTATTCAAACAATTCAGCTATATATAGAGTATTTGTATAAGTGTATGTATTTATTGCATTTAAGGAAAACAAATTAAATTAAAAAAAAAAAAAATAATGAATAAAACAAACAAATTAATCTCTATATGTTTGCGTGTCATTTGTGGACATTTACATAATATAATACAATTTTCGTTGTTGATTTATTCGATTTATTGATCTTTCATTTTAGTACTTCAATGTTGCAACAAATGTTTCAGCAATAAACGATATATTCATTGTAATACATAATTTTATTTTATATTTATTTTTTATCTAGGTGCAAATTCCAGTTCTTTTGTTTTTTGTTTTTTGCTTTTTGAGGCCTAAGTGTGGGTAGTATAGGGGGATTTTTGTTAGATAAGGTACGTTGATAATTTCATTTAATTTTTGCGCAATTTGTAACCAATGTGCATGGTAAATCCTTTTCGCTTTAGCGCTTAGCTTTGTATTGACCGTAAGACTATATTCACACACATACACACACACACACACACAGACTCAGCATACATACACACGCACAGTACACATACACATATAAATATAGTATATGCATAAACAGAGCAATAGAGAGAGAGAGAGAGAGACGAAAGTATATTCGAAAGAAAAAAAAAAAAGAACACACACATTTAGTGAATCGACAAAAACCAATTACAATTAAACAGACAATCATTTACATCTCGTTAAACAGTGGTGGCAAATAAATTGAGCTCACATTAAATTATATATGCAGCAAGTAGGTTAGTGTAAATATTGAACAGAAAAATCATATATTTATATAGATATAGAAACTGAATGAATTTTGAAGCAGTGGCGTTTTTTTTTATTATTTTTTTTTCTTTTGTATTGTTATTTGTTTATATTTGTATTATTGTTGTTATTAAAAAGAAAACTATTTTTTTTTTTATATTTTCTTGTTTTGGTTTTCTTACCGAAAGAATTATTTGGTATTCGATTTTCTTAGACAATAAGTTGCAACATTAAAGACGAAAATAGAGTTGAAAAATTTTAGGTTTTTTTTTTTTTTTAGTTTAGCACAGTTATGAATAGAGTTAGGATAACAAATAAATAAGGAATTTTAGAAACTGTCAAAATAACGCGCACAAAAGTCTTCAAAAATTAAAAAAAAAAGGTTTAAATGTATATTAATTAATATTATAATAAAAAGCAATTAGTTAATGAGACAGAAAGAGAGGTGGAGAAATAAATTTTTAAAAATTCTTTGAGCAGGTGTGTGTGTGTGTGTGCGTGAGTGTGTTTCATGATATAATTTTTATTGTTTATTTATTTTATTTTTTTTTTAAGTTATCAATGCGTGTTTTGTATTATTTCTTTTTTAATATTATTATATGTGAGCCAATTTGCTTAAACTGAACGTAAATTGAATGGATGTCAGCGGAGGCATTTCCTAAATAGGTTTAACTATGAATAAAAAAAACTTTGTAGCTTAAACTATAGAGAATTTCGAGTGGCAAAAAATCATAAATATATAAATAATATATATATTAACTGTATTGATTCATAAGTTAATGAAAAGTATAATAATCATAATAATAATAGTGGGCGTGTGTGTATGCGTCATCTAAACATGCAACATGCGGCAACATACAAAGTAAACTAAACCGATTACGATAACGATTACGATTACGTTTACGATAAGTCAGCTAATATAGTTTTTGCGCCTACGATTAAAACAAAATACAATATACGACAAAACAACAAAAATAATATATTTATACTACAAATATATATGTATATATTTGAGTATATATACATATATATATAGCATAGACTCTATATGGTAGGAGAGGTGTTGATCTGTTGCTCTAGCAAGTGGCATTTCCTTCTCGATAATATTTTTTTTTAGTTTTTCGCTTAAGAGCTAGCATTCAGAAAAATATATTTGTAAATAATAGAAGTTATACATATTGGGAAAAGAAATAGATAAATACATAAATACAAAAGCATAAAAAAAAAGTAAATTGGGTAAATCAAAATTGATATACATACTATATACTATATAGCGATATATGTAGGTTAAGTAAAACTTGTCTTGGTGTGTGTGGGGGGGGGCTGGGTTTGGGTTGAGAGGGTATGGAGTGGGTTCAAGAAAGGTGTGAAAGGCCCTTAGTCGATTTAGATTCGCTTGTAGAATAATATATATATATATATATATATATATTATACATGTATATGTGGGACGATCAAGTGCATGCAGGATAACTACATATATAAATATATAGAATTTACGATTTGGCTGCATACAGTGCGTTGGGCTGCTCTTTGCCACACTGTGCACAGCCAGTCGTTATCTATACTGGGGATAGTTAGGAGCGGGTTATGCGAAAACAAATTAAGCTAAGAACTACAGATTTACAGTTGTTTTACTTTCTTTTTTTCTACAATTTTTCCTTTGGACTCAATAGAATTAAATTAACAAAAA
>JAWNPR010000142.1:3085000-3142500 GCA_035047405.1 Drosophila stalkeri
CTGATAGGTTCGCCTGCTGGGGCTCGTCTGACTTGCGTCTATCGCACGGGCGAAACATAAATGTTGTTTATTCACATTTCAGCGGACGTAGATAACGAAACCGATTTGCCATCACAGTGCACATACTCTATAATTTATATGCTCTATATAAATATATATACTTAACACTCTCAATATGTGAGTATTCAATAAATCGCATTTCCGCTGACTAATGACAATTACTTTTACAGTTCGATAAGATTGATACACGTTATCGATTTCGAAAACCGATTATAGTAGGTTGAGTAATCGACTATTGCCTACTACTTGTGTCTCACAATGATTTCTATTTGTTGTCAGCTTAATAAGTTGATCTTATTGCTATAAAATATATATATTGCTATAAATAACTGTATCTGTATCTGTATCTGTATCTCTGTATCTGTATCTGTATCTGTATCTGTATCTGCATCTGCATCTGTATCTGTATCTGTATCTGTATTTGTATCTGTATCTGTATCTGTATCTGTATCTGTATCTGTATCTGTATCTGTATCTGTATCTGTATCTGTATCTGTATCTGTATCTGTATCTGTATCTGTATCTGTATCTGTATCTGTATCTGTATCTGTATCTGTATCTGTATCTGTATCTGTATCTGTATCTGTATCTGTATCTGTATCTGTATCTGTATCTGTATCTGTATCTGTATCTGTATCTGTATCTGTATCTGTATCTGTATCTGTATCTGTATCTGTATCTGTATCTGTATCTGTATCTGTATCTGTATCTGTATCTGTATCTGTATCTGTATCTGTATCTGTATCTGTATCTGTATCTGTATCTGTATCTGTATCTGTATCTGTATCTGTATCTGTATCTGTATCTGTATCTGTATCTGTATCTGTATCTGTATCTGTATCTGTATCTGTATCTGTATCTGTATCTGTATCTGTATCTGTATCTGTATCTGTATCTGTATCTGTATCTGTATCTGTATCTGTATCTGTATCTGTATCTGTATCTGTATCTGTATCTGTATCTGTATCTGTATCTGTATCTGTATCTGTATCTGTATCTCTGTATCTGTATCTGTATCTGTATCTGTATCTGTATCTCTGTATCTGTATCTGTATCTGTATCTGTATCTGTATCTGTATCTCTGTATCTGTATCTGTATCTGTATCTGTATCTCTGTATCTGTATCTGTATCTGTATCTGTATCTGTATCTGTATCTGTATCTCTGTATCTGTATCTG
This sequence comes from Drosophila stalkeri, assembly GCA_035047405.1. Taxonomy (NCBI): domain Eukaryota; kingdom Metazoa; phylum Arthropoda; class Insecta; order Diptera; family Drosophilidae; genus Drosophila; species Drosophila stalkeri. Next base: position 3,086,239 of record JAWNPR010000142.1, read on the forward strand.
TATCTGTATCTGTATCTGTATCTGTATCTGTATCTGTATCTGTATCTGTATCTGTATCTGTATCTGTATCTGTATCTGTATCTGTATCTGTATCTGTATCTGTATCTGTATCTGTATCTGTATCTGTATCTGTATCTGTATCTGTATCTGTATCTGTATCTGTATCTGTATCTGTATCTGTATCTGTATCTGTATCTGTATCTGTATCTGTATCTGTATCTGTATCTGTATCTGTATCTGTATCTGTATCTGTATCTGTATCTGTATCTGTATCTGTATCTGTATCTGTATCTGTATCTGTATCTGTATCTGTATCTGTATCTGTATCTGTATCTGTATCTGTATCTGTATCTGTATCTGTATCTGTATCTGTATCTGTATCTGTATCTGTATCTGTATCTGTATCTGTATCTGTATCTGTATCTGTATCTGTATCTCTATCTGTATCTCTATCTGTATCTGTATCTGTATCTGTATCTGTATCTGTATATGTATCTGTATCTGTATCTGTATATGTATCTGTATATATATCTGTATCTGTATCTGTATCTGTATCTGTATCTGTATCTGTATCTGTATCTGTATCTGTATCTGTATCTGTATCTGTATCTGTATCTGTATCTGTATCTGTATCTGTATCTGTATCTGTATCTGTATCTGTATCTGTATCTGTATCTGTATCTGTATCTGTATCTGTATCTGTATCTGTATCTGTATCTGTATCTGTATCTGTATCTGTATCTGTATCTGTATCTGTATCTGTATCTGTATCTGTATCTGTATCTGTATCTGTATCTGTATCTGTATCTGTATCTGTATCTGTATCTGTATCTGTATCTGTATCTGTATCTGTATCTGTATCTGTATCTGTATCTGTATCTGTATCTGTATCTGTATCTGTATCTGTATCTGTATCTGTATCTGTATCTGTATCTGTATCTGTATCTGTATCTGTATCTGTATCTGTATCTGTATCTGTATCTTTATAATGATATATAAAACCTATATATACTCTCTTTACTTTCAGAGCCACCATAGCTATGCATTTTTCTACATTATAGTATATCTATATATATACAGTTATGAATATTTCATTGTAGGATTCTAAAAGTGTCCAAATAATTATAGGATATAAAAAGTGCTGGGCGTGGTCGACACTTCAAGAATGGTGCGAATCGAACAGCAGTTTCAATTCCACAAATATTCATTTACAATTTTACTCAAATCAGTTTAAATTCAGTTCTCGTTCTATTCATACCATCGTTCGCCATGACCGGATTATTCAAGTTCATAAGGCCAGCTCCACTCGTGGCGCGGATGAAGTCGCGAGACGCGTGTACCTATATGTTTCGGATTATCAAATTCATTGGCTGGCTACCACCCGAGCAGGGCACAGATCGTTATCTGTATTACGTGTGGACCTTCTTGGCAAACAGTCTGTCGATCGGTTATATTCCCATTGGGTTTTTTCTCAGCTTGCTTTTGGACTCTGCACTAATTGGAACTGCCCAGCTGATTGGTATAGTCCAAATCATGCTCAACGCGAGCGGCATTACGATTAAGTCTTTTATCATGTGCCTGCAATTTTCACGTCTAGCCGAGACAATGTCAGTGCTCGATGAAATGGACGAACGACTGCAGCGCGACAGCGATCACAGGAAGATACAGAAGGCTGTGGCCACCTGCAACTACGTCTCTGTGATTTACGGCGTATCCTATGTGGGCTATATGGTGTCCATGCTGGTGACTCCTATAATAAGCGGACAACCACCCTGGCTAATCTATAATCCGCTCTTCGATTGGCGAAAGGGAAACATTCAACTCTGTCTGCAAACATTATTCGAATTCACAACCCTAACAATGGCTGTGCTTATGAATATTGTGCTGGACACTTGTCCCATCATTTACATGATTGTTTTTCGAACTCACATAGAAATTCTGAAGGATAATATACGCAAGCTGCGCACCGATCCGGACAAGACTGAGGCTGAGAACTACGATGAACTTGTGAATTGCATCAGATACTATAAACTGATCGTCAAGTAATATTGATTTATATATCTATCAACATTTTTATGTAAAAATATTTTTTTGTTCATTCATTATTAATTTTCAATATCATATCCAATGAATATTATTCAGTTCTATCCATTACACTTTTCTATATGTGTCTATATATATATATACATAAATTTATCTATCTTGCAATACTTATTTATTATTCATATACATATATATATCTATATCGATCTATCCATCTATCTATATCAACATTTACATCTAGCTTTCTATATTTACATGTATATATATAGATGTATCTATATCTATATATACATCCATCTATCGATCCATCTATCTACTTCCATCCATATATAGTTTGATAAATATTCCTATATCTAGTTATCTACCCTTATATTCGTGCTTATATATGTTTCCATATAAATATTGTTTTATTCCACTCATTCCAGATGCTGTGACATAATGCGTCCCATTATGTGCAGCACAAACTTTATACAATTTATGCTAATTGGTGCTGTGCTGGGCCTAACCATGATAGGCGTGATGTATTCCTCAGATATATTTTTGAAAATTTCATCGATCATATTAGCTATAGCATTACTGCTGGAAACATTTCCGTTTTGTTTCCTCTGCGATTCTATAGTCGAAGATAGCGATGATTTGTGCAATATTCTGGGCCAATCGCATTGGATCGAGGCGGAGCGCAAATACAAATCCACCTTAAGAATATTTATGCACCAAGTGCAACAGCCCATCAAATTTATTGGGTTCGGCATAATGCAAATGTCAGTGAACAGTAATATAAAGGTGGGTATTGTTATAGAGCACAAAATTTTATTATATGGACTACAATTAATTTTTATTTATTTATTTCTAAATAGAATATAAAATATATTTTTATTCATTTATAGGTTGCCAAGTTCGCATTCAGCGTCGTTACTATAGTAAAGAGCATGAATCTGTTTGATCAGTTGGAATAGCTCTGATCATAGAGCAATAAGATATTAATCCACAAAACTTTTTTTTATTTATTTCTTTTGCATAAATCATGAATTTTATTATTTTATAATTTAGATTTTACACAAAATAGAACAAATTATTATTATTATTTTTTGTTAATTTATTTATTTTATTTATATTTTTAAAGTTATTTATTTTGATTCATTTATTTTTTTTTTATTTTATTTATTTATTTATTTATTTATTTATTTTTTTAATATTTATTCGTTTAGTTTATTTATTTGTTATTATTATTTGACTACCTAATGTTGGAACTGTAGATTGTTATCGAAAAGCTTTAAGAATAAAATTCAATAAAAAATTGTTAAAACTGTTCTACATCCACATCTATCTGAAACGATTTCTTGGAACCAGTTCAATATGATATGGTGCAATAATATATACTAAAGTTTAACGGCTTTTAAAATGCTTTCTAGATAACCTGATGTCATATATGTATACAACAAATATATTTGTATACCTGATAGTATATTCCATATATATGTTCATGTATTTATATATCTTATATGTATATACCAAACATTTATATTCCATATTCCCCATATACTAGCTATAAATATAGGTCAATCAATTTTTCTGTATTCACAAATAACTCCAAATATATCGATCATATCAATCAACTTCTATATTCACTTGACTCACCTGAGAGTCCTGCGCGTAGTGTCTGTCCTGTATGTGGGCCGCATTCGCATGATGGCTCGAGGACAACGAATTATCACAGTTGGATGATGAGTTCTTACGTCTGCGCTTACTGCTACACAGCTGATCGACGGGCGTGGTGGACAGTTCTCTGTCCCGATCTCTGTCTCTGCTATCGTTGCGCTCTCGATTGTTGTTGTTGTTGTTGTTGTTACTGCTACTGTTGTTGTTATTGTTGTTGTTGCTGCTGCTACTGCTGCTGTTGTTGTTATTATTATTATTGTTGTTGTTGTTGTTGTTGCTGTTATTAGTATTATTATTATCCTTGGTACTGTAGTCCAGCTGCAACAGCTCATCCCGGCTATCAGCACGCTCCAGCGTGCCCCGTTCACTGCCCCGATCGCTGCCAGCATCGCCGCGACTATTTAGAGCATCGGCGCTGGCGCTACGATTCGCAGCAGCAGCAACGGCAGCGGCCATGGCAGCCGCCGCGGCACTGGCGCTGCCCACGCTGGGAGATCGTTCACCGGCGCTGGTCGTCAGGCCGAGAGCAGCGGCAGCTGCATTCACATTACCGCCGGCTGCTGCCACAGCGGCAGCGGCAGCAGCAGCGGCCGCCGCAGCAGCAGAGCTGCGTTCGCTCAAGCTGAGGCTGCTGCTGCTGCGCTGCAGATCGTCGCGTAGATCGCGTTCGCAACGGGAGCGCAGGGAGTCACGTGAGTCGCGTATATCGGCGCCCATGCCGCCATAGCTGGGGCCACGCCCAGTGGGTGAACTGGCAGCCGAATCACGCAGCTTGTCACAATCGGAGCGATAATTCAGATTGTTGTTGTCTGTGAGACCGCGCACCTGGTCAAGTGTAGAAAGTGTAAAGGCCGTCAATAAATATTACAATTCAATTGCAATTTTTATTTGTTTACGCACCTGCAGACTCTCGGCTGTCTTCAGGAACATCGGCAGCGAACTCTGACCCACATTGACCTCACCCTTGTACATGAAGTCCAGCAGGGAGCGCATCTCTGAGTATCGGACATCTTTCAAATATATGATGGGATGTGGATGCTGATTCTGCAGGAAAATCGTCTCAAAATATGGACTGCAGGCTGACAGTATGGTTTGATGTGCCTACAACCAGAGGATATCATAGCTATAGTTTCTATATTCTATAGATGATTATATATATATATATATATATACCTTGACTGTTTCACCCTCACAGGCGAGGGTGACATCGCAGAGCGCCTCACGCTGCAGCAGCGAGGTCAGCACCCCGGTCAAATTTGTGGGATGATTGTTCCAGCGTAAACAGAATTGCTGGTCCATAGCTCCTTGTTCAGTGTTGTACCTGTTGGAGCAATGCGTAGATATGTCAATTATATGTATGTTTAAAGGGTCTTATACTAATTTCATAAGAGTTTACAACTTAAAGCACAAAAGACATTTAATGGAAAGTCTCCAAATTTAACATAAATGAGATATTTCATGTTTTCGGGAAGAAAATTGAAATGTAATAGTGTAATATAATGTAAAATAAATTTCATAAAATATATTTAAAATTTCATGAATTATTTTCTAATTTATTTATACAATGTTTTCTAAACATATTTCCAGATTTCATTCAAGCTTGAGTCTATATAATGATCCATGTAAATCCATTGTTAAACGTGGAAAATATATAAATTAAGAAAATGTTAAACAAGTGTGAATAAACCTAACTTAGGCGCAAAGAATCTTGAATACATTGAACTCAAGCACATTATCTTGATTCTTCAGAGCCCGTGTTTTTATATCCAACCTTGAAGTTTGTAAGTCTTTAGTATTGATTATTTCATATCCCATATATAGATTCTTATATATTCCTACGTTTTTTTTATTTTTATTGATTACAATCCATGTTTGTATACATATGTATGCCAATTTTCTACTCTACCAGATCTTACAGATCTCTTTCACGACTAATTTTATTTCAATTTACATCAATATAGTAATTTCTATAAATATTACTCAACTTCATTCGATCAGCTGCAAATGTCGAAAACTTAATCAACTTGATATGAATACGAAAATAATATATTATGCATTAGTTCTTATCAGCATAGGGGGCGAAGAGGCAACAAATTTTCGAAAATGTTGTTAATATTTAGACTATTAGCACATTTGCAATCCAGTTTATAAAAACAAAAAAAAAAAGAAGTAGCATCTGGAACCCGTGATAATTTTTAAGAAAAGTGTGGCCATAATTACCCGAGAATTTGTGAGAGAACTAATGTTAATTTTTTCTATATCTATTGATATTTGGTTAGTTTGTATAGCAGGTGGTTTCCTTTTATAGTTCTATGTGATGGCCTACATTTGCCGTGCCTTCCATACGAGATATTCGCACTTAAGCAAATAGATAGTTCGACAACTGTACAATTTGTGTTTTCTTATCGGAAAACGATCGAAAATAGAACTTTGAACGCATTTGCGTGTCTTTAGAACATCTTTAGTGCTATTTTAAAATTATATTTTAGTTTCCGACAACTTTCGCTCGTTATCAGCTGATAACAATGCTTCACCCGGAAGAGGAAACGCAAGTTACTCCCATTTTTAGTTTCTTTTTAGTTGTGATATCATTATCACTATCTATCGATATCAAACAAATTGTAATTTGTCATTAAACCCCATTTGTTTTTTGTCTTTTTTTTTTTTTTCATTCCAACTCAGCGGAAGTTGTGCGGTTTCTAGGCCTACATTATTAATTACATTTCCGTTGGCCGATAACAGGCCAAAGGCGTGCACCATTTGACATTCGCCATCTCATTCCCGCATGCCGTGTACCCTGCGGGCAGGGTGCGTGTGCATTGGTGTGTGGCGTGTTAATTGCCATTTGTTGCCGCCATGTTTTGACTGCTGGCTGGCTGGCTAACTGTTAATTGCGCGAGCAAATTTTGCATGAAAATATTGCTGTAAGCTGGTAGGGGTTAAGTACATTCATTGGCTTATGTTTTGCGGCCAAATGTAATGGCATAGATAAGCTAATGCTAATTTATGTGTGTTCCACAAACATACAAACAAACAAACAAACATATAATATGCATACCCCAACTATGATAGCCACCCTCGCTTGCTCTACTTGTATGCACACATGCTTCATCATTCCATTTGTAATTCTTTTCTTTTTTTCGTATTTGTTTATTTTTTTATTTTTTTTTTTTTTTACAACGTGCGCTAATCTTAACTGCTTTTGGGCAAAGTTCTAATGCAGCGAACCAGAAGCAGAAGTAAGAGAGATGCAAAGAGCCGGGAGTAGATTCAAAGCTGATAAGAAGTACTTTTGCTTTTCTTTGCGCTTTGTATACATACGTTTCAAATGCAGAGAGAGCGCACACCAGAGCGTGCGAGAGAGCAAGCGCGTGAGAGCGCTACACAGAAAGCTTTTTAGTAAGAGAACATAACATGAGTGTTGTTGCTCTTGCTGCTTCTGCTGCTGTCGGTGACGACGCGCGCAGCTTAACAAAATAAATAAACAAAACGTCAAAGAACTTTTTCGCAAATGTGTGCGAGCGAGCCAGCGCTAGCGTCGCACAATGAGGGTGTGCGACTGAGGTGGACGATCGCGAGAATGTGTGCTTACGTGAGTGTGTGTGTGTGAACAGTAACAATAACAATAATAACAATTACAACTACAAGCTTCGTGTGTGCGTGTGCGCCATGGGGCCCGGCGCTGTCGTAAGCGATTTTTTATTTGCGGCGCCGACTGCGACGCCCGCAATGTAGTATTTCTTTGTTTTTGTTGTTGTTTCTTTTTTCATTTCATATTATTATTTTATTCTCTCAGTGTGTTTGTGTGGCTTATAAAATTTAATAGCACAAGCAACAATATACATGTGTATGCACACACACACACACACACACACACACACACACACACACACATACACACACACACACACACACATACACACACACATACATATACATATACAACGGGCATTAAACTATCTCTCGCTGAGAACTTTCGCTTTCAGCTGAGAAAACTTTTGCAATAACTTTTGCTGTTAATTTTGTTCGCATTTTATTTATTTATTTTACTTTGTTTTCGCATTTTTGTTTTGTTTTGTTTTTTTTTTTTTCTTTGCTGCATACGTTCTAAATTTGCAGAGAGCCAGCGCAGATCACGCGGCTTTCATTTGCTATTACAATTTGATTTTCATACATATGGAAATCTTTAGAATATATTCTATTAGAATTATCATATATTTCACACATTTTACAACAAATTCTATGTTAATTTAACACACTTTACAATTTGATTGAATAAGTGTTGCCATACGAAAAATATGCACCTGAATGGAAATTTCTATTCATTTGCTCATTACATAATGTTCACATTGATAATGTAAGGTTAGCAAATTATAGAAAAAACAAAACAATATTTATGATAACAGCTAAAGTTTTCAGCAAATACTTGAATTACGCTGCATAAATAATTGAAATTGTGATTGAGTAGACATGAGAAATAAATGTATAATAATGAAGCAAATATGTAAGCAGAATAATATATAAACAGATCAAAATTTATATTAAATATATATGTATTCAGGGTATCCTCTAGTCGGACAATCCATATTAGAGCTTTCCCATATGCTTTTCTTTCAAATATAGCGGCATAAATAACTTAAACAATTATGTTTACAAGTTTTCAATTAATAATTTATAATATCAATACAAATATTAACAAAGCATATAAATTAATAATTAGCCATAAATGAATTAAAATTTATGGCGCCGGCATTCATAAATAAAAATTAAGTATATATATATATATATATAATTTCCACATATTTAAATGCATTTTGATATGCAGTTTCATTTTCATTTTCATTGACGCGAATTGCACTTTATAAAGTGATTCACAATTTGCACTTCTCATTTTCACTTGCACTTTTCAATGCAACGGCCAAGCCCCCTGCGACCCCTCCCCAACCCTCAACACAGCTCCACAAACGTTTAATTAATGAGTGCAATGGCAGTAGCAAAACTTTTACTTTCAGCTGCTTACGTCAAATTGTACAAGTTTATATATGTATATAGAGAATATATATATATTATATATGTATGTATATATATACATATTGTATATGCTTATCAGCGTTGCAGGCAGACGCAGAGCGAGCGTTGTATAAAATAAAAAAAAAAAACACTTGAGAACACAAACACAGCCAAACAAAAACAAAAGTAAAGAGAGTTTTTTTTTTTTTGCTTTGGGGAGGGTCGAGTTGAGCGATCAGCAAATTGCGCAATATGTTAAATATATATGTATGTCTGTGGATGTGCCCGCATTATCCGTGCGCTGTTTGCTTAGCAAAACGCGATGCTGTAATAGATACGCAGAGTGCTAGAACCAGAGCCAGAGCCAGAGCTGTTGACAACCAATTAAAGACGTTATTTAGGGACCTCTTAACAGAATGAGATTATATTTATTGCCGTTTCCTTTGCTTATCTGAGAACTTTTTCTTCACTTTCGCTTCGTATCAAAGCGCGAAAAAGTCGCTTGATTTGATTTATAATCAAAATAAATATATTTCATATCGATATTTATTTGTGAACTATTACAGCATGCGAGCATTATATGGGTGTTATAGTTAAAAAAACATTAAAAAAATATATATATAATCTATATATATATATATATTATATATATTTTATGCTGTAAGTCTGTGCTTTGAATTCATGAATTTACGTTTTGTCAAAACTTAATTTAGAATTTTTTTGTAACGTTCAAAAACAAATTCCAATGGGGAAAAAAAATATATATAATTTTTTTACGTAAACTGTAATCTAACATTTTTTTTTAATTTAAGAAAATGTAATTAAAATTTAAAAAAATAAATAAATAAGAATACGTAGAATACATTATGAAAATGAAAATGTTTAGAAAATACATATAATTATACGCTACAATTATATTTATTAAAGGAAAATTATAAATTATTTAAATTAAATTATACGTTAAATAATATTTTCTTAAATATATGAAAATATAAAAAAAGTATGTATGTAAAATAGAAAATATAAATAATAAGTGATAATTCACTTTAAAAATATAGACATTGTTGTCAAATATCGTTAAAACCATAAATGGAAAAAAAAAATAATAATAATAATTGTAAAATAATTACAGTGAGAAAAAAATATGAAAGATTTATTTTTTTTTTTAATAAATTAAAATTAAACTAAAAAAATTGATTAAATAATGTAATTTATATATTTAAAGGAAAATTCATTATTTTACTATTATAGTTTCTATAAAAACATGTAAAGCATAAATAAATAACTGATAACGTAATTTGAAAGCAGATACTAAATTCTAATGCAGATGCAAATAGAGCTATATGCTAGATGGGCAGCACACGTCTATTGTCACGTGCCCGTTGGCTAAACACTTGTGCGTGTGCGTGTGTGTTTGTATGCGTATACTTAGATAATCAATGCTAACAATACACACACAGTCACACCCTTACACACATGGATACTGAACTACAATTGCCAACACACGCGTCCCACGCGGCGTATCAGCAATGGCCTTCAACTTTTAGTTAGCTGCGCCTTATCGTGCGCAGCTGTGACGCTGGCAGCGCTGCTGCTGTAACAGCCAAATAGTTTTTCAATTTACACGTTCTAAATTGCTAAGTGTGACAGAGAGAGAGAGAGAGAGGGAGAGAATGAGAGCGAGAGCGTGATTGGTTTTCGCTTGAGCTAAAATGTAGCTGAGAGAGATACACGAGCACTTCATGTGATAATAATTGAAAATACAAAGTAGTTTGTTGATATTTGTTGTTGTTGTTGTTGTTGTTGTTGTTGCTGCTGTTTCTCTTTGCTCATTTTCGAATATATATATATATATATTTGTTTGCCTTTGTTTATCTTTGGCATTAGAACTTTACATGTTGGCGTAGGTTTTCAGCGCTTGACGTTGGCAGCAAAAGCAGCTGTGGCTGCTGTTGTTGCTTTACTTTATTAATAATGTTTTGTTGTTGTTGGCGTTGTAAATTTACCGTTGAGTTCATTGAACGCAGCGTTAACACGCGCGTGAGCGTTACAAAACTGAGCGCCCACATGACGGCCGCTCAGCAAATCAATCAGTCTATAGCTATAAAAGTACACACACACACACACACACACAGACAGATAGACACTCATACACACCCGCACAGCACAAATAGATCATAAACTTGTTTTATTTATATTTGCCCTTCAACATTAAAAAGCGACGGCACAAATCAATTGCGAATTGCCAAAAAAGATGCGCCAAATGCGATAAGAGGCGAAATGAAATATATAAAAAAAAATTAAGAAAAAAAAATATATATACATATATACATATATTCACATGGATCTATGTATAAACAGATCTGTGCAGAAGGCAAACGAGATCAAGATTAGCGTTTGAAGTTCACCTTGGCTCAATGGTCAAATGTGCAAAATACCTCAAAACGGGCAAATGAATCAGCCGAAAGGCAACAACAACAACAACAACAACAACAACAACAACAACAACAACAACAACAACAACAACAACAGCAGCAGCAAGAGCAACAAATCATTTGAATAAACCGAGTAGCAAATAGGTTTGGCCCCAGCATCAGCCGCAGTAAATTGTAAAAGATGAAGGTCAGCAGTTACAGATACAGATATATATATATAGAGAACGAGTGTGAGGGAGATAGATATATAAATACATAGACAAATTATAGATACTTGGCTAACAATGATTGATTAAGCAGTTAAAATACAAAAAAAAAATTATTTTTATATATATCTATGGATATTTTAGCTATTGACTTTGATTCGCGGGGTTTGGCCAGCAAGGTCAAATGCCAAAAGGTTAATGGGTGAAGTCGACCGAACGCCAAAATGTAGGTCAATAAGGCAGAATGGCTAATGAAAAGCGCTAGATAAATGTTGGATAAGTTAAGATAAGCTATGAAGTTGTGGCAGTTGTGGGCTATTATAATTCTTGGGGAAATTGTATAATTTGTAGCCTTTTTTTTTTTGAATTGAAATTCGCCTTTTTAAGCAAATTCATAAAGTTCAAATTAAATTTAATTTTTATTTTTCATTTTTAATTGATTTTATTTTTATTTTTATTTTATTTTAATGTTTGGCTATTTTAATTATTTAAATTTAAATTAAAAAAAAAAAAAAACTAAAATTGCATTTATTTAAAAATAGATAGAAGAATTGTCCCAAAATTACATAGCTATAAAACTGAACAAAAATCCAAAAATTCTTACATAAAATTAATTTTCATCAGAACTCGAAATATTATTTGACAACCAATTAATTTAAGTTTCAGTATCAGCTAACTCTTTGATTAGGTTTTAAAATATAATATGCAGCAAATCAGATTCACATTCAAGTCAACTTTTATTTAGGATTGTTTATAGATTGTGAAATATTATATGAGAGTCAAGTTAAAAAGCAATTCAGCTCTCACTTATTTGAAATACAAAAATTCAATATTAAATAATATATTCTTATAAAAAATTATATATATTATAAAACACTAAGACTAATTTCGATAGCTTCAAATGCTTGTTAACAATCATTTCGAAATATTATTTGAGATACAAACGATTTATTTTTTTTCGAATGTAAGTTAAATTGAATCTCTATTTGGTTATACAATAAAAAAATTTACCTCCAAAGTTAAATATAATTATATTTGACAAAAATATAAATATATGTGAAATGCTTTAATATTTTGCTGCTTGATCAAAAAGCTTTTGATCTCCATGCAATTTAAGTGCAGATTATTCTAGAATTTTTTCATAAAAAATCATGTAAACACAATTTAGCTTCAGGCAAGCAATTGATTTATGCTATAAATGAAAAGAATGACTATAATTTACAACAAGACACCTATATAATTTAACATTGTATTGAATTGAAGTCAATCAATTGCAGGAGGAACAATTTATATAGAACCTTTAAAAACTATTAAATAATTGAAATTAAATATATCTAGTTGATAGCACCAAGAGCTACATATCTTCATATAAATTTTGAAACTATGCCAATTCTCAAACAGACTTCAATGACAACAGAAAGAAACAGTAGCATTAAAAAACTAATCAAAATTATTTATATATACAACTCTTCGCTCTATGACTTACACAATTCTCTGTTAAAATTCTAAAATGAAAAAAATCTGATTTAACATTTAATTTTTTTTTTTTGCCATTTGTTTGAATTTATTTTCATTTGGTCGCTTATAAATTTCAGTTGTCTCGCAAATATTAACAAACGCACAATGCGCTTTATTAGGCACCCAGCGCAAAGCAACAACAACAACAACAACAGCAGCAGCAGCACAAAAAGTATCTGAAAAGTGCAAGTGAAAACGCTTTTGAGATACGAGCGCACAGATTGCATTTGTCAGATACAAATGTGTTAATTGCGCTGGCAATGCGTGCGCCAGGAATAGAACGCCCACACGCAACTGTTTACACACTGCCAAAAGGGGGCTGACTGGGGCGTGGCAGGCAATGTGATTCGTAAAATGAGGCTGAATGGGCGCCGAGCCTCGTGTGGGCGTACGAAAAAAAAAAATTGAAAAACAAAACTAAACAAAATTCGTGTGAAGAAAAATGATATAAAATAAAATCTAAAATTTAATGCAAAGTGCGAAATTGTGTAAAAGTGCGACAATTGCAATTTGTTGGCACCGGGCACTTGGCGACGATTTTTTATGATATAAAACATTGCTATATATTAAACTGGGCAATCGTCACTGAAAGACTGAATGAATGAGTATAACTGGCTGACCGAGGGCTTAAATGAGGCAGTCAATAAGATATAGAATATTTAATGTGACTATTATGACGTATACTTAATAAACTATTACGACTACTAAGTATACCTAATATACTAGTACGACTACTACATCAGAGTTTATTGCTGACGATTCTATGGTTATCGTAATTTTATGTGAGGTAAACGGGTAAATGTCGACTGTTGGAATTGATTGATGATTGTTATCTAGAACTGAAATATTTATAAGATAACAAGTTTTCATTTTAATAATTTGTTAAATAATTATATGAATTTAAAACATTGCTAACTGCTTGACTGATAATATTGATTAAATAAAATCTCAAGCTGATAAATAATTACAAGAAAATTTCAATTAAGTAAAGCGAAGAAGATGACATCAGAGTCGTGTAAATAATTAAAATAAAATTGGAATAAAGCCTTTTACATTTAGAATTATGAATTTCTCAATTTAATTATTTTTTTTTTTACAAATTAATTTTTTATATATTTGAAATCACAAAAAAATTGATTAAAATAATAAAATAAAAAATAATAATAATAAAATTAAAAAAAATGATAAAATTAACATAAAAAATAATAAAATTAAAATAAAAAAATTAATAATTAATAATAAGAAATATTAAATCAATTCACAAATATAAAAAAAATTGAAAATAAATAAAATTAAAATTAATAACAAAATTAAATTAACTTCAAATATAAAAAATAAAAATACATTTGCAACATGATACATTTGCAAGATCATTCTGCAAGTTTTTATAATATGACCAAAAGACAGAAAATATCTCTATCTAATCTGTCAAAACTCCACATTTCTACTTTAAATTTTCGACTAAAATATTAATCTAGATTTACTTACTCTAATTGGGAATGAAATTGTATATACTTGAATCCTTATCTAACATTACAATTATTCTTCAAGTTATTTTTACCATAAATGTAATCATTGTAAGGGTCTTATGTTCATGTTCATTTAAACATTGAATCAAATAAATCATGTTAATATTTAAAAATATATAAATATGTGTAATATGCCAGAACATAGTCACACGTTGACAATATCGTTGTGGATTTTCCCTTGGCACAGGCTTAGCTTAGTTGATGTCAGTACGTGTGTGTGTGTGTGTGTGTGCGTGTGTGGTAAATGAAAGGTCTCCTCTTATTGGCCAAATGGGAGCAACAAATGTGCTGTCCAATGGCAAAAGCCCAAGCCCTGTGACTCATTTTGGCCAATTGGCTGCGAGGGACGGCGAGCGGTCAGGGTCTAAGAGTTTGTCTGTAATTATTACAGTTATGTCGCTAGCTTGTTGTGGGTGCCAAATGCCATAATCCGACAGTATTGAGTGAAGTTGAACTTGTTGCTGCTTAGCGGCTAACACATTTAGCCATAAAACGGGGGAGGCGGAACAGAGGGGCGGTACAACTTGTTAGCACTTGAAAAGGCAGCGACATACAGCGATGGTTGTTGGTTCGATGCTCGATGCTCGATACTCGTCGTTTGTTGTTTGTGAAATTTGCCGTGGGCTGTCCCACAACAACAACAATGACACCAACAACAACAAGTTGCTATATGAATATTTACAACAATTGAGGCTGCGGCTTCAAAGCTCAACTCGAGTCGAGACTCCCTTTTGGCAGCTTGTCAGGCACTTGGTGACCAACTCGAAGCGATGTTAAGCAGCTCTCCAGCTGTCATAGACTTTATCTCTCTCTCTCTCTCTCTCTATTTCTCTCCGTGTTTGTGTGTGTGACAGTGGCAAATATTGTGTTGGCCATTAACGCAATGTTAATTGAGTGCCAAAAAAGAGACATAAAAGAAAGGTAGTCAATGCGGAATTAGCATTAATTAGGGCGCCATAAGGGCTGCCACGAAAGGGATTTTTGCAGCAACAGCTGCTGACTTTATGAGCTGTTAAATACTCGAATTTGGAAAAATCACGCGTTGTTTATAATAGCTGGGCGTATACTCACTGATAATTGCGCCTACGTAACGTATGCAGAAATTAAATAGATTAAGTATAAGTATAAGTATAAGTATAAGTATAAGTATAAGTATAAGTATAAGTATAAGTATAAGTATAAGTATAAGTATAAGTATAAGTATAAGTATAAGTATAAGTATAAGTATAAGTATAAGTATAAGTATAAGTATAAGTATAAGTATAAGTATAAGTATAAGTATAAGTATAAGTATAAGTATAAGTATAAGTATAAGTATAAGTATAAGTATAAGTATAAGTATAAGTATAAGTATAAGTATAAGTATAAGTATAAGTATAAGTATAAGTATAAGTATAAGTATAAGTATAAGTATAAGTATAAGTATAAGTATAAGTATAAGTATAAGTATAAGTATAAGTATAAGTATAAGTATAAGTATAAGTATAAGTATAAGTATAAGTATAAGTATAAGTATAAGTATAAGTATAAGTATAAGTATAAGTATAAGTATAAGTATAAGTATAAGTATAAGTAAGTAAATACACTTAACTATATATTAGCTAGTCATAGCTATAGTCTCTTTAGGCTTTACCTATCCAAATATAATTCCATTTATTCTGCGTCTAAAGAAGTCAAATATCTATTTAAAAGAATTGTCTGCGCAGGCTCTAGCTGAAATACGCGCAACAGATAAATAGCTGGTGTAATAATATTTAATACAGGTATAATAAAATATTAAATATATATCTATATGCATATGTGTACATGTATATTTTTATATATGAACAATGCTGTAAAATAAATTTTTAGACGCCTTTTGCGTTGGGGTCTGTCAAATTTGTGCAATGCGAGAAGTGCAAGGCAGAAAACTTGTCTGGGCAATTACGTCAAGCGCCTTGTTGCAGACGTTGCAAATGTTCTTGTTACTCTTGTTGTTGTTGTTGTTGCATGCGAGTCGTGTTGCGTCTGTTGCTGTTGGCAGACACATTTTGGGCAATTAAATGCGCTAATTTTCATTTATAGTTTTGCATCAGGCACTTTTGAGGCCCCAAAATGAAAATGATGACAATTTGCGTTTGGCTTTGGTTTTCCTTCCAATTTTGTTGTTGTTGTCATTTTTCGTATTTTTTTGGCTTTAGCTTAAGCAGCGCGTGGGCAGTGCGCGAATGCACACGCTGGCGTATGAGTGATATTTTTTGAGTGAGTGAGTGTCGCTGCTTGGCTGCGATATTTGCAATTACAATGACACTCTGACAGCCAGGCAGCTAGGCAGCCAGGCAGCGTCAGCAGCGACAGTGCGTAGAAGAGCTGACCCAAATTTGAACACACTTAGAAATTGTCTACAAACAACAACAACGAAAGCAATAGCAATGACAGCAATAGCAACAACTACTTCGATAGCACTAAGTACACAACACAAACAAGTAAGCGAGGGATACTGTAGCTAAATTTAAACTGACTGCCTAATGCTCTGTTTACTGTAGAAGAATTAAGATTGATTTTTGCTAATGTGTGACAAGTGATTGTATAATATGAGCTCGATTTTAAATTCAATTGGACATGGCGTATATGTGTACACGATTCAATAATAATAATAAATGTTTTCATTTACAAATAAACATCCCTATTTTATGTAAATTTACTTATTTTATTATTTTACGATTTATTTGTTTAATTTCACCTTTTATAAAATATTAACATTTTTGTCTATTTGAAAGTAAAAGAACTTTATTGCATCTAATATAAGTTATTTTATTTTATTTTGTTTACTATATATATAATTTGTAAAATATTTATTTTGATGTGATCCTACGTACTTTTGAAATATATATATTTTTTTATATATACATTTTTTATATTTTTATTCTTCAAATTTTTAGTTTTTTTAATTTGTAATAATTATCTTTTCATATTAGTTATGTTTATAAAATTTAAGAAAAAATATTTATAATATTTTTCAAATAATTTCAATTATTTTGTTATACATCTTTTAATTTTTATTCTTTAAATATTTAGTTTTTTAGATTTGTATTATATTTTATAATTTCGTAATATATAAATTTATCTTTAAAAAAATTTCAAAAAAAAAAAAAAAATTTCTTTTCAAATATATTAAATCTTGTTAACTTTAAAATAATATTAATTAATTAATTTTTTTTATTTATTTATTTATTTAATTTTTGTTAAATATGTAAATATAGTATATATAGTAATAAATATAAAAAATAGTATATAGTAATAAATATACAAAAATATTATATTAAAATTAAATCAAATTAATATCCTTTTTTTATTTTGAATCAATTTCTAAACAACCCAAATGAACTCCTTTTCACTTTACAGACAGTGTATCAAAAGCAAACATTGTGCTTATGTGTGTGTGCGTTTGTGTTGCTGTGTGTAGGCCCACTTAAACCCTGCCGAAAGCAACCTCAAGCATTTCAAAGAACCAACAAGCTAAATGTAAGCACACAATAAATAGCAGCAAGAAGAAAAAATCTAGGAAAAAGAGAGGGAAAAAAAAACATATTCGACGGGCTGACAAATCGCGTAAATTTTTGCGCGCGCATTGCGTGGGCAGCAGCAGAGGCAGAGTCAGAGTGCGCTTTAGTGTTGTTGTTGTTGTTGTTGTTGCTGCTGCTGATGTTGTTGTTGTATAGTGAATCGCCAACATGTGGCCCTAATTCATGCAAACGAACGAACAGCAAGCAAATCAACGATCACAATTATGTGTTTGTGGCAGGCAGGAAACGCCTAAGGTACAAAAAACACACACACACACACACTGAAAAATCAAGGCAAATAAGTTGCAGCAAAGAGCTTCAAGTATCAGCAATTTATATGCATAATATAGGAAACAGAAAGAGTTTTCAAATTCAAATTGATTCAGCATAAAAAAAAAACTATAAATAATTGACTGTTAATCAATATAATAATAAATATTAATCATACGACACGTGTTGCGTGCATTACACATTGAAATTTATAAATTGTATAATTGTGAGTAAGAATTACATAAAAACACATTTTACTGATAAGTAACAAAGTGAAAAATATATATAAAATATATTTTTAAAGGCTTTATTGCTCCAATGGGCACTGAGCAATATATTGAAGCATATTTAAATTAAAAAATCATGTTTTGATAGCTATATATATGAAATAGCTTATGAAGTTTGATTGCTGATAAGATTTGGGATTTATTTTGAAATATATAGGAAAGAAAAACAGAAGAAACTGAATATAAAAATATGAATAGGATTTAAATTGCCTGGCTAAATTTGCAAAACATAATTTATAGGGTATCTGCTAGTTAAATTAGGAATAATAAAATTCTTTAAAAAATAATATGTCAAGCCATATACATACATATATACATTTTTTTTTAGTTTATAATCAGATACAAGTTCAGTTCACTTGCATTAGAAACTCTTTGAGTGGTAAAGAAACTACGTCAGAGAAAAGGTCTATTATAAATTGATAAGCTAAGCATTGATAAAGCTATATATACATACATATCTATATCAGTGTATACATATTTGGAAAATGCATAAATAGCGCGAAAACATTTCGTAAAATTTAACAAACTTGTTTTTTTTTTTTATTATTATTATTATTATTATTTTGAAGCAATGCCGAATGCCGCTGAGGTATAAATAAAACTGAATCTTTTTGGTAGCATCCATTTTTATTAATATGCGTCTAAATATATGCGAGCACGAGATGAATTTATGTTTTTGTTTGCAAATAGTTTTTTGGCAACAGGAACACACATCACGGCGGCCAAGCCAAAGGCTATGTATCAAAAATAATATTAAACATTTTTCGCTGTTTGCTATTATTGTTGTTGTTAGCAAAAATGTATTTATAAGCAGCGAGAACCAAATCGAAAATTGTTCAGAAATTTATTTTCAGACGAAGACTGAATACACTTTATAATGTAGGTATACATATATATATATATACATACATATGTATAGATATATATCTGTTTGCATTTTGGTTTAAGTTAAATTTGAGCAAGTTTCCATACAATTTACATTCATTCTAAGCTAAAATGTTGCACAATTTAATGAAAGCAATTTACTTAATTCAATTTAAATGTTAACATCTGATTGATCAGTTTTCAAATGATTCATTTGCATTGACCAAACACAATTTGTTTGCATTGCAACACAATCTTCAAGCCATGTTTAAAATATATTAGCTTGAATAGAGACTGACAGCAGAAGAAGCAATAAATCTACCAATCAAGATTTTATATACATGTATACATGTATTTTCAACAAATTTTGATGCAGTTCTTTTTTTTAAGATATATGTGTATATATATATAGAATTTTTTTTTATATAGCACAAGCTTTTAAATCTATCTAACATATTCTATTAAAACTTGCCTTTTGTTAGGGTATTTAGCAAGCTAAACAAACGATTTGCGCATCTGCAAAGGGAACAAGCAACAATAAGAACAACAAGCTAGACGAAATGAGGCGTAATGAGTACACACACACACACACACACACACACACACACACACACACACATCATAGACAGCTGCTCCCAAAGTACGTAAGCAGCACAAGGTGTGCGGTAGGTGGGTGGCTAGCTAGCTAGCTAGCTGGCTGGCTGGTTGCTTGGGTTGGGTGGTGGTTGGGCGCCCATTCAGTTGGCTGCGAACTGACATAGATCCCCAATTTTTGCTGGTATTTTGCCAGTGGATCTATTCTATGAGCAAAAATGATCCACATGTGTGTGTGTGTGTTTGTGTGTGTATGTGTGTCTGGGCCCAGGGCTTGTGACTGCTGGGCGCGCATAGTCAGCAAGCGAGACGGAAACAGAGAGAGAGATAGAAGATGAGAGGCGCACACAAGCACAATTGAAGAGAAGAGCGCACAATATTTGCACAGTTGGTGTGAAAAAAAAAAAAACTCGCAAATGTTGCTTAAAGAAATAATTCATATAAAATATATATCAAAAATAAATACATATACATATAAATATATATCAAATAATAATAAATATTGCATAAATATACAACTAAATAAATATGCAACAAAAAAAAAAAACTTGTTTTTGGTAACAACAATGACAGCGCACTGTGCTCTGTGAAGCGTTCTTTGCTTTTATTATTTTAAAACGCGGGTAACAAATTGTATATATTTTAAATACCCTATAGAAGTGACACGCATGGAGTATAATAAGCTGTGCAGCCAGCTGAGAACTGGAAGCAGTTAGAAAAATCATATATTAAATATGATTAATCAAAATTCAGAAACAAAGTTGAATTTGTCAATCAAGAAAATATTAGAGAGTTGATTGGTAATATTATGATGAGAGAATTATAGAGAATTATATACATCAAATGTATGATCATTATAAATTGTAAGAAATATATGTAGATATATAATATATCCTATATAAAATATTTAGATAATTTTGTAACTAATATATGTATATAATATATATTTCCTCTTTAAACTTAACTTGTCTCTTTCTTTTGCTGCTTTTGCACGCTACAGGGTATCTTTGCTTTGAGCATATATATTTTGTAGTTTTCATTTGACAGTTAGCTGGGTTTTTCAGAGGCTGGGGCGTGGTCGCGCGTTGCTTTAATCTAAATTGGCGCATAGTAATGCTTTTTTCACATCATTCTGTCGCCCTGAGAGAGTACATATATGAGTATGCATGTGTGTGTGATCGTCCGTGTCTTACATATGTTTATACATATATATATATATATATATTAAATATATATGTATATCCACATATATATTTATATCTTTGCCTGCTCGCTATGTTTATCCCTCCCTATCTCTATCACTTTTACCCTCTCTACTCTATCTCATTCGGATATACCCTCAGCCTTTTGGCTATCTCTTTCGCACACGGCGCACACCCTTAATTGTGTAAAATAAATTGGCGCTGTCGACGTCGCTGCCAGCGTCGCCGTTTGACGTCAGCTCAAAGCTTTTTTTTAGGCAGCATTTATTGTTGTATTCGCATTTGCTGTTATTGTTGTTGTTGCTCCGTATAATCGCACACAGATTGTAAAAATTTTAATTTATAGATAATTTTCGCATGTTTTAGGTGTTTTGTGCCGCGCATCTGCCAGTTCGTGCAGTATTTTACTATATAGTATTTTTTATAGTATTTATAAATAAGTTTACGCATGACTTGATATTATCCCAAAAAAAAAAAAAAAGTGGGAGAGGTCGAGCAGAGCAAACGTTTACATAAGTGACAGCTATAGATATCTATCTATCTAGAGAGAGATATGTATATACAAATGAAACTATACAAAATTGATTATATACATGAATTTTATTTACTGATCAAAATTGTATTTTTTTTTTTTTTTTTTTTTTTTTTTACGATGCAATCCTTGAGAGCTTTTATAAAAGAACATCCCTTAGACACATAAGACACGTTTTTTGCCAAAAACAAAAAAACAAAAAATTGTAAAGAAAGCAAATAAAAATGTATGCAAAAACCAGTTTATACTGGGCAGGACAGTAAAATACCAAAATATAAACTAGTTTGCACAGCTCCGAACTCATCCTCAAGCAAGCTCATAAATGCTTCTATTGTTATCTAACTTTTGTGCCAAAGAACACAAACTCCAAAGTTTCGAATTTCAATTAAAAATGAATATGTTTAAATAAAATATATATATATATATGTATTTTAAAAGAAATAACCATGACCATATAAAAAAAAATAATATATATTTAGAGTAGTGGATGTTCACCAGAATTTGGTATGACATAAAAATGTAAATTCTAAATTGGAAATTATTGATATAAATTATTATTAACTTTGAATTATGAATTATAAATTGACGGTTGATATGAAAAATTAGATGTCTTTACAGAAGACATAATTTGAAATAATTTGATTGCTACAATATTTAAATATCGGAATATTTAAAAATAATATCTCAATATTCTTTTAAAATTCTTAGTTGAATTTATATTTAATTATGACTAATAATTATATTATATTATTATATTTTTTTAATACTCTTATTTATTTAATTTTAATTTTGTTTTCTATATTTTTTCATTTTTAATTTTATTTTATTTTATTTTTTTTGTAATATTATTTAATTATTTTTTGTTTATTAATTTTTTTTATTTTAAATCAATAGAATATTTCGCACAAAGAAATGATCTGTAAATTCATTTTTTAGTCAACATTTCAAAGACTATTACATAATCTAAACGTAATATACATTATTAACTTTTCAATAATTAACACAAATTCCCCTATTTCCGTCCAGCCTCAAGTTCTTAAGAACTTGCCTGAAGTTTCCAAGAAAACGAAATAAAAAGTGAACCTTATCAGCACTTGTCGCGTACTATGTCACTATATGCCATATTATCTAGTCCGACTATATATACGTATATGCACAAATATATATATATATATATATATAACTATATAGTGGAACGGCACTTAAGCACTTTTGCTTTCGTTTGGACGAGCACAAACCCATTCATCATTTCGAGTTAGCCGCTCGGCTGACAGGGCGTATACTTGATGCGCGTACTAACCTTTCTGAGAGGGACTGCAGCAGCCAGAAGTTTGTGTAATCCAATTTGATGCGTTATTCTTTTCCACAAGGTACAGTTGAGGCCGATCAAATATATAGTTCATCCGCTAACGGGATTTCTTTCTTTTTTTTTTGTTATTTAGAGTTGAATTTTTAGCACTTTTTCGATCGAATTCATGCATAAAACTTTAAGATTGTACCAAGGCACCGCATTTTCATTGATTGTAAACAGATTTCACATACATATGTATGTAGCCGATTATTATTGTAAGGCACTGTAATTTAAACACTTTTATCAATATATACATATACATATGCATATGCAGGGCGACATATAATTTGCACTTTTTTGCGAAATTCTAGAACAAATATTGTTCTTTTATTTATTATTTAATTCTATTTATTTATTTATTTTTTACTAGATCTTATTGGCAAATTTTCATTTGTATGCGTGTGTTGGCTATGTGTGCGTTTATACTCGATATATGTGTGTATGTATGTATGTATGTACGTTTGTGTATGTATGTGTGCTAGTGTAATTGTGCGTGCTTAGAATCCGCGCAAGCAGCGTCCGTGTCCGACGCGTATCTGCCACGCAACATCACAACAAAATTGTAACTAATGTTCGGCTCGCGAGAAAATAGGTTAAGAGTGTCGCGCAGCGGCAACTGCGTTGGCGTTGACGCTGACCGCGACGCCGCCGTCGACGTCGACGTTTCAAAAACCAAAAACAAAACAAAAAACTAAACGCGCACGCGAGCGTAGCACACGAGCGACGCGACTATGCTGATCTCTGCATCGGCAATTTGCGAAAAAAAAGTTTTATATACATAAAAAAAAAAGGCAAGCGAGCCGCAAGCTAGAAAAAGGCGCAACCGCAGCAAGCAGCGCAGTTAACAACAGCAGCGACAGCGGCAGCAGCAGAACAACAGCAGCAACGCCGGCGTTGACGACGCGACCTACCAACCGACTGAAGCGGCAGCACAATCCAAATTGCCAAAACCTTGATACCGATCGCGTCGCACACACATACACACGAACACGAACACGAGCACGAACATTCGCAACAAGTTAGTGTGCGTCAGCGTCAATTCACGACTGCTGAATACTCATTGAGAGCATAAGACGTGAAGTTCGCAAAATATATGTGTACTCTCCCAAAGCACAGGCATAGCTCAAACTAGTCTGCTCAGCAGCGCATCTGCATCGTCTTCTTTTTCTCTTTGTCGTTCATATAATTCAAATGAAGCCCTGTATTATATGCTCATTACATTTGACACATACACCCAATGTCGCTAGCGCGCAGGGTATGAAAATCGCAAAAAGGCAACGGCAACAACAAATAACAGAGTTGCGCACAATAAAGAGCGGCGCTGGGCTTCATCAGAAGAGCAGCACAAACAAAGCCAAAGCGTAAGAGAGCAAAGTGTGCAAAAAAAAAAAAAAAAATGCCGCGCAAAAGTAACAAAAAAAAAGCACAAAGAAGGCAGAGGCCGTCGCAGCAGCATGTGCAGCGTCCTCGCCCCCGCTTTGAGCAGCGATCTGATCAACTGACTCTCTTTGTAAAATGCGCTCACAAAATTAGATTTTTGCCGCTGCCGCTGCCGCTGCCGTTGCTGCTGCTGCCGCACACACATTTATGAGACACAAGCAACAACAACAACAATGCCGACAATGGCATGCACATAGCGTCATCGTCAGACGCTGTTGGCTTTTGAAAAAGCTTAAACTGGGCGCAGCATAGCCAACGAAACGAACGAAAAAAAAACCTGCAATTTTTTGGCCAATTTTTGTTGTGTGTGTGCGTGTGTGTGTTCGTGTTTTGAAGGTCAACTTTACGACCCATAAGCGCAAAAATTTGTTGCTGCCGCCAGTTTTACTTGGCGTTAGTTGCGTTGCTGTCGCCGTTGCTGTTGCTGCTGGCGCTGGCGCTGGCGCTAGCGTTGACGCTGCCATAGTTGTGTTGTTGTTTTTGCTTTATTTTTGGCACATTCGGCTTTTGGTTCTGCGCTCGCATTTGCCTGTGTCTCTCTTTGTGTGTTTGTGCTCGGGTAACTTTACATGCGCGTGTAGGGTCTGCTGCCTTTTTAACGGCCGCTGCCGACGTCTCTGCTGCTGCGCCGACTGCCTTGATCATACACACACTCACACACACATACACTTAAACGAGCTGCCCAATTTGTTGTAGCGTATAAAAGACACACACACACACACACACATACATATGATCAAGTATAGATATGTATGGAGCTTTGTTGTTGCCTTTTTATAAATTTAGAATTTTTGCAATTTTTTTTATATGTTGTTTTTTTTTGCATTTATATAATCAAAAAGCGCTGCTGGGCTCGTTCCGTTAGTGTATTTTTAATTGTTGGTTCATTTTTTATTGCCACCAGTTACAAATACTTGCATGCAAAAGTATGCACATGTGTGTGCTTGTGTGTGTGTGTGTGTGTGTGGGTGTGTGTGTGTGTGACAATGTGGACTGACCTTTGTGCAGTCTTTCCTAGAATCCAGTTAGTCCAGGCAATCAAAAAATTGGTTTACATTTTTTTTTATGAATGAATATCATATAAAATAGCAAAACATTGATAACAGCTCCCTGTAGATTAAATACTATTATCTATGCAATAAAAATCTATTATCAATTGAACTGTTTTTGGCATACGGCATTCCGCTACTCATTCAATTTTACATGCATGTACATACATATGTATGCGTATATACAATTATGTATAGAAAAATAATATTTAATTTTCATCGATTTTTTTTTTTTAAACTTCACAAAATTTTAGAAAACAAAAACCTAACGTTGCCAATATTTAACAAAAATATTATTTATTTGATCATTTGTGAAACATTAATATAAGGATTATCAGAAGATAATTCGAGAATAACAAAGATTCTATTTTACATCATTAAGCTATTTTCTACAAATTTACACTCTTATTGAAATTGTAAATAGTTAAAAACTTCCTCGAACTGCGGACACAATTAAAATGAGAGCTTAAATGTCAACCAAAACTTACAGCAATTAATAATTTTTGGCAATATTTTGGTGGCCAGTGCTGTAAAAGGGCACAATAATGTTGGCTGCGGTCCACAATACAGTTACATGCATGCACACTCATTCACACACACACACATACACAGTTTGATGTGCATGCATGCGCGTGTGCTGCTTAAATGGTGACGATTGACAGCACGATTATCAATCACGAGTGATTAGACGATGTCTATAAATACGCAATATTATCGCATTGGCACGGTTGAATTTCACATGAACGTCAATTGGGGCTTGCAATTATTACAAGGAGCTAGTTGCTGTGTACAAACACACGCACACACACACACGCAGACACAATCAGCGAGCTAACGATGACAACAAAAACTTCACTTTCAGCACAGTTACTCATTCACTCACACACACACACACTCACACACATTACGAAAGTTCTTTATTTTTGTTTTTTTTTTCTATTCTTTTCTTACAACTAAAATCGCGAGAGCGAGCGCACTGTAAAAATTCGAAGCGATTAGAAGAAGAATTACACGGCATGCCGCTTAGAAAAGAACTGAACACGCAATATTGTTGACTGCGACGTCGCGCTCACATAATCAAGCAGTGGCAGCAGCAGCGACAGCAGCGCCAACAACAACAAATTATTAAATAAAAACGCACGCGCACGCACACACTGAAAAAGTTATGCGAAATATAGCGAAAAAAAAACAACGTTGAAAAGAACGGTATTTGCGTCGCAGGCAATAAAGAGAACAGCGCGCGTCAAATAAGAGCGCAGCTAGCAGACCATTCGCTCTTTGAACGATCGCTGCGCTCAGTTGGCGCGACGCAGCTAAAGAATCATTTGACTGTATTGTATGTGTGTGTGGATAGTATAGTAATGCTAACGCTGCGCCTGCGTTTCGTTCAGTAAACGAACAGAACGAATTAGGACAATAACAAAGAGCAAAGCTTAACAGGCAGCATATGTTGCTTACAAATGTTCTGCAACATGTTGCGCTTGCTTGTCTTAGAAGGATTTGTTAGTTAAGATAAAGATTTCAATATAAATATTACGAAAATTTGTTATCTGCTTGTCGTTATCTTGAAAAGCCCACACACAAATTTTTGTTTGGGCCCCCAATCACGGGACTCTCAACTTGGCCGTGACTGTTGATCAGATGAGTTAATTAAAGCTCTATTAGCGCCCATTAATTGGAAGCTGTTGCCCGTTGAGCGTTACGCGTTTGCTCGTTGCTGCGACGCTTCAAATATGAAAACCAAATAACAAAATGGCCATAAAAGGCTACAATATCAGTTAGTTCAGTTAGTTGGCATCGCCCGACTGTGGCTGCCAGCTGTACTCGGACTAACCGACTTACGACTTACATACATGCGCGCTGCCTTGACACACTCGCCCAAAACACACAAAAACGTGTGCCGCATGCGCCGTATGCCAAAACTGCGACCCAACAACAACAGCAACAACAGCAACATTGTTGCTAACAAAAAGGCCCAAACGGGCGCTTGTCATGTAAAGCGCAACAAAACCTTCTGGCGCCCAAAAATGGCAAAAATCTTGCTTGGCATTTTACCTGTAACACACTCACACAGAAAAAACAAAAAAAAAAAAAAAAATCATATTGTGAGCGTGAGAAACTGCGATGGATATATATCTATATCTTATAAATAGCTTACAAACACACATACCATAAATTGAAATATGTATATATGTATGTATGTATGTATATATCTATCTTTCTCTAGATACAGTTGGCGCGCAAAGTTCACGTACACCAACGCCATAAATGGCAGGTGAGCAGGGTATGCAGCTCTAGGGGGTACGGAATAGGGGCTGCGGCATGAGGGTTGACATCTCTGTAATGCTTTATCAGCTGCTTTCGCATGGAAAAATGTAGAAAAGAAATGCGTGAAAGCTGCACGTAGCTGAGCAAGATAAATAATATGCATATATATATAACATATATAAGTATATATAAAACATATACAGAAATCTGAAAAATAAACTATATATATATAAATATTTATACACGCATTGATATTCTCGTAAGGTAAAGAAAAGCATTTTTTTTTAGTCTGACTGGCGCCAGCATGAAAATGTTCTTCTCAACATTTTCTGGTATATCAGCACATTTTGGCGCGCTCATTGAGTAGATATACCCTGTAATTATTGCAGTGCACTAAATAGGGTGTACTCTTAAGCAGAGGGCGCTATGCAAACAGAAATAGTTAAGTATATTTAAGAACTTTATACAATCGATAAATATCGATTTGCAACTCAAATATGTGGAGCATATGTAAAAAGAGAGAGAGAGGGAACATGTTACATAGAGCTTCCATATAGCTAGCTAGAATATGTTATATATATTATTAATTTTTTCTGTTCCCGCTGCAGTCAATTCAAAATCGATATTTATCGATATAAATTTGATTTGTGAATATTGCTATAGTTATATGTAATAAGATAAGCATATTCAAGAATTTAAAACAAAAGAAAACATTTTGCAGCTGTTGAAAATCAATAATTAGCGATTATTTGGATTAAACTTCAAACTGTGATAACTCTGTATTTATATAACTATATAAAATTCGATAAATAGTCTCAAGGTACAGAGAGACATAAATTAATTTATATTAACATTTTTATAGCAAAAAAATCGATAATTATCGATTACTGACTTAGACTTTTAAGACATAATTTATGAAACCTAAAACATATAGGCTTGATATGTAGGGTCAATATATACAACTTATCAATATGAATATTAGTTATAAATATCGATATCAGAGATCGATAAGCAATTTAATCCTTGCCCGTCCTACTTAAGTGGAAATTAAATTCGGTTTATATAGACGAATATTATCTGAGAGATATATGAGTAGAAAATTTGTTTGTTTATTGACTTATTTCTGTCCAAGTGGCATCAGTTAGTCGTGCACTCTTTAAGCTTTTTTTTTACTACTTTCCACTTAAGTTTTCTTTAATTATGAATTGGTTTTGTTTATTTATTTATTTTTTTTATTTTTATTTTTTGTTCTTTTTGTGGGCCAAAAGCAAAAGAGCTGAATGAACTCATTTACTTGCGCGTATTTGCACTAACAATTTGGCTAAATCAGCTAGCATATGCCTGAATAATCAGCCACACACACACACAGAGAGAGAAAGAGAGAGTGTGAAAGAGAGAAACGCTCATGCAATACGCTAATAAGCTAAACAAAATGTTGCGCCGAGTGCAATTTGTAATTAACTCAAAGCACAATTATTTATTGTCAAACATTGCGTTTGTTTACACACACACACACACACACACACACACACAACTACACCGAGTATCGTGTACACTATATAAATTACAATAAATATTTAATTTAAGTCCTGCTCATTTGGCCAACAAACAGCCATAAAATGTTGACTCAAATGGCTCGAAGCAATTTATAGAGTTGTGGCCCAAACATGCCATGAGTCGACATATAATTTTTAAAAATATTTAACTTAGGTATACACACATTTGTATATATATATATATATATATAATATAAATCATTTTGGAATCAAACTTGTTAAACTTTAAACCGAATATATTCTCTAATGGCCCGATGGGCATTCTGATAAGTATTAGGTAGATAGCTATTAAAGCTATTAAAAACAAAATTTTACAATTATAATATTAAAATTTGTTAAAAGTTTGTATAGAGAATAGGATTTTCTATTCCTTACCAAAAATGTATATTGAAGAGAGCTAAACTGAATCATAATTCATTCATATTTTCATGACCCATACAGAATCTCTTTGTGATTCGTTTATGAATCGTTTATGCTTCATTCGTGATTTATTCGGCTCATTTATGGCTCAATTTGGATTCATTCAGGCTTTATTTTTGATTCATTCGTGATGAATTTGTGATTCTTTCGAGATTCTTTCCTGATTCATTAAGGATTAATTATGATTCATACGGAATTTATTAAAAATTCATTAAGGATTATTTAAATTGTCCTTAATAATTCATTCAGACTTAATTCTTGATTCCTTTGTGATTCATTCGATAATTCATAAATGACACATCAATAATTTATTCGTGATTCATTCATGATTTTCTTTTATTATAATTATTATATTAATTAATTTTTAGACCTTTCTATAGAGAAAGTTAGCAATTATCGATCAGCAAACGGTCTTAACTTTGGAGTATTTGTACCTTCGTTTTGTCACGCCTCCAATGAATGGAAACAAAGAAAATTTGAGCACTGAATTGAGTCTAGTGTACATGTGTAGCTGAATATTACAAAAAAAAAAAAAAACTAATATGCTCTGCTTAAATCATAAACGAGCATAAATATTTATGTAAAACTAAATTATTTATAAACTTTCGCTTTTACAATGCAGTAAAGGAAGAGAGAGCAATTAAGAGAGACAGTGAGAGAGAGTCAGAAAAGGGAGAGAGATGGGATACAAAAAACAAAAAGAGAAAGAGAGAGAGAGAGAGAGGAAGCCGTAAACAAAAGAGTTACAGAATCTGCCTTAGGACATTGCACATTTTAACCACACTCAACTTGAAATATTAAACAAATATCTGATATGTATATATATATATAATAATACATGTGTATAAACATTTACAAGAAAATAAAAATAAACCAGTGTGCACAGAATAAAAGCAGGCACTGTACACATTTAACAGCGCAATGCAATTGGGACTCTTTGAAAAATGTTTTGTGTTCTCTGTGCGTAGATATGTAAATGACAATATAGCATATAGTATATACATATATATATATATATATATATATATATATTTTTTTTTTTACTATATGGTCGCAAATATTTTTTGGTGCTGCGGTGCTTCCCTCGAGGGCAGCAAAAAAAAAAAAAAAAAATTAAAAATTAAAAAGAAAAATGCTTGTGTAAAAAGCAATAAATAAAATAAATGTTATGTATATTTTGCATTTGCTTGTTTAATTTAATTTTTAATGCCCGCAAAATATGCATAAAACATTATCAGCTGTTGCGCTACTCTCTTTTTGATTATATCACAAAAAGTGTGCATATGTATTAATGTCCTGAATATTATGGAAATGTATAGAAATGGGTGTATTGATGCGTTCTATGTATGAAGAATGACATGTTGGTTTAACTCTGCCTATTTGTCAATCTGTGTGTCAATCATTCAACTAGAATCTATCTATCTGTCAATCAGTCTGCTGGAAAGATTCGCTGTCAGTCTGTCAATCTGTGTGTCTGTATGAGGTCGTCTATCTCGAGAGGAATAGGAAATAGATAACTGTACATATAAAGTTTCTGCTAAGAAATAGGAAATATTTGCTATCGATAAAAATCGATATTAAATATCAGTTTATCGGTCTGTCAGTCAATCAGTCCATTAGTCTGTCCGTCAGCATGAGATCGTCTATGTCGAAAAGTATAAGGATTGGGTAAAAATCTCTTATAAGACGAGCATATCAAGTCTCTCGATTAAAATCGAAAGAATTCCTACATGCAACTTCAATTACATAGGTATATCTCGTATAGTTTATCAATTTTGGAATATAAATAGGAAACAACAACAGAATTTGAAGACCTGAGTCTGAGTCAACATAAATATGTAAATTGGCTATATCTATAATATATAGAATTTAGTGTATAGTACATATATATCTATAATATATAAAATTTAGTGTATCATTTATCTGTATAGGGCATCACGTAGTCTATCACTTCTTTACATGACAAATATAACAATTTTGGAAATTCTTTTTATTTCTTTCTCTGCCAACTGAAGGCATTTGCATTTGGACAAATGCAAATAGGCGTGCGGTATATCCAGAGCTCACATTAAAATCAATTAAATGACAAATTGAATTTCGGCAAAAAACTGGCGACGGCCATAAAAATTACATGTCCTTGTGCCGGGGGAATTGCAATCAACGCGTCATCAGTGCGAATGTCAATTTAATAACTGGCAAATGGAGGGACAGAGATGACAGAGAGAGAGAGAGAGAGAGAGAGAGGAGGGTTAGCCTGTGGTTGTGCCCCACTGTGTGGCAGAATGTGTGCAGCAAGGCAAATTAACACAACAATGTTGGCTCATTAACAGCCACAGATGCAGATGGAGCGACAGATGGAGAGAGCCGCAGCCGAGGCTCTGCCACAGCTTCTTTTACAACTCCACAAAAGTTGGGCAAATAATTAAAAAACAATGGGCGAAACGGACGTGGTTTGGCTATCGCCAGCCCGACAGCGAAATTATGGCGTAATTAAGAGTTCGTCCAGCAGAGCAGGCCACAAGCCAAACAGGGGGGGGGCGTGTCTGTAGGCGCTGCCAGCTGGGGCTGTAAATCTGTGTAACCAACACAATGGCTACGAGAAGCTGTCAACAAGCAGTTGCCAATTCCGAACGAGTCAAGTGACAGAGGCGAGCAATAAAATTAAAGATGAAAAAAAAATGAAGAAATTATTATGAGAGATGAAAGAAGATTGTATACTCTTGCTAGAAATGATATTGGACTTCAAGAGAATTTAAATTATGATATGAATTACTTATAAGAGCTAGATGAGACTAGGGGCAAAGGGAGAAAAATATGATATAATTATTTATATTAAAGAGCTCTTCAAATTTTGGGACAGTCAACTCAGAAGTCTATAGTAAAAGCGTGCTAAAACTGTAGCATATAAGAGATATTAAAAATAAAATGAAAAAAAAAAAAAATAAATAAATAAAAAAAAAATAAAATAAATAAATAAAAAAAATATATAAAATAAAAAAAAATTTATAAAATAAAATAAAAAATCTTTGCAACTTCCTCGTCACGATAGTTTATCTAATTTGAGTTACGAATAGTTTAGTAGCCTTTTTTTTTTAGTGACAGAAAAATTAAAAATATAAATACTGTAAAATTAGCTCAATTGTTTAATAAATTGTTCTTTTAATTATTTACTTAAATTTACTTAAATGTTGTTTAACAATTTATTCTCTAAGCGTTCATTAAATTATTTTTAAAGAATAATTCACAAAAACTTTACTTTCTCAATACATTAACATCAAAAGAAGAGCATACAAGCTTCTACAGCGCCTGCTGCTGGTCTGTCAACGAGCTTAAATATCCTGACATTCGATTCAATCCAAAGCCAGAGCATTTTTATTTGCCTCATATGAAAATCCTTTATTATTTATGTACAGTTCGCATACCCGAAGCACAAAAAAAAAAAGAGAACAAAAAGTTTGTAATTGACTTTAATAGCATTTCAATTTTTGTGGCAAAAAACAAGAGCGCAAAAAATATAATAAAAAAAAAAACCAAAGCTACAAAAAATTATTAAAAAAATGTGAAAAATATTGTAATAAATAAAAAGTAAATGCCATAAATAAGTGCAATAAAATCTGTATGTCAGAGCCTGTCATTGTAATTTTATTAACGTATGCATATCATTATGAGCTCTTGCCACGATTTATTATCGCTTCGCGCCATATATATATATATTTGTGCTCTATATATAAAAAAAAAGACAAAATATATTCAATTGAGATACGCTTTAGTTGAGCTGTAGATTTTCTTTTTTGAATGCTCTGATTTATATTTGATTCTTTTAATGTATAAAATTTTTTAAAGTTTTATTTGTGAATTTTAAATAGTTTAAGTATATTTATATTTGAGGAGTGTCAAAAAATTTAAAAGCTGAGAAAAAATTAAAAATATTTTTAATTTATGTATATTTATGAAGAACATATATTTTTTTATTTTAAAACTTAAACTTGTTAAAAAATATATTTATATATTAAAAAAAAACCTTTCACAAATAATGTAATAAAATATTTATATTTATATATAAAAAAATTTCTTTTAAATGACTTACTTCATAAATATATTTAATAATATAATATATTATAATAATTTTTTCTTAAATATATTTTTATATTTTTTATTAAAAAAATATGTTATATAAGTATTTTAAATATATTTATCAAATTAGAATTACTGAAATAAATATATATGACAACCTTTTCAAGACAATTTATAGCATATTAAATTAGATTCA
This sequence comes from Drosophila stalkeri, assembly GCA_035047405.1. Taxonomy (NCBI): domain Eukaryota; kingdom Metazoa; phylum Arthropoda; class Insecta; order Diptera; family Drosophilidae; genus Drosophila; species Drosophila stalkeri. The sequence goes on from JAWNPR010000142.1 coordinate 3,120,287, forward strand.
GTTAAAAGCCCGGGAGTATTAAAAATTGTATTTTATGTATTTATATTTGTTATTTAAATTCAAGTCGGAAATATAAATGTCTATGCGTGTAACGCAGAGCTAAAAAAAATGAAATATAATCAGAAAAAAACAAATGCGAAAATTTGAGGCAAAAGCAAAAACAAAAGTTAAAGCGTTACCGCATTGAACTTCCGTTGTTTAAAGCCAAAAGCCAAGGTTGCATTTTGGCCAGCATTGAAACGTGTTTGTGTTGTTGCCTTTTGTTTTTGGCAAAAAACCAAAATTGAGGCTGTCGACGGCTGTCTAACCCAATGGCTGCGTGCAGCTTGTAAATGTGAAAGTGAACAAAAAACAAAAAAACTAGAAATCAAAAACAAAGATGTAGCATATATATATATATAGACAGAGGTACAGATAGAGATACAGCTACAGCTACGGCTACATTTAGGTACAGCTACAGTCACATGTATCTATATGGGCAGATGGGCGCGTCTAAGCCGCGTAACGCACTGAACTGTGAAATTAAACAACGTCAACGAGAGCAAAAAAAAAAAAAAAAAAAAAAAACCCAAACAAAATTTTGTTTGTTTCTCTTATTATTTTTGCCCAAAAAGCCGTCATATTTGTATTTCCAGAAAGTTGCGAATATACTGAGAAATGACCCACAGAAGCAGTGGCTGAAAGCAGATTAAATGAACAGCGGCCCGCATGACGTATACGTAATCATTATCTAGTGACGACTGCCTTGACCCCCTCGAAATTGATGAATTGACCAACAATATGAATGAGCTATGAATGATTGAATGAGTGAATGCTTTTCTCTTGCTGCTGCTGCTGCTGCTGTTGCTATTGGCTGGGTGATAAACGTTGGCAGCCGAGCCAATTGAGCGAAACGTGAATCAGCGACCTTCAGCATCGTGAGTGAGTGTTGGTGCAGCGCTTGAGCGGGTTAACTGTCTGCTTTGACAGACAGCCAACGAAAAACAGCAGTTGCACAGCTTGCATGGTTGCCACAGCTTGTGGCACACGCTCAGCTCAGCTCAGCTTGAGTGTCTCGCTTACATTGTTGTCTACACTGCTCCAACCTCCAATGATTGCTCTTCTGCAATCAGAACAACAACTTGTTGCACTTAATTATATTGCTGTCGGCAGCCAATTAGCCAAGCTAACTTTACTTTGCGATCCTTTTACCCCTGTTACATATTTACCTAACAATGTGTAACAGGGTTGTTTGTGAAAGTAGCGCAACTTTAAGATATCTTATAGAGTTTTATGAAAAATATAAAAAAAAATTACTTTTTTAATTTTATTTTTATAAATTGAATTTTATAGAAATAAAATATGCATATGTAGAATATAAGTATAAAACATTTTATAAATATTAAAAATTTATATTTAAAATTTATAAAAATAACTTATAAATACTTTTTTCTTTTTGTTTAAATTTAATTTTTATAAATTAATTTATATAGAAATAAAATATGCACATATAAATTTAAAATTTTTTAAATTGTATATAATTTTAAATTATTTAAAATTTATATTTAAAATTTATAAATATTGCATTTTTTTTTTTAATTTTGTTTTTGTAAATTGATTTGTATAGAAATAAAATATGCACATGTAGAATATAAGATTAAAAAATTAAAAAAAAAAAATAATATTAGAATATTTACCTATTATATAAAAATATATATAGGACATATGCAGGTGTTCTTCGTATCTATAATTATTTATTTATTTGAATATATGGTCAAAGCTGTAGTCAACTTAAATGAAATAAATGTTTCAATAATATTACAGTAAACTCAAGAAGTAGATTGTAAAACAATAAAAAAAATATTTTCAATTGATAGCATCACTTTAGTTAGGATAAATAACTTTTGCAGTTCTTTCATAGATGCTCTATAGAATTTATTATTATTCATAGGTATCAATATATATTTAATACATTTTCTTTTTTTACTTTTCACTGTTAATGAGAATTATTCATGCGATTATGCTCGACTGAACAGTTTTTGCCAGGTTTTTTTTTTTTTGTTTAATAACTAGCAAAGTCAAGCACAAAAATTTAAATAGAAATACCTATAAAATCGTTTTACAGAGTATATGCAAGTGTCATACTATAACAAGTTAAGCAAATTGAATAGTTTTCCTGCTGCTGCTGCTGGTGCTGCTTTTTGCTGTTGCTCTGTTTATTTTTTTTTTGCTGCATCTTTTGCACCCAGCGCGCGTCGTTGCTGTTGTTGCACTTTATGAATGATGATGTGCTGGAACACGTGCCAAAAACAACAACAACAACTACAACAACAGCAACAGCAGCAGCAGCAGCAGCAGCAAGTACAACACAATTTAGATACAAGAGTTCATTCAGTTATGAGCACCATTTACAGCAAAATTATTTTGGTTGGTTTCAAATTGCTGACAAAAATGGCCAACAGAAAATGGTTCATATGTTGATAAATATCTAATTGGCCAGCTAAACGACCTGAAATTATTTCTACTGAGGGCTGAGCTCAAAGTTCAGCATTAATTAGTTGCTCGAGTTGTTCAATTAAGCGCAGTTGAAATTAATTATTTAACTAACAGCCGCCAGCTGACTATAGTTGTTTAATTACACACACTTGGTAATAAAATCCTTAGCATAATAAATAATAACTACATATGTATATAGAAATTATGGTAATTTTCGAATGAAATGATGTAGTTTAGAGTTTAATTTAAAAGTGAAATAATGCAAAGGAGATTTTGGATAATTTATATGAGTCTAATTATATATTAGAGATTTCTAATTAGATGCGTTGTATTTATGTAATATAATAATATAAATAAATAATTATAATATATTTTATTATCATAATTTTTTGATGATAAATATTATTAATATTGTAGTATTTATTTATTTATTAATATACTTTTTAATATATAAAAAAAAATTTGTTTTTGTATATAAAATTATTAGATATAATAAATGTTATTATTATAATTTATTGAACATAAATATTATTAGGATTGTAGCATTTATTTATTAATTAATTGATATATCTTTTTATTTTAATTATTAATAATAATATATTTTATTATTTGCATGAATTAATAATTTTTATATTTTAATTATTATTAATTTTGTACCATTTATTTATTAATTTATTACTTCGTATTTATATATATGCATTTTAAATTATTATTTTTTTATATATATAAATTATTATTTTTAAGATTTATTATATTTATATATTATAAATTATATTTGTATAAATTTATATATATTAGTGTAAATTATAAGTTTTTTAATAATAAATTTTATTATTTTAATTTATTAAATATACATTTTATTAAATTGGTAGTATTTATTAATTAATGAATTACTTCATGATTTTTTTTTATATATTTATTATTATTGATTATTAATTGTATTATTATTTTATTTTTAAAATGCTTTTTACTCTCGAAATAAAGCTAATTAATAATTTATTAAACATGAGAGCTTTTTGAGTATTTTGAGTATTTTCGAGTCTCTGTCTTCCATCTTTCTATCAATCAAAGGCTTTCCCTTCCATTCAGATATATTTCAACACATTCCCGTACCTACTGATTAGTCAGTAAGTAACTCCACTTCTAGCCAGTTCAATTCAACAGATATATCACTTAAGACTGAAATTATTGCCACATCATGTGGCTGACCATTTGTGGCAGACGATGCACAAACTGAACGCAAGCGAAACGCTTAGCCAATTACTCGGGAATTAACTGTGGCTGCATACTGAAAAACCGTTAAGTGGCTGCTCGGCACAAAAAACAAAAAAACAAAAAAACAGTGCGAAAGACGTGTGTGGAAGGAAAGCCAAAAAAAAAAAAAGAAGAGAATAACAATAAAAAGGTAGTCATGTAGGGGGCTGGACAGGGTGGGGCGGGGCAGATGTTGAAGCGTGGCAATGTGAAATATGCAACGTTGATGTGCGCGCTGATTGCAGCAGCCAAACTGTTGTTGTTGTTGTTGTTGTTGTTGTTGTTGTTGTTGTTACAGCTGCTTGCCACTGATTGAATGAGTGCGCCACATTAACAGCAGACGAACAGGTGAGGCGGCATCGCAGGTGAGCAGCAGCTGTAGCCAACTGAAGGGACGAAGGTACAGCAAAACGTCTGCTCGCAAATAATCATAATCATGATCATAATGAAAGCAAAGTACTCGCACAACAGTGGCAAGTAAAGAGTATGGAGTGTGGGGTATGCACGACTAGAATATGCTATGTAGTTGGCAAAGAAAATGAGGCTACAAATTTTACTTGCAATGCAAATAGAACTTTAAAACTATAACTTTGAAGAATTTCATTATCAAGTTAAATCTGAATATAAATTCTATACAAATTCAAAATTATGTTTTCAATTCAATAAAAAAGTGTATAAAACAAATTAAATATATTTAAGCAAGTGTAAATAATGATAAGGATCTAAAAACATAATTTTTTTACTCCATTATTTAATATTGATTTATAGAACAAATTTAAAATAGTTTTTCCAGAGACCGCAAATAAGAACAAAAAATCAAGCACAAAAAAAAAAAATTATAAATAAAAAGAAGAAAAAAAATTTTATTTGCAATTTTTAATTAAACATTTTTTTTTTAAATTATTAAAATTGATTTTAATGATAAAAAAAATTTTATAAATTAATTTTTATATAAAAATCAAATCATAACTTTTTTTTCTATTTTTATTATAAAAATCAAAATTAAGAAATACGCCGTGATGTTTATTTTAAAATTTGAAATCAAAATCAAATTGAAATATCTTTTGATAATTGAATAAATTATTTTTTCAATTGAATAAATTATTTCCTTATAAAAAATTGTATATATATTTAAATAATTTCTTTTTAAATATATTTTTTTTTAATTTGAATATTAAAAATATTTTTTGGTTAAATAGTTTTTCTGAGTGAAATATTATAATTTCATTTCATTCATGTATTTTATTGTATAAAACCCAAATAGATTATTATTGCCCCACATTTTTGCAATTTTCTCTCTATTCCTGAAGCATGTCAACCCTTCACCAGCTGCAGGGTATTCCACAGAACTCACATGAGCTGCAAATATTGGTGGGCAGTCAAGTGCAGCCAAGCCAAGAGTCATGAAAAACCCACAAGCCATAATATGCTCCCGCTCTCTCTCTCTCTCTCTCTCTCTCTCTCTCTCTCTCTGTCTATCACCAGTCTCATTCAGGCCCAGCTCGTCTACACCTCTCTCACTGCTGTAAAACTCTTTCACGTCGTACTATATTGGCTGACTGGCTGATTCTCTGCACGCGCCGAGGCTCATTTTATTGATGGATTGCCAAGTGCCTGCAAGCTGCAAAAAATCAAGTGAGGGAAAGAGAGAGAGAGAGAGGGGGGGGGTAGCGTGCCCTTGCTCTGCCTGCCCTTGTAGCCTCCAGTTCGAACCCTTAGCCTGACTGCTGGCAGCCACTGTGGCAGCCACGGATTCTGTTGCATGTGCATTTCGTTTCGTTTCTTTTTCTTGTACATTTTCTGTTTTGTTTTGCTTCAGTTTTTTTTTGCTTGTTTATTTTATCGCTGTTGCCACTAAGCTCTGGGCCAGTCGTCGTCGCTGTTGTTGTTGTTGCAACTGCAACTGCAACCGCTTTTGACCCACGAAGCGTGTCGTGGCGCCAGCGATTATGTTTGTTTATAATATGCTTGCTTTGGTTTTAGCCCATTGTTGTTTTTTTGCCGCAGCCGGATCGCGGCTTTACTGTATTCATATGTGTTTACACACATATATTTATATATATATTTATATATAGTATATATTATTATTATTTTTTTTCGTTAGTTGCATTTATTGTTGTTGGCACGCTGCAGCGATTTCAGCGTCGCGCATTACTTCAGCACCGTTAAAAACATATTTACAAGCCACGTTAGTTCTTAAAGTGTGGCCTTAATTTGATTTGTTTAGATTCACTTCGCTGCGCTTCCTAAATATTCGAGTTAACCATTTATATTCTTCTCTTATAGCAATGCCTTCAAGTGCCATAGACATACAGGATTTATAATTCGAAAACTTACGAAATTTTCATTAGTTTTTAATTTATTTAGATCATTTATTTAATAATAAATATGACTTTAATTAGTTTCTTTAGGTTTTCTTGTTGTCATTAGAGTCTTGATTGCTGAAGCTTTCAGACTTAGAAAAGTTAAAAAATAAAAAAAATAAAAATATATATATATATATATATATATATATATATACATTTCGTGAACTTTAAGTCACCTAATCCTGGCTTAATTAAAGCGCTTAGGAAACTAGCTAAATAATCTAGCTAATCAAATATAATTATATATATATAAATAATCAAATCGTCAGAACGACAGGGATGCAGTGAAAGCAAATGAAATCATTCAATTAAATATTATTTAATGATTATATTTCGAATATGTGCTGAATTCTGCATGAACAGAATCAGCCATTCTCTTCATTTTTACTGTTATCCTATTCGACTAATATGATTACAACCCCTAGAGCTTCTCTTCAGTTTCATCCAATATTGAGCTACTTGCACATATATTTTTATACCCTGAACCCATTGGAATTCGGAATTCAGGTTATAATGGTTTTGTGAAAATGTTTGTAACAGACAGAAGGAGACGTCGCAGATCCCATAAAGTATATATATTCTTGATCAGCATGAAAAAATGTTTATATCCGTCTGGCCGACCGTCCGTCCGTATGAATGTCGAGATTTCGTAAACTACAAAAACTAGAGAGCTGAAATTTTACATGAAAACTCGTCGCATGTTAGTTACGAAGTAGGATTTTATAATTTTTTTTCGATAACTCAACTCGTTTCCTTATTAACAATACAAAGTCGAAATTCTTTTACTTAGTTTTAACGTTTTTTTTATACGTAACTTCTACACCGTTTGAGCTAGTTAGCTAGATATTATGATTATGATTATGATTAAGATTCTGTAATTTTAAGATTTTGATGAGTTTTTAAGAATTACAAAAAAGCATAGGATCGAATGCTACAAAAAGTTGACTTTTCTAGAGAAATGTCCATATTTTAAAATATAATATAATTGTTGCTACACTTACGCCTTTGACAGCAATATATAAGTTTAAAATTCGTATGCTAACTTTAGCTAAAATTAGAGTTAGGATTTCTCTCTTCAATGTCTGAGATATAATATCTTGGCAATGCGTTTTCTTAGACTTGACACGAATTGTAATCAATTTCGGCACACATATGACCAAAATGGCTGCCAATGATTTCTTGTTGTTGTTTTTGGCCACGTTGCACATTTCGGTTGGCCGAAAGTTAAAAGTCAAATGTGAGCTTGAATTACCAACAGTCGCAGCAGCAGCGACAGCAGCAGCAGCGGCGGCAGCATTGAGAAGACAAAATGCGAATTCTTGGGGATTTATGAGCGGGCATGCAAAGAAGAAGAAACCGGCTTAGGCAAGGGTCTGGGCCAGAGCCAGAGCCAGAGGTGAGGCAGAGTACCAAGCACTGGCTGCGTCTCAGGCTTTTGGGGCCTAGGGCGACGTCTAACCAAATACGAGTCAGGCGGCAAGTCAAGTGGCATGCAATACTATTTTTTTTTCCTTCTCGTATTTTTTTGGCTAGCCAAGCTAAATGCAGCTCATGCCCAAGCAAACACATATACATATATATATGTATTTTATTTTGGCCAAATATGGCGATCGCATGCTGCGGCCATGTGGCAGGCAAACGGCACAGATACTTTACGGACTTCGACTTGGACTTTTGGACTCAGCTTGGAGACGCAGTTAAATGTTGCCGTTGCTGCTGCTGCCGCTGCTGCTGTTGCCAGTTTTGGCCAATTTTTGCACTTGCGCAAAAGGTCTTAAGACAGGTTACGCGCCTGCGGCGATTTAACCGTTTTCATGCAACAAACACCAGCAATAACAACAACAACTGTTCGTGCCGCCTGGCTTTATTGGCCTCGCTGCGGTCACGCCAACGCCAACGAACAATTTTGGGCAAAAACTGAAAAAAAAGGGTCAGACGGCAGCGGCGCACATTTGGCCAACCATTAGAAAGCAATCCGTCAGTGTGGTTAGTTTTAGGCCAACAAGAGTCAAGCTGCCACACAATGGGCCCTCGTCCACACCCACACGCGCTCCGACTCTGGCATGCCACTGCAACCGGTTGACTTGGACTCTGCTTGGCTTGGCTTCTCGGCTTAGTCCGGCAGCCCAAAATGTAAAATAAAAAATGAAAAAAAAAAAAATAAAAAAAAATAAAGTTCTCCTTGACTTTATTACGAATCACGAGCCAAAGCCAAAGACAGAACAATGCCAAAAAGGAGCTGCCGCCTGACCCAAAAGCACGCCAACGCAAGTCGACACCAAAGCAAAGAAAACAAATCATGTTGCGCTGCCTTAGACTAGACAGCAATGCACTGACTAGAGTATACCCTGTAATAGTCTGATATATGATCATATACATATGTGTATACATGATATATGATGTATATATATATATTGTCAACAGCATGTAATACACATTCGCACACATGCCTTTCTCTGCACTTCTCATAATTTCTACCTCAGTTAAGAATTCATATCATTGTTATATATTGTTTCCATCGATTCGCACATATGGCTTTCTCTGCGCTTCTCACAACTCTTAAAATTACCATCCATCCATGATATATTATTATAACAATTTGTGACCATCGATAGAACGATTTAGTTGAGCCTGTTAGCTTTAAACATTCAAGTCGATATTTTTAAGAATATTTATCGAACTAATGAATCTGTGAAGAATCAAAATGTCTTCTTCTAAAATACTGCATAAATAAATTCATATTTAAGCCTCCATCGTTAGAAGATTTGCAAGCGAGCTTAACACATATATCGATATTCATCGAGCTCAAGTGCATATGCTAGACTTCATAGTCGAAACGCTTTCAAACGGCAATATCTTGATATTGGCGTAAACTGAATTGCATACTAAAGTGTCCATTGTCAAAAGACAAATGATGCATTAAACGGCCTTAAATATATCGATATTTATTAACTTCAAGACAGATAGACAAAGGCAGATGGACATCTGCAAAGTGAAAAGTTTAGCATATGGTGTCTCACATGCCCATAAGATTATAGTAAATTCTGATTAAGATTGAAGTCGGAAATTCTATAACGGAATCTATTGATATTTATCAACTTTCGGTCAACTCAAAAATGAAGAGACTAACAAATGGTGTCTCAAATGCCCATAAGATGATAGAAAATTTATATCGAGATTGAAATCTCTCTTTCTTAATAGTGTCTTAAGTCCTATAACAGTTACACATAACAATATTTATAGACTTTGACTTTTGCTTAAATCCATTAAGATCCACAGTCAAAAGTCCCTGAAAAGGTATCTTAAACAGCCTAAACTCTTATTTGTATCGATATATACCGATGCATAGTAGATAATACATATATATATATACCGATAATTATCGATTTATATTAAATTTAAAAAACTAGTTTCCTTTTTGCACACAAATTTTCAAAAGTTCCAGGGTATTGGAAAAAGGTTTTTATTGTGCGCTATGCAGAAGACGCTACGTTTATGACTAATGCTTGGCTTTTGGCTTATATATTTGGTGGCTTTTGGTCAGTCGCATTTGCAACAACAGAAATCGCGATCTTTTTTTTTTTCTTTTTTGTTAGCAACGTGGGCAGCTAACGGGCATTAGAGCTGCCAGCGGGCAAGCAGGTGACAGCGAGGCGCAAACATGGCCAAAAAGTAGCTGTCAGATGCGCAGTGCACGGCCCACATGCTGTCTATGCGCAACGTAGATACATTTGTATCTCAACATGTGTACGCAGCTAGATACATTTGTATCTTGGTTACTCCATGCTACGGCTTGTTTAGTTTGATATTTTGGCTGCTGACATCATGCAACTCCACAGATTTGCATGGAAAATTGAGCCGTTTTCCGCTGTTTGCTTGTTTAATTAATTTGTAGCCAAGCTGTTTAATGGCTTTATTAGCAGTCGAATGACTGCCCACGCTGATGCGCTTTAAGTGGCATTTTGTGAGACAGCTGCAGAAGATGCATTTCAAATATTACGTATACGCAATGTTGCAGTGCCTGAAACGTGGCCCAGAGACACGCACATTATTTGCCTGCTTAAACGAATTTTTATCTGTGCGCATTAAAGTTGATGGCATACAAAATTACAGCTATTATTTGGCCAGCAATTATAGCGCCGGGGCGTCCACTTTATAATGCATTTTTATTATGACAATTTTGCGCTTTTACTTTTTTCAAACCGACTCTGCCCATCCTCCTGCTGCTGTTGTTTGGCTCTGTTGCTGCTGTTGCTTCTGTGGTGGCCTTCAGGCGTGCCGCTCTTGTGGCATTTTGTGTGGCTTTATTTGCCACTTGTTGTTGCTTCCTCTTTTTGGTGTTTTAAGCCCTTCATTGTTGTGGTCAATGCCTGGGCAAGAAGCGGCAAAGCGAAATGTTCAAAGTACACAAAAAAAAATAATATATATATAACGCTTAAATTCGTATAGTGTGAAATTTATATTATTTTTTTTTCCGTGTGGCGAAATATTCAGAAAATGTGGCTGGAAATGCGGCATGATTTAAGGCTTGTATGAATAATATTCAATTTGTAGTAATTTATTAAATTTTACAAATATATATTAGGGTATTAGCAGCTGGGCATTTTTTTTTTTAGGAGTCCTTATGCAAATTGTAAATTAATTTTTTATATACGGTAAATTTAGTTGCGCTTTAAATATAAAAAAATTCTTTTCTATATAAAATTACTATATATGGCAATAAATTTAGACGTATGTTAAATATATAATATATATTTTTTTATATTGAAATTTAATCAAGAATTATAAGCTTTTCGAAAGTTACAAATATTGTCAAATATTTAACTGGTTGTCAAATTGTTACATCTATTCACGCATTATATATATTTTTTGTTGAACTCAAATTGAAGTTTTCTGCATTTTTCAATATTTGCTAAAGTAGTCATTAAACTGGAAGATAAAAATTTGACAGCAGGTCTGGTTTTTCAATCTTAATATTTATTGAGCCCCTTCATTTACATTATTCATATTTAAGTTCTCATTCAAATGAAAATTTATAAATACCATAGATAGTCAGATATTCAAACTGCACAATTTGCTTAAAATAAAACGATTAAAATATTTTTAAAAAAAATTTAAAATTTAGCAATCCGTAAACTACCTATAAAATTCCCTAAAAAAATATTTTATATATTTTATATATAAATAAATATATTAAATAGGCAAATATGCCAACAGAGATTATAGACTTGATATGCTTATTAAATATTGATAATTGTAATCAAAAAATATATTATTTTACCTGATTTTCATAAAGTACTTAAACATATATGCTGATCACTTCAACTAAGTTAGAGACTTCACACTTTGAATGAACTTACCTAAAAAGAGAAAAAAATTGTAATTAGTTAAATGTTTACAATAAATCAACTTATGAAACAACTAAAAAGTCTATTAAATAAAATATAATTTGTTTATGATAAAATCAAAGAAATCATATTGATAATGGCTATGGTGTTCGATGCATATCTTTTTACAGTCACGCTAAGGTATTGAGATGCTTTATTTTTTTTTATTATTAACATTACATTTATTTTATGTATATTAGTTAATTTGAATGCAGACTTATATTAGCTCTATGGATTATTTATATTGCGGTTTTGTTTTTTTTCCAGCTACTTACAGCTAAGCTACATAACTATTTATCTAGTATGGTTATTTGTGTATTTTATGTTTACTCGACAGTCACGAGTTCATCAACTACTTAGGACTACTGTACCAGGTGTGATGTCCACGCCCAGGTTTATTAGTTGCGTGTTAAAGCTGTGCAAATTACAAAATGTCTGACAATTTTATTTTGTGCCAGTTCGAACAACAGCCTCTAGCATCCATAAATGCCAGCAACATGCAACTATATTTATATATTATATATATATATATCATAAATCAAGTAATTTTATTGAGTTAATGCAAATATAGGAACTAACTACAGGCTTCAATAAATCTTTATTCGATTGCAATTGCTGTTAGGTAAGAATTTTACATTCGACTTCAAGTAACTGCAGCGCGTAGCTTATAAAATGGAATCTCATTTCCCTCTCTCACGCCCCTTCAGAAAGTCCATAAAGTTTAAAGATTTTACGGTGAAGGATGTGTATCAACTGGAAAATTAGTTGATCCTTTATCGAAATTTTCTTCTTATTTATCTTATTTGCATAAACCCAAATTCCCATTCAATACATAGAGAGTCTTAAAGAATGAAAATATGAAGTGAAAATCGTATTCTCCAGAATTTGATAAGATTAGAAAGAAGAAGAAGAATAAGAACATATATTTTAAAATAGGCATAAAAGTAGAAAATAAAATTTATATGCTTGACACGTAGAAAGCTTTCAATGACTTTTCTTTAAAATATTTTTTATTTGTTAATAAATCATTTAAGTAAAAAATCTGGAATATATGAAATATGATGTTATTGCATTTAGAAGTATTCACATCATTGCAGAAGAAAATTAATAATTAAAATTGTCTACATTTTTATATTATTATTTTTCTTTCCATGTATATATACGCCATATTCTTCTGTAATTTCTCTTAGATATTTGACTGCATTTCATTAATATTAATTAATTTGAATTCACTTGCTGTTTATTATTAATGCTTTAAGTGAATTAAGATACAAAATTCAATGGGAATAAGTTATGTCTATTTTATTATTCAATTTTAAAATATTTTAAATTTCGAATACCTCTCCCAATTGGCTCTAAAAATCTAACAGAAAATCCTCAGAGCTCAACACGCTTGCTTCTTAAATTTCCATTTGCGTGCAATTAAACTTAGTCCAATTATTTGGGTGTGAATATTTTAGAAGAGAAATTTGAATGATTGACACCTCGAGAAGGCTAATAATAACAGGCCAAGTGCCCACGCGACTTGGGCTCTGCAGCCGTTGCAGTTCTAGAGTCGATTCTGATACACATCTCAGAATCAATTGCAATGGCAGGCCTATTTAAACTAATTAATTCGGCTCCGCATTCAGTGTGTATACATTCCCAGTTGATTTGCAACTATTTGTTTAAGGCGATATTTGTATCTCTGCTGGTCGAGCTTCGTGTTTGTTGTTGCTGTAATTTATTTGTCAAATGGGCTGGGTCTTAGCCTCTTTATAGATGCCAAGAACTTTTCTAAAGGCTCTACAAATGTTTTTCAACATAATTGGATCATCGGTGAAGTACTTCGCGATGCTGAGTTATCTGAGAAATTTGCATGAAACCAAAGTCACCATGGATACCCGGGACAAAGAGGTGCACAGCGATGGTGATCGGCTAAAGATTGACGAAACTGTTGCACGATCGAATAATATATTTCTGATATATTTCAACTTCTTTTGTAGATTATCTTCGGTGATATTCGTCGGCGTTCTTTTTGTTCAGACACTTTCCTTTTCCCATTTGCTGGCCAGCGATTGCGCCGATTTGGTCAATGTATTAGCCCAATCAAATTGGTTCGATGCTAGCCTCACATATAAATCGAATCTCAAAATTTCCTTGTTTCATGCGCAACAGCCCATCATATTTATACAATACAAATGCATGTGTGAATAAGATGGTCACAGAAGTCCAAATACTTGCTATGCTGTATTAGGCCAAGGCACAAAGAAACTGCTTACTATCGCAACACAATGCTTTTAGGCATTCCAATCAAGTTACAAATATTTGACAAGAAACTTATTTCAGTGTTCAAATTTTCAATCTAATTCTACAATTTATTGATCGACAGTATTAAAGTTCTTCATCTATTCGTAATCTAATCCACCAAATAGATTCTATGACAGTCACTCATTCACGTAGCATATTCAACGAGTGAACGACACCTTTTGCTTCTGATTGACATTTCTGACCCGCCAATTCAGCATGATGAATAATTACACAGTATATGATAAGTGATGGACACCTCAGCAGCTGCTGCAAATCCCAGTGATATCCCTAAATCATATAAAAGCTAATCGCAATTCGGTTTGACCTCAGTGACATTCACGATGACCGGAATATTCAGACTTATTCATCCAGCTCCGCTAGTGGTTCGCATTCGTTCCAGAGAGTGTTGCACTTATTTGCTTCGAACTCTGAAGTTCAGTGGCTGGATTCCACCTAAGCAGGGCATCACACGTTACTTATACCTGTTTTATACTTGCTTAGTTTTCTACTTCCCATTGATTTATGGACCGTTAGGTTTGGTTCTAGGTTTCATTGAGAATTTCAAAAACTTTAGTCCTGGAGAATTTCTGACTCTACTCCCGTTAGATATAAACGTACTTGGAGCGTCCGCTAAGAGTTTTATACTATTCATAAACATGACGCGCATGAACGAGACGATGTCAATACTAGATGATCTAGACGAACGTTTGCAAAGTGATACCGATCGTAGGAAGATCCACACATCTGTAGCTCGATCTAATTACATATATTTTATATATGCTCAACTTTATTTATCTTATACGGTGTCAGTCTTCGTGGTAGGAGTAGCGAATGGAAATCCACCCTGGCTGTTCTACAATCCGATTTTCGATTGGCGTAATGGGGTTGGAAGTTTCTGGATGCAGACGATCATTGAGTATCTTATAATGGTTTATGTGACGACTCTCGCCTTAATAAGTGACACATATACGATTGTGCTCTTAATAAATTTTCGTGCTCATATCGATGTTCTAAAGGAACATATTCGTCAGTTGCGAACCGATTCTCAACGAACAGAGGCGGATAATTACGAGGAACTGGTCTATAACATTATTTATCACAAATTAATAATACAGTAAGTATTATCTATATTAACTTCACATTTACTGTCAATAACTCATTGCAGATGCTGCAATGTAATGCGACCAGTTATGTCGCACACCATTTTTATACAGTTCCTGTTGATCGGAATAGATTTGGGTCTGACTATAGTCAATGTGCTATATTTCTCTGGAATTTTTCGTGCGATTTCGGCGATCATATTTGCCATAGCTGTGTTGTTAGAGACTTTTCCCTTTTGCTATCTGTGTGATCTATTGGCTAAAGACTGTGAGGATCTATCGGATGTTTTATGTCATTCGCATTGGATAGACGCTGAACCCAAGTACAAATCCACACTCAAGTTTTTCATGCACAACCTGCAACAGCCGATTATCTTTAAAGCTGGCGGCATTTTTGCCATTTCATTGAACAGTAATATTCAGGTGAGTATATGATTGAAGCTTAATATGAAAATAAATTCATGGTTAATTTAAAATCACCTCCATTTTACAGGTGGCAAAGTTTGCGTTCAGTGTTATGGCTATAGTTCAGCAAATGAATTTGGCCCATCGATTTCAATGAGTATTGCAAAATTAATAATAACAATAATATCATTGGTAATCCCAAGATGAACTACAAGAAGTAACTTATCCTCGTATATGTAACCCCATCTAATGACAATGAGAATGACAATGACAATGACAATAACAATGACCATGACAATTACCATCACAATGACAATGACAATGACAATGACAATGACAATGACAATGACAATGACAATGACAATGACAATGACAATGACAATGACAATGACAATGACAATGACAATGACAATGACAATGATAATGACAATGACAATCACAATGACAATGAGAATCACAATGACAATGATAATGACAATGACAATCACAATGACAATGACAATGACAATGACAATGACAATGACAATGACAATGACAATGACAATGACAATGACAATGACAATGACAATGACAATGACAATGACAATGACAATGACAATGACAATGACAATGACAATGACAATGACAATGACAATGACAATGACAATGACAATGACAATGACAATGACAATGACAATGGCAATGACAATGACAATGACAATGACAATGACAATGACAATGACAATGACAATGACAATGACAATGACAATGACTATGACTATGACAATGACAATGAAAATGACAATGACAATGACAATGACAATGATAATGACAATGAGAAAATTATTATTGTCACTCATGATTCATAAATAAAATAGACTTTTTAGAATTCATATTTATATGAGTTTATCAATATATCAAAGTAAGATTCACAACAATTATAAAATTAAAATATATATAATTATTAAAATATCAATGGTCTCTCCATTTATTCGAAATCTAATCCACCATTCATATTCTATGACAACGAGTGAACGACACCTTTTGCTTCTGATTGACATTTCTGACCCGCCAATTCAGCATGATGAATAATTACACAGTATATGATAAGTGATGGACACCTCAGCAGCTGCTGCAAATCCCAGTGATATCCCTAAATCATATAAAAGCTAATCGCAATTCGGTTTGACCTCAGTGACATTCACGATGACCGGAATATTCAGACTTATTCATCCAGCTCCGCTAGTGGTTCGCATTCGTTCCAGAGAGTGTTGCACTTATTTGCTTCGAACTCTGAAGTTCAGTGGCTGGATTCCACCTAAGCAGGGCATCACACGTTACTTATACCTGTTTTATACTTGCTTAGTTTTCTACTTCCCATTGATTTATGGACCGTTAGGTTTGGTTCTTGGATTAATTGAGAGTTTCAAGAACTTTAGTCCTGGAGAATTTCTGACTCTACTCCCGTTAGATATAAACGTACTTGGAGCGTCCGCTAAGAGTTTTATACTATTCATAAACATGACGCGCATGAACGAGACGATGTCAATACTAGATGATCTAGACGAACGTTTGCAAAGTGATACCGATCGTAGGAAGATCCACACAGCTGTAGCCAGATCAAATTACATATATTTCCTATATGCTCAACTTTATTTATCTCATACGGTGTCAGTATTCGTGGTAGGAGTAGTGAACGGAAATCCGCCCTGGCTGTTCTACAATCCGATCTTCGATCATCGCAATGGGGTTGGAAGTTTCTGGCTGCAGACGATCATTGAGTATCTTATAATGGTTTATGTGACAACTCTCGCCTTAATAAGTGACACATATACAATTGTACTCTTAATAAATTTTCGTGCTCATATCGATGTTCTAAAGGAACATATTCGTCAGTTGCGAACCGATTCTCAACGAACAGAGGCGGAGAATTACGAGGAACTGGTCTATAACATTATTTATCACAAATTAATAATACAGTAAGTATTATCTATATTAACTTCACCTTTACTGTCAATAACTCATTGCAGATGCTGCAATGTAATGCGACCAGTTATGTCGCACACCATTTTTATACAGTTCCTGTTGATCGGAATAGATTTGGGTCTGACTATAGTCAATGTGCTATATTTCTCTGGAGTTTTTCGTGCGATTTCGGCGATCATATTTGCCATAGCTGTGTTGTTAGAGACTTTTCCCTTTTGCTATCTGTGTGATCTATTGACCACCGACTGTGAGGATCTATCGGATGTTTTATGTCATTCGCATTGGATAGACGCTGAACCAAAGTACAAATCCACACTCAAGTTTTTCATGCACAACCTGCAACAGCCGATTATCTTTAAAGCTGGCGGTATTTTTGCCATTTCATTGAACAGTAATATTCAGGTGAGTATATGATTGAAGCTTAATATGCAAATAAATTCATGGTTAATTTAAAATCACCTCCATTTTACAGGTGGCAAAGTTTGCGTTCAGTGTTATTGCTATAGTTCAGCAAATGAATTTAGCCCATCGATTTCAATGAGTATTGCAAAAATAATGCGATTGGTAAGAATAATGGAAGCTGAACTATTCTATTATATGTAATACCATGCATTATAATGAAAAAATTAATATTGTAACTCAAAATATATAAAATAAATAAAATATAATTTTTGTAGAATTAATTTTCGTATGAACTTGTGTTTCTTGTACCCATTAATGTACATTATATATTAGAATAAAGTGCTTGGCTAGTTGTTATTCAACCCTATTCTTCACAGGAAAGTCTAGCCTACGTTTAAAATCCCAAATGAAAACATTGATAATAATGGATAATTTGAAAATGTTTACAGTTATCGAAAGATTGGTGTCAATTCAATAGTAGCTTGGGTCTTAGCACAATTGACATATGTTGACAATTTCTTTAGAAAGTTCATTTTCATGAATTAGCAATAAGGCATACTATGAAAAGCCAACAACATCTCAGATAGTGTATAATAGATATTCAATGTGTCAGCGACACCTTTTGTTTCTGATTGACATTTCTCACCCGCCATTTTGGTGTTGATAATTGCACAGTCAATGCAAAGTGATGGACACCTTAGCAGCTGCTGGTAATCCCATTGATATCCCTAAACCATATAAAAACTGACCACATTTCTGCTTGACCGCCAGTGACATTTACAATGACCGGAATATTCAGACTAATTCATCCAGCTCCGCTAGTGGTTAGAATTCGTACCAGAGATGGCTGCGCCTATTTGCTTCGAGTTATGAAGTTCATGGGCTGGATACCACCTAAGCAGGGCTTCACATGTTACTTATACCAGCTCTGGACTTGCTTCGTATACTACATTCCATTGATTTGTGGACCGATTCTTATGAGTCTAAGTCTAATTGTGAATTTAAAGAACTATAGTCCCGGAGACTTTCTGTCTCTGTTACCTCTAAACTTAAACATATCGGCAGCAATGATTAGAAGTATTATTGTGTACGTCAATATGAAGCGTATGCATGACACATTATCGATATTCGACGATCTGGATGAACGATTACAAAGCGATGACGATCGTAGGAAGATCCACGCAACTGTGGCTAAATCAAATTATATATTTTTTATAATAACTGACTTTTATCTCATTTATACGGCGTCTGTCTTCGTAGTTGGAGTGGTGAATGGACAGCCGCCTTGGCTGTTCTACAATCCGATTTTTGATTGGCGTGATGGTATTGGAAGGATTTGGATTCAGACGATCTTTGAAAGTTTCGTAATGGTATTGGTAGCGATAATAGTTTTAATTTCTGACACATATACGATTGTGCTCGTCGTATGTGTTCGAGGCCATATTGGTGTTCTGAAAGAACATATTCGGAAACTGCGCACCAATCCTCACCGAACAGAGGCAGAGAATTACGATGACTTGGTCTATAACATTATTTATCACAAATCAATAGTACAGTAAGTCTATTTAATCTATACATCACATTTTTACTATAACCTAATCATTTCAGGAGCTGTAACGTAATGCGTCCAGTTATTTCGAGCACTATTTTCATACAGTTTCTGATGATTGGAATCGACTTGGGTATGACTATGGTCAATGTGCTATATTTCTCTGGATTATTTCGTGCGATTTCTGCGACCATGTTTGCCATAGCTGTTATGGTAGAGACCTTTCCCTTTTGTTATTTTTGCGATCTATTGGCCAACGACTGTGAGGATCTAGCGAATGTTTTAATTCATTCGCATTGGATTGACGCTGAACCCAAATACAAATCCGCACTGAAGTTTTTCATGCACAATCTGCAACAGCCGATTATTTTTAGGGCTGGCGGCATTTTTGCCATTTCATTGAACAGTAATATTCAGGTGGGTAGATGATTAAAGCTTAATATGAAAATAAATGTTTCATGTGGGCATATAATTGAAATTAATATGAAAATAATTTTGCTCTAATGTTATACCACCTCCAATTTACAGATGGCAAAGTTTGCATTCAGTGTTATGGCTATAGTTCAGCAAATGAATTTGGCACATCGATTTAAATGAATATTGAAAAAATAATGCGAGTGATAACAATAATGTCTTGTAAGCCCATCACATGACAATGACAATGACAATGACAATGACAATGACAATGACAATGACAATGACAATGACAATGACAATGACAATGACAATGACAATGACAATGACAATGACAATGACAATTACAATGACAATGACAATGACAATGACAATGACAATGACAATGACAATGACAATGACAATGACAATGACAATGACAATGACAATGACAATGACAATGACAATGACAATGACAATGACAATGACAATGACAATGACAATGACAATGACAATGACAATGACAATGACAATGACAATGACAATGACAATGACAATGACAATGACAATGACAATGACAATGATAATGACAATGACAATGACAATGACAATGACAATTACAATGACAATGACAATGACAATGACAATGACAATGACAATGACAATGACAATGACAATGACAATGACAATGACAATGATAATGACAATGACAATGACAATGACAATGACAATGACAATGACAATGACAATGACAATGACAATGACAATGACAATGACAATGACAATGACAATGACAATGACAATGACAATGACAATGACAATGACAATGACAATGACAATGACAATGACAATGACAATGACAATGACAATGACAATGACAATGACAATGACAATGACAATGACAATGACAATGACAATGACAATGACAATGACAATGACAATGACAATGACAATGACAATGACAATGACAATTATTTGACATAGCTGTAAAAAGGAGATCAGACCACTGGGCCATCACAATAAACCAATCAAGATGTATGGAAGTCGAGGGCATATTTAGATGAAGCCGAAAATTAGTTAATTTTATGTATAACCTTTAATTTATAAACAAATTTGAATAGTATAAATTCATCTACAGCTCACTTTGGCTATTAATTAAGAGCATTATATAACTGTGAAGCTACAACAAAAATAAGATTAATAAAATTAAAAAAAAACAATTTCTACTATCTAAGGTCGCCATTTCAATATATATATATATTTATACATATAAGCAAATATAATTTTATTTATGTGTGTAAGAATATTCAAATATACGTGACGTCACAAATTGCCGTGTGAAATTCCACAAACTGTGAAAACAATTGCAGCAAACAAGCAACACAAACACACTAGGTGCCAAAAGTCAACTGCCAAAGGAGCTGCTGGTATGGCAGGTATATATATATATATATATATATATATATATATATATATGTATGTATGTATATGTATCTGTGTGTGAGTGTTTGCTGTGTAAGTGGCTGTGACAACAGCTCTTGGCTTGCTGACTGGCTGTGTGTTTGCTTGCAACTGCCCCACGTTTCAATATTGACTTTTGAATGTTACGGTAGCGCGGATTTGTGGCAAGCAAGCACTTTAGTTAAGCACATATATATACATATATATATATATATCTGTCTGTGTGTGCGCAACGAACTGTGGCTAAGCAGCTTGCTTACCTAATTAATTAATAGCCAAAGCTGAAAAGCTTTATTGCTTAGCGCATCAATCAAAGAGCATGAAGAAAGGAAGCAAAAAATGCAAACAAAACCTGTCTTGGCAAATTATTAAAAGGAAATAGTTGACATTCCTGTGTAAATATGCAATTGCAACGGTAACTGCAACTGCAACTGCAACAGCAGTAGCTGCAACCTGAATTGCAGCCAAGTTGTCGATGCTGGCTGATTGCCCCTATAAGGAGAACAGAACCCGTGCTTCAGGCTAAGCTAACTCTATTACAAGCAACGAGAACAAACAGCAAACTTCGATAGATATAGCTATAGGTATATATATAAATATATATATATATATAGTATGTTGGTCTATGTATTGTAGGACAAACAATTTCCGCTGCTGACTGCTCCTGGGCATTGCCAAATGGCAGTAGTTATAAAAAAATGCACAACCTTTTTTTTACGATTCAGCAGTTATCATTATTTTATTTTATTTTTTGTTGTTGTTTTTTTTTTATACAGCCGTCGTGGTTGTTGTTGCTGGCGAAGACAAGTCGGTCGGTCGTGTTTGTTGGCCAAATAAATTCTATAAGTAATAAGCCAAGAGATGCAACGGACTGCACTTGCCCCAACTGGCCGACGTCGTGAACAGTTAGACGCTGCTTGGCGCTCAACTGGTTTGTGGCAAGTGCGGCAGCTTCATCTGCTCCTCTGCCGGCTCTATGGTACCTTTTAGCCAGCCAGCCAGCCAGCGAATTCTTGGTCAAAAGGGTATTTCGTGCGATACGAACAACAACAACAACAACAAAAACAACAACAAATGGCAAAAACCTGGGCTATGTTTTTTCCGCTCAATGCGCCGAGTCTGAGAGCCAGTTCGTGCAGCTTTGCTGCAAGTTGTTTGGTTGCAGCTA